>LPNX010022399.1:6764-54411 GCA_001517045.1 Pseudotsuga menziesii
TGTTGGACCATATGCGAAAATGCAGACATTGTAACCATCCATTACAGATCGGATCAATGGCTGCGTATCCATGTAAATATCCTCTTGTGTAGCAGATGGCCCAAAAACCTTATTAAAATTAAATATCCTCTGTACATCTTTTCCCATTTTCGATGTCATATTGACAAGGAGGGATCCATCTTGCGCAATAAATTCCACTGCACTTTGAGCGTCAGCGTCAGATTGACCTCCAAAATGTGGTCTGATTCTGCAGAATACCCTTATGCTTCCTTTGAGGTCTTGAAGATTATTGTAAAGGATCTTGTTTTCTTCCAGAACTCTGTGATATCCACTGGAATTAACACTGCACATTTGTCTGATCTGTTTATTCTCTGCAATAATAGCAATGATAAGATCCATGAGTGTTTGCGTCGAGCCATGCTCTGCAGCAGCTTGTATGGTTTCGACAAGGTTCTGGTCAACATTTTCCTTGTCACATGTTATTTCTACAGCAATTCGCTTTAACCAAGCTACTATGAAGTCATTAGATTGAAAGAAGTCGTCGAGTCTTTTCTCTGCCTCGTCAATGTTTCCAACTGATGGGTTTGGCAAAGTTTCGGGTGCTTTTACAGGCACAGTTGACTGTTGAAGGAAATTTCCTGTCTTTCTTGAAACCATAGGGATCCTCAAAGGGCCATTTCCTCCACACTGTTTCCATTCAGAATAAGCCTTCAGCGCCAAGATACAGTCAACAATCTTTGCGGTAGAACCCGACTGCAAGCTCTCCTGCTCAAATGTAGGTAACTTCATCTCTTCAACAGCTGCAAGAAAATTCTTAACATTCTCAAAATATTGATCGGCAGATAAAGACCGTCCTTCCTCCACATGATTTGCAACGACATTGGACACTGCTCCCGGTTGAACCTTGTTGAGAAGGTTACATAAAATGATCCCATTTCTCAAGCAAAGACAAAACTCCTCCTCGGATGGCTCACACTGTATATCCAAAGACCCAACCATGCTCTTTACCCACGCTGCAGCTTCAAACCTTCTATTCGATGCTTCCTTTGCTTTCACTGAAGCCAATAGACCATCAGAGAGGCTGTTAGAATTCGATCCGCTGCATTGTTCTACATTAGAAACCTGTGATTCCGTGGCTCTCGTGAACATATTGTTTGCAGAGACCAATGGGGAAGGGACCCTGCTGGGAGTGGATTCTGGTTCTAGAGACATCTGTTTTTTTCTTGGTATATCCAAAAACCCAACCATGCTCTTTACCCATGCTGTAGCTTCAAACCTTCTATTCGCTGCTTCCTTTGCTTTCAGTGGAGCCGATAGACCATCAGAGAGGCTCTTAGAATTCGATCCGCTGCCTTCTTCTACATTAGAAACCTGTGATTCCGTGGCACTCCTGAACATATCGTTTCCAGAGACCAAAGGGGAAGGGACCCTGCTGGAAGTGGAATCTGGTTCTAGAGACATCTGTTTTTGAATAAATATCACCAGAAATTTGAAAAACCACGAATGTAAGACAATGGGGGCGGTTTGGCCTTGTTGGCAAACTCAGTGGATGTTGTTCAGTAGGTGGGTATGCACTATTTTCTTTCCTGCAAATACAGTAGCTTATCAATCAGAAGCACTCAACAAAAAGACTTCTTTTCGAAATGGGTATTCACAAAGATATCAGATTTCGAAATGGGTAAGGGCCAAAAAAAGAATTGGAAGTCTTGTGTTTGAGCTTAGGATGCTCAAATAGAAATACTTATATATAAACATTTCCTGCCAACGCTATTTCCTTAGCCGACGTGAGTCTTGTGTTTGAATATCCCATATAGTATTGCAGTGGTTGGCGTAGTTATAAAAAACATGTTATTATCATCGTTTTCATTGATCAAAATAGCTTTGCTTGACTAGACTTCAGTAGAAAATTTGAAACTTTATTTTGGAGGGGTTGCAATTTGATTTATGGTACTAGTTGAATCCTTGTTGATGAGTTTGTTAATTATTTAACATATTGGAACTCTTGTATTTTTACTTATTTAAAAGAAGTGTAAACAAAGTTGAAGGCATTGTTAATTTTTTATTGTAAAAGAAGTGTAGACACTATTGAAGGCATTTTAAATTTTTTATCATAAATTTTGAACATTTTTCAGTCTATAAAAATGTCAGCATTAATTAAGACTATGAATAATTAGTATAATGAATATAGGAATATCATGAAACAACTAGGATTCTATCAAGCCATCAGCTTTGGTAAAAATTGACAATGTTTTATAGTAATTTTTTGGATTTCTTTTTTCTTTTTTTCTCAATAAGAAACTGCTATAAATTTGTTTTGGGGTTATGTACTATCTTTAAGCACCCCAAAGGAGCTTTCATAAAAATAAAAATAAATAATTTTATTGCAGAGTGGTGCTCACCAACAAGTTGGTTTTTAGCTATAAGAGTATTGATTTATTTTATTTATATTTTTTAAGTGAGATGGTGGATTTTTTTGTCAATGCTTTGTTAATTCTTTAGCAATGTGTTTGGATATTTGAGGAATCTCCTTTCTTGAGTTCAGTCGTTGTATAGGTGGTGAAACTTTAGGGGAATTTTCTACTAATGCAGCATGTTTCATCTTATTTTGTTGTCAAAGTATTGGGAAACATGATGCTCATAAACTCTATTGATATGAAATCATGCTTAAAAACTCTTCCAATGTTGTCAACTCTCCTTCCTCTCTTTGGATAGAGCTAAAAGAAAGTACCCCCATATTTGACTTGAAAATGTTCAAACCATTCAATGATAACCACAAAGGTTTTTAAATCAATTTCCTCGACCCCATAAACAATCCCTTTGGTGTTAAGTCCTCCATATGTACATTATTCAATTCTATAACAAGTTTCGATGGTCCTCTACTACAAAATCAATAATTGCTCTTGTTAAGGATTCTAAATGTTATTATCTTGCACTTATTAAATTCATTGGTGGATTTTCCCTTTCAGTAGAAAATCATAGAACTCCTTCAATAATCTTGTTGATCTTTAGCCAACTACTAAAAAACACTACTACTTGTTCCACAATGTAAGGTGATATTATGGATCAAAAATATGTGAGGAATTTCTTCTTCCATTCAAACAACTTACAAACAATGCTTATAAAACATATCTAAAAGGAATTCATTAAGTGGCCTCTTTCAAACATGTTGGAATGGCAACCAACTTAGGCTACCAAAAAGTGTTTTGATCGTAACCTTTTAGTAAGATATCAGACTGAAGTGATCTAAAAGGAATGCTGAAGTAGATTCCTAGGGATATGTCCATTAGAAATAGGTTTGAAAGTGTAATGAATTTCCATGTCAAATCTCTTTACAATTTCGTGCTTTGATCAATGGTGACTATTTTTGGCACAACCCTTTCATCAAAGGTTAGACTGACATGCTTCTAGTGGGATATGAAATTAGATTCATAGATTAATCTTCAATTTAAACATATTTTTAACGTACTTTGAATTGATTTGTCAATTTTTCTAAGAAATAGTCTAGAATGTCAATTTTTAACAATGGAGATTTTGGAACAAGTAGTCATTATTTTGGGCATAAGTGTTCGGTATGCTGTCAAAATGAAGTGATTCAGATTAAGTGAGAACTAAAATTTGAGGACCAAATGCCCTCAAAATAGTTTTTGAAATTTCTCCATCTCCCCCTCAAAATAAAACTATTATGCTAGAATACAATCCACATTACAACCTCTTTACAGTTTCATTCTTTCATCAGTGATGACTATTTTGTGCACGACTCTTTCATCAAATGTCAGAAAGACATTCTTCTAGTAGGATATGAAACTAGATTTATAGAGTTGTCTTCAATAGAAACATATTTTTAAAGTACTTGAATTGACAAGTCAAATATGCTAAGAATTATTCTAGAATGATGATTTTTAATAGTGGAGATATTGGAACAAGTAGTCATTATTTTGGGCATAAATTTTATGCATAATATCAAAATGAAGTTAGGTATAAAATTAGAATTTGAGGACTATATCCCCTCAAAATAGTTTTTGAAACTTCTCCATTTCCCCCTCAAAATAAAACTATTATGACTATGTTTGTAGCAATTTCATCAACTCAAAATGATGCAGAAGGAGTTGGACTCAATCTTGAATGAAATATTGATTCTATAGTTTCTAGAAAATCTATCAAAGTGTCAAGATGATTAAGGAATTATCTATAAGGCTTCAATCCTTCCACACTGAGTTTTATCTAATATTGTTCTATGCATACAACCTAATATGAGATTAAAACCCTAGATAAAGAGAAATGCAATTCCTAACCCCAGGTAAAGAATCTATTTCAACCTTTAACACCTCTCTTTCAGATAATTTTAACACAATGACTTGATGGCGAGCCCCCGGAAAATTTAAACTTAGGCTAGGTCATATTTTTTGTCTAAGTGAAAAAGAGGTGATTTGTGCAGTTGTTCTTACTCATATTGCTCATTAATTATTGATGCGACAAGCTAGAGTTTCATGATCTACATAACTCATGTATTGCTACCATGTCATTTGTTATTGGGATTGGTGTAATCTTGGTAGGTAGTTCTTATCCTAAGGAAATGGCAAGAGAACTTATTGGTATTTGTTTTGTTGAGGAGAGAACAACAATGCTTGTTGTGTTGTTGTGGACAACATTGTTAAGCTCTTCAAGTCTACTAAGGAGTGAAATGTTGTGGTTATTGTATTTTGTTGATAATGGAAGAATGATATTGTTGCCTATAAGAAGTTGGATATTTCCATGGTTATGGAGATATGACTTGTATTGATCATTATTGAGGAATTAGAGGATACCAAGTTTTGAGAGAGTCATTAATGGTTCATTCCTTTGACTAACCCCTATAATAATTGAAATGCAAAAATGTTCATAATTCATATTTGGAGGTGTTGTATGTGACTGTCATGGCCTCCTTTAGCTGATAAAACATACTTATTCCTCATTTTCCCCTGCTTCAAAAACATTGGTCATTGATATGCGTCATATTCTTCCATGTCTATTCATTTGACTAACAACAATTTGAACATCAGTGGATTGATCTAGTATGCATTAAATATTTCAACCAACTAGACCTTCAAGAACAAAGAGCCTATGTGTATTTTTATATTGAGTATTGAATGGAGGCTTGCAATGTAGGTGGTAGGAAATTATGATTAAGCCTAACCGAGGTAGTTTGTTGAAAACAAACTGCTTTTATGTCATTCTTTAAAGAATTGTTGCATGTGTGATTAAACATATACAATGACTTTCTTTATTGACAACATAGATGATTCCTTGGAATTCTAAAATTCGTAAATCATAAATGAAATGGAAGTAATAAATGACTCTTCGACAACCTAAACTTTAGCAACATAAGGTAACAACATATACCACTATGCAACAATATGTATGTCAAAACCCCAAAAATTCACAAAAATTTAAAATTTTGAGATAACATAAAACGTTGAAACTGTGGTTTACTAACAGCTAAAGGTTAGCAGAAAAAGGAACAGTCCAACGATTAGTATTACATATTTTCAAATTACGTTAACTAAAGTAGTTTCCTTTTCCTAACATAAATAGGGTTTACTTGCGTATTGTTTTATTTCAGTTTACTGATGAGTCTTCTCAATGGCAAGTAGGTGGAATCTAACTTTGAATCCTGGGCTTACTTAGCATTTATGCTATTGCAGAAAGATTACTGGCTCTTACAGGTTTACAGGTATGATCGAACAAGTAAACGTTTTAAATTCATAAAGTATCAAGAAGTATTTCTATTTGCAATTAATATGCTTAGTAGATAAGCTGATAAATTCCAAGAAACTGCAATGAGGTAAAGTAGTTTGTTTTCTCCAGTTTTTCTTTGTAAGCAAAGTTCAAATAAAATAGTTCCTTTCTTTATCAAACTTAGCGACACCAATGATACTTACTGTGACTCTAAGCTCGTATTCTATGTCGCATATTAAATTCTATTTTATCATGCTTATCTTGCAAATGTTATACTTATTGTTCTATTTTTTTTTGTACATGGAAGATCTTCTATCAATACTGATAGTAAGATTCTCATTAGAATATAAAATTTGATTTCATTTTTAACTTACTAGTTATGGTAAGTATCAACCTACGACTTATATGTATAAATCAAGTGCTCATTAACAGGTTATTAGCTTCCTCGTCAATGTCATACTGCATGTACTATTGTATCATATACATTATCGTATTAATTACTTGAGCACCAAGCTTATCGATATTTACATTCTATAGAGAAACTTACTACCTGTAAAACTTCTTGATATTATAAGCTTGATTATTGTAAAACCAACTTCATTGTTTCACATGGAATACTGTTTGCCTTCACTTCTTAAATCTAAGTCAATCCATGTTGTTCCAATGATTATGGACTTGAGTAGGATTATTCGATTGTAATTCTTATTATTACTATAACGCCTTTCTTACATCAAGTTACTGTCTATAACAGCTTTCAAGGTAGATATTTCTATAATGATCAACATTCTATCCTATGCTAAGTACAAGCTATCTTGTATAATCACAAAATTATCTTACCAAATAAATAATCATGGTAAATTACTAGCAATTGACAAGTTGAAAAACAATTAGTGTCTATGAAAGTCTAAGCCAAAATTGAACTTTGTAAAAGAATTTATGAATATATTCTTTTACTATGCTATCCAACTTTATTCAAATTCATAAATTAAAACCATTCGATTTGTTGGTTTATAAGTGATGAGTTTGGATTAAATATATACATACTTATCATGGTTATGTAATTATATAAGCCTACTTGTTGTAAGCATGGTCGATTTCGGGATTTACCAATGTTTAAATGGTTATCACCTTTTCGCTAGGTCAACGTTAACTTAACATTGTTACCCAAACGCCAATGATGAGCTATCAAACATTATGATAAGAAATACATATAATTTACGATGTGATAAATAAAGGCATGCATTATAGTTTTATGCATCGTTTTGATGACAATCATGTTTAAATGATTGGAATTATTTGAAACGCGGGTGACTATAGAACTCAACCAATGCATGGTTTGAATTATTGAGGGCACGTGGTCACGTCCTATCTATGTATTGGAGATATAAAACCAATGCAACCCTAACCCTTTTCTATTCTTCCTCTGCAGTTCATGCTGACCTTCGGGCTGCTCTGCAAGATTTTCATGGCGGCCATGAGTATTATTCTTGTTCCAGTTTGCCCCAACGCCTAGGTTTATCGTGTTGTAGATTCTTGAGCTCGGACTTGTTGCTATCCATCGTCACTGTCGTTTTACCAAGCTAGAGTTCTCTGGTTATTTTCACTTATTCGCACTCTATCTTAAACTTCGTTTTGCCTTCCCCGTGGCCTATAACAGTGGTGAGAAGCTAAACTTCACCTCTATTGGTGGTGCTCCATCTGCATAGTAGGGTTTGGGATTTTTATATGCACACTATCGTTGGTGACAGTCCCATCGCTAGACTGTTCGATACTCTTTTTAAGGTAAATATTTTAGTTTTAATCCAGGATAGAAAGCTAACAGTAAAGATTGTGTTACATTTAGTTTATTTTTATAGAAAGAGTTTTAAATTTAACGCAGTACTGTGCTCACTTTGCAGGAACTCGAGACTCCACTTGCAAACTATGAGAAGAACATGATGCTAGTTGTCTTCAAAGGCCGTGGCTTCAATCCGGTAAGCCCTGTGGTCAACTTTTGGGTTCTTTCCCTGCTTGTAACAGGGTTGTCGATGGTGTAACCCTGAGCTGGGAAGCTTGTCCAGCTTCACTTTTAGCTATGCAGTTTCTTTTTAAATGTTATTGGGTTCTATTGTGTTTTCAAACCCTCGCTTCGTCGATGGGTAGTCCCGGTCGTGAGCTGGGTGTTGTATTTGGTTTAGATTTCTAGCCTTACGGCCTATCAATGCAATACAATGGTTTTTAAAAATACTTCTTTCGAGCTCGGACTGAGTTTATAATAATACTATTTTATGACTCTGTGTAACTTAGGGTTTGACCCTATTCGACTGTGAATAAAGAATTTTTACTATTTATTTTATCTTGTGTATAATATGGTTATTATTTTAAGACTGTAACTTAGTCATAGAATAATTTGTAATATTTATTTGTTGGCTCAGGAATACGAGCTAGGGTTTTCCTGAATGAAACCCTTGTTTAAATAAATCTTTTAATTTATTTTTAATAGGTTATGTTACTTGTTAAATTTGTTTTAATTAGTGTTACAGGTGTGTTGTGAAAATTTCTAGTTGTAACATTACATTTGTCTTTTCATTTGTCCTTAATGGACTGTAAACAGTTTATATTAGTTTAATTGTTTATTAATAAAATAATCCAAGTAATTGGATTATAGCTTAAATGTTTGTCATTTGTAGAAATAATAGTTTAGGGTTTCGACCCTGTAGTTTACTTTCACAGGTATAACATGTTTGTTCTTTTCATAAATAGACATTTATTTATATGTTAGTTATTATCATATTCTTATTGTTTTTATTTAATAAATGACAGATAGGGTTTACTTAGAGTTTCTTGAAAAGATATACATAGACTCTGTAACTTAGTTTGTTCTTTATAAATTAAATATTTTAATATCACCCTACTTGGTTTATAGTATTAGTTAGACTTAGTTTAGTTGATATGATTAGTAAATAAAACTAAGTGTTTGTAGTTTATTTCTTTATTTAGCTGAATGTAATAAAGTAGCTTGATTGTGGTATTTCTATTGCGTTGCAAATAGTTACTAAATATATACACAGGAATATTTCTATAATGTAACACAGTTTAACCTCCAACATATTTTAACTTGAAATAAAAGAATAATCTAATGTCTGTAAATGCAACATTTATCTACTAAGGTATTTTCTTAACATATTAATCCTTCTACCTATGCTAGATTACTGTTATTTCTTTTCTTGTATATTTACATACATACATCTTGTAAAAACAATAACATAGATACCCAGATTATTGTTTTTTTATAATAACCTACATACTGAAATAAATTACTCTGCTATTATGAAATACAGAACCACATCTATTCAGTTCAGTCTCTTATCATTTTTTTCATCTACTTTAAATACTATGTCTGTGCTAGAGTACGGCCTGGTCCTTCCAGGTGTGGAAAAACACAGATGAGAATTCTTTTCCATCTAATTCAGATTCATTTCTTCAATAATCTAAAAGATTACTAACTCTAACATTTTACAACTAAATATTTAACATTCATTTAACAGACAGATTCAGATTTAACTATCTAACACAGTAAAACAAAATAATGTAGAACCTTATTAGGATAGACAACAACAGCGTTAGGAGGTCGTTCCTCCCTACCAAACTCTTGGAGAATGCTCAAACAACGCTTCCTCGAGACCCCCGAGCATGTTCCTGGTCTTTTTGGCTGAGAACTGGTGGAGCATGCAAACAATAGACTAGTCCAATGACTCAATAAAACACTCTACACTCAGCAGTAAGATCCTTTAGCTAAAAAGCTGCACTAGATCACTTAGCAGTTATTCCCTCAAACTCTTTCCACAATTCCCTTCCATTGAATTTCTCTGAAGTACATTCACCTGAATGATCACTTCTCTAGAAAATGAGCAGCCTCGGCTCTCTTCAATGGGCATTTTTATAAAGATTGCCTAGGTCTTTCGGGTCAGTTGTCATTAATTGAACCACCTGCTCTGATTCCACTTTCTTGGGGAATCACGACCCCAAATATAGGGAGGTTTCCGCCTACAACAGTTGGAAGTGGTTTGAGGATGCTGCCACATGTCTGTTTGCTCTCCACCCAACCTCATCCACCAATTTAACCAGTAAACACTCTTTTAACAGCTCTCCTAAGCTGTTGTCTCCACCTTTATTTATTTATAATTAAAATATTCAGAATTACATTAAATATCCTTGACTCTGCTGAGTCATCAATTACAACTTAGCATAAAATTTAACATATTGTCCTTAAATAAAATCAAATAAGAAGCCTGCATGGGTGTAGACTGGCTGGCAAGTGCCATGTAAATGAAGGAATGTTGTAAAGGAGGTCTCAAGTTCAATCACCCAGACTTATCTGTGCCCCATGCTTGCGGGCTGTGTGGACGCACCTGGGGTTATAGCGGCAGCCGACGGGAATGGACCCCGTGTCATGCGAGTACCAGAACCGCCCAGTTACCGATTCCCCCAGTACAACAAAAAAAACAAAATCAAATAAGAAAATATTGTTTTTTTGCAAAATTGGGGCATGTGACAATGTACCCATGTTCTTCTTACATATATGTGCATTTAGTGAACCATCGTATTTGAATTAGGAGGTAAGGGTTGATTCATAACTAGGAAAATTAAATTCATGCAAAACCAATTAACCCTTTTTTCTAATGTTATCATTAAATCTATAAAACAAAATAAAGCAACAATTTCCAACAAGGAACAAAAGGGTAAATGGAGTGAGCTAGGGTGAAAAAATACCCCTGGACCAAAATTTGGATTATGCATTCTCAAGATATGCCATATGAAAACAATGTAAATGGCATGGATAGTGATTTCATGAGTATAAAAAAGATAACTTACCCACAAATTCAAACTAAATATTCAAGGCCATAGGTATTCATAGGTTATTCCCTATTTTTCTTTTTGTTTGTCTTATCCTCCTATGGGATATTTGTCTCTTACCATGTACCACTTTTCAAAATTATTTCGCAAAAAAAAATGGATATAGCTTATCCCTACACCAAGGCATGAATTTTAATTAAATAAATCTATGGAATGCCTCTATAGTAAAAGAGTGTTATTGCATCCAAGAAACATGACCACTACAAAGAAAAGCACTTACAAATTCTAGTTCCGTCTCCCCTTCCCTATGGAAAACCTTAACTGAAACCAAAGAGAGACAATCCAAAAACAAATACTCAAAAACTTTGGTTCCTTCACCCCTTCACAAATAAACCCTAACATCACAAGCAATTTTTTCCCTTGGTGATTTAGAACCTCCTCAATAATCATGCAAAAAACTGGAGAGATTGATTCCCATAATGGACTATATAAAATCAATATTGTCTAATGAATATTCGGCATAGAGCATCCAAGCAAACGCAAATGCTAAGCAACAAGAAAAATTTAGAATTTGACATGTTCCATCCATGCACGGGCTTATATTTTTCCAAGATGAAACATTCATTGGTAATTAAACTGAGACAAGGCATGAATGCAAAACATAACAGTAATTCTAGTTCCAAAAATAATATTTTCTAACAAGTAAAGATTAGAGTAAGATTTGTTTGCCTCAATGCATCCCAAATTTCCTTATTGTGTTTAGTATATTTATTGACTCAGTAATGAGATACTCCAACTAAGACTTATTATTTCATGTTGATAATCCGTTTGGTACTTTGTTACTTCATCATGGTATTTGGTGACATATGATGCATAATTTATGTTATGTTGTCATTTCATGTTGATATTTACCAGGGTGATTTATTTTATAATATGTTGTTAATTCATTATGCTCTTTCATGGCATATCAGTTCAATAGGATGCTTGATTAGTTTATGAGCATATCATGGGTTGTTAAATCATGTGTATTTAGTATTCAGTAGTATTTCATGATAAGTAAAACTTGGTTTTGAGGCATGTTAGTCTATGATGATGGATTATAATACATTCTATAGAAAAATGTTAATGTGTGATTCACAAGGATGATTTTAAGAACCCCTAGATTTATGTGTATAAAAAATGGGCGAATTTCCTTGATATATAGGAAAATTGGTAGGTGATTTTATCAATAATATAATATGTATGTATAAATGTTTTGGCGAATTTTTCATTTTATTATATAATGTTGTAAAAACTTGGCGAATCTTTCACTAAATTTCAAGATATAGTAAAATCTTAGCGGACATTTCATCGCCTTATAAAAATTGTAAAAACTGATGAATCTTTCACTGATTTATAAAATATTGTAAAAATTTGACTAATCTTTTGCCAAGAAGATTCACCATCTCTTTGATTCGTAAGAAATCATAATTCATTGTGCTTTCACTTTTCCTTCTAATAGGTTTCTCTTCTTATTATTTCAATTCTTTTTTCCACTAATTCTCATACAATCACCCAAATCAACCAATGCTAAATTGAACAACCTAATTGTTGAAACTGTTATGTAACTTCTTTCTCACTAAATCATCTTAATTCTAATTGCTAATTCAATATTTAATAAGAATTACTACTAATTCAATCTTCAAGAATAAATCACTCCTTGTGGAAAAATGAAATCACTCTAGTAAGAATGGAAATATAGAACTGATCATAAAGATAAAGCATATATATTATTTTTGAAAGAAGGTAAATCCTATATTACGTTTACAAGATGTTAAATCCAATCACCACTCATACAAGAATGAAAGATATGTTCTATGTTGCTGACACAACATCCAAGCTCCAGAATTCTCAATTCTACTTGGCCATGAACTACAACCACACCTTCATCTTGATTTGTTTCAGCAATAATTATTCATAACACATTCAACGTGATATTGATTTAGCAAGAAATTAAATCTTTTTCAGCAAATATAATTATCTAGAAATCACTTGCATACCCTAAGAGGCATCACACATGCCAAGTAATCAACTTCTTCAGCAATGCATGGTGCACACACTTTAATTAATTAAATATTTCAGTAATGTATTAATGCTAAAAATATATATAGATTTTTTAAAATATATTAATGTATTAATGTATTTCAGTAATGTATTAATGTATTAATGTTAAAATATATAGAAATTTTTAACATATTCATTATATACTCTAAATTTAATATTTAATTTTCTCTCTATATGCATGTGTGTGTGTGTGTGAGCTAGAGGAATCAACAACGACGTCATTTTCGTACTCGCGTGATACGGGGTCGATTTCGACAGCTCCAGTATAACCCCTAGGCACGACCAACTATGGGCTCAACCTTCACGCACATTTAGTTGAGACTCGAACCGTTGACTTGCTTAACATCTTGTATGCCTTAATATAATGTGCTACACTCGTGCCCCTTATTAATATATTTATTATACACATTAAATTTTTAAAAAAAATTATTTTAATATAGGTTAGCACATATATTCTATACTTAAATCTAATCTTTAAAATTAATTTTAATAATTTAGAATTTAATTTTTTCTTAGCTTTTAATTAATTAATTGTAATATAAATTTGTAAAATATTGCATTTTAATGTAATTATATAAGTTAATATTTAATATTTTAAACTTTTATTTTAATATTTTGTATAATGTAATGTTTTGTAGTTTTTTAATTAGTTGTACTATAATTTCATAAAATATTACATTTTAATATGAAGTTATGTTTAGAATTTAGTTTTTTGAAAGTTAGTTTTTAAATTGGGTTTTTATGAATATATTAATTTGTATGTTTTTTATTATAAATTTTTTTATACAAATCTAAAAATAAAATATTGTAAAGTATTAGAAAAGTTAATAATACTTTTTAAAAATAACAAAATAAAATAAAGTTCAATTAAAAATATATAATTATATGATATTTTCGAAATTAAGAAAAATGGATGAATATATCATATATTCATAAATAAAAATGTGTAAATAAAAGATATTTGTAACATTAAGAAAAAATGGATAAATATAACATATATTGAAAATTGTGTAAAGACATGCATATTAAGTGAAAAGACGTATATTGTCTTTTTCAAAATATATGAAGGGACAATAATATATTTAATTGAAAAAATGTGAAAAGGCATTAGTACTTTACTCTAGGTGTAAAAGTACTTGTAGACTACCATGGTTAACCATAGATTTTGATCAACATATTCGAATATGGCAAATAAGCAACCTTAACTTGGGTAATGCCAACTCAACTATTATAGATGATATCATTCTCTAGATTGTGATTGGTTCTTAAAAAGTTGATTTTAATAGTGCTTTTTTGTTTGGACACCCATTTTGTACCTCAAAATTCCCCTAAAGGCTTCACTGCCAAGAATTTTAAGAGAACCGACCCTCTCAAGGTAGTCAAGAAGCACTACGACTCATGCAAACTCAGATACCCTTAAACCCATGAAGTCTTCTCAAAATAAGAGGTATACATGAGATTTTTTTCATTGGAGGAGATATATAATGTCCCTTTTTTGGAATTTTGGAGAAATTTACAAATTGGGCAAAATTCGAGTTTAACTAGTCATGACACTAGAGGGTTCCAAATTTCACCAAATGGTCCTAAATTTGAAATAAAATGGTATGGTGAGACTTAAAAACATACCAAGTTGGTTTATGGACACTTTTTATCTAACTTTAGACCTCTGCAACCTTGTTTGGGGTTGATGACAAAAAGGCCAAAATTACTAGGAAATTGTGATGAAATCCCCCTTAGGGTGTAGGCCAACTAGGCTTCCCAACTCATGTACGAACCTCACTTGTAATAAGAGTATGGGGACGTATATAATACCTCATGTACTTTTATTACACATGTTTATTAGTTCTACAAACTGGTTATAGAGTTCCACATTCGTTTGATAACTTTCAGTGAAATTGCTTATGGGGAAATAGCATAACTAGCTCGATTTTGACATATGAAAGGTAGAGTTAAAGGCTCATATCAGAATGTGGCATAGAGAAACCATATAAAGCATAAAATTTTCTACCCAAAAATTACTAAACACCATATAAATACCCTCATACAAGTATTCAATACAACTCATTCAATGTGGGAGTCAAATACATGAAAACTAGTGAATTAGTAGCATGGAAATGCAAGAGTTTCACATATGGATTTCTTGGATTTAGATCCACGGAGAATACGGAAATGAAATTAAAGAGTAACACATAATATATGTCTTTCAAAACATCATAAAACTCATAGAACATCCCTCATACAAATATGATACAAGACCCTTCAAGATTGAAGCCAAAGTCATGGAAACTAGTCATTCAATGGCCTGGGAATGCAAGAGTTTCACATATGGATTTGTTGGATTTCAACCCACAGAGAATAGGGACGTAAAATTACAGAGTAAAAAATCATATATTTCTGTCACAAAATCATCCAACTCATATAATATCCCTCATACAAATCTAGTATAAAACTACTTCAAGATTGAAGCCAAAATCCATGAAATCCAGTGATACAATGGCATGAGAATGCAAGCTTTCTAGACATGAGTTTCTTGGATTTAGAGTGGAATATCATATGGGAATTAAAGTACAGAGTATTAAATAGTATATGTCTTTCCAAACATAATTAAACTCAATTAAAAGTCATCATACAAATTTGATATAAAACCACTTCAAGATTGAAGCCAAATCCATGAAAACTAGTCATTCAAGAGAATGGGGAATACAAGCATTTCATACATGTATTTCTGATATTTAGACTTACAGAGAATATGGAGATGAGATTACATATCCATACTTAATAAAACCAATATTGGGAATCAAATATCCTCAGCAGAGTGCAACCACAACTCCAACAAGTGCGTCATTAACATGAGAGTGTGGGGGAGTGGAGAAGAAGGAATGAGAGAATAGGGAGACAGATGAGAATTTGAATGTTTGGAAATTAAAGCTGAAACTAAAAATCCTTCATTAATATCCAATAATAGGTCTGAATTTCCTCTCCATCAACCAACTTGGAAAGGAATCCAACTCCCTCGAAATTGGTTCACAAGCAGGGAGAGTGAACACTCACCCTGCAATGGACAAGCAAAAGATCTCCAAAATGCCAAAGGAAAATTAAAAAATGATCAAAATATATTCTCCTTCCTCATGAAATCATTTTTTTAAATTCATGAGACCTCCTAAGGTCGAATTTACTATCCATGATATTCTTCTGACTCATCTTAGTGGTTTAGTAACTCTCATGACACTTGTCTTCCTCTTCATGCTCCAATTCTTTCCCCAATTCGAATGGCTGCCTATAAATCACAAATTATACCTCTTGGTGACTATTTTTAGGCCTTTCATGTCATATTTTTAATATTTTATCAATCAAGTCTGAATTTTTCATACTTGTCACAGAATCTTTCATCATTTGTTGCCATAGAGTGCATGGAATCTCCTTCCAACTGGCACACATTGTCTTCTAGTCACTTCCTATTACATGGGAGTTAGTATCCTTTAATAATTAGAATTACTTGGCTCGTTATATTATATTTGAAACCACGTCGCCATCCAATAACGTTACATTACCCGTGTTCTAATTTAGATTAATATCATGCCAAGTGTGTGGGGAATCTAGTCACCCAAAGGCTCCGCAAGATTCCAATTGTCTTCATGAACCCATGCCGCCTTATTTTCATAGTATTTATCATTTATGTGACCCATTGAAATTTTAATATGTTAAACTAAATTCCTTTTGGGTCCCATATCCCCTTATTACAAAATTTATGTCTCCATCTCAACCTAGGGAACTAGTAGGTTGGTGAAACATTATTTGCAAATAGTCTTATTTCAAAATTATTTAATTGGGGGCATGATAGTCCTCCCCACTCAAGATTGTTTGTCCTGAAAAAAAAATTCATAATCCCAAATGGAATCCTCATTTGGTACTCCTTCCTTTGCACCAAGTGCTCTCTTATGGTTCTGCTAATTCATTTTCTTTAGCTACAATTTGAGTAGTGGCACTCATGTATTGCAATTTTGTGTTCCCAAAAGTAAAGAGATCTGGATTGTGCATATTGATATATCTTGTAACATCACCACTAACACCAAAAAAATTAATCAAATTCATAAAAAAAAATTGCACACATAATATTTACCTCCATATTTTGGAAACATTTTCTGAACTTTCACCCATTTTTGCTTCTGTAAAATTCTTTGAAGTTGGTACTAAGTTACCAAACTTTGAGTTTCTTAAGATTCCAAGAAAATTTTAGGGAGGAACCACCATGATTTTTGTTGCACTACTCTGATTACAATCATCTTCTCAAGTAGTGACTAAATATCATATGTTGTGTGTTGCCCTGACAATTCAAACAAATGAGACCAAAAATGATCCCAAGGTCCCATATGATCCTGATACATGCATGGTGTGAAATTTCTATGATGAAATTCCATGAACAACAAGAATTTGAAAATTGAATCCATCTCTCAAAAGGTCTCCCACATAGGAAACTAGAACACTACTCTGCAAAGATGAACTCAAACAACTGAAGGTTGGTTTGCTTTCTCAAACCAACAATCGAACTGCTACTCCAAGTGAGATGAAACCATAGCAATTCCAGGATCCCATTGCTTGTATTGGACCCTTCCAAACATCATGAGTACAAAATATAGATCATGAAAGTATATAAAAACATCATACAAATGTACATAAGTAATGTACCTCATCAAAGAATCATGACAGTGCTTGTACGTCTAAGTAAGTAGACCATCATGTGGCCCATACACACAAGAATCAAGTATTATATCATATCTGACCCAATGACATACATGAGGATCCCATGTCCCATAATGATGCTCCAAAAAAATATAATGTACATCAATATAATAATCCATGTGTTCTTTCATCCAAGAAGTGAATGAAGAACCTCCACCAAAATTTGAACCAAATAAGGAGCAAAGAAAACATGAACATTTCAAGTGGCTCAAAGAAGTCTCATCAATGCACCCATACATATGTATATCATCATGATGAAACAAAGGTTTCTATTGTAAATGTAAATAATAGCGTGCTCTGTTCATGTCATCGTCAAAAGGAGAGATAGGAGTTTCATACTCCTCATGTGGCACATCAAAAAGAAACCGTTCACTCATACTTCATTAGGATGAATGCTGCAAAATTTGGAAGTGTAGGATGTAGGAGAAAGATCCAACTCATCCAAATGATCCTAAAGTGAAAAAATTTCATCATGTCAAGGACCCATAGGGGTAGGAACATGCAACTCCCTAAAAAATGCAAACATTTCCTCATATTTTTGTTCCAAGGTAGTGGAATGATGCACTTCTTCAAAAAGTGTGTAACCATTTTCAAGATGCAACTCAAGTTAATATTCCACCACAACAAGTGATTGGATCTCATAAAGATCATATTCAAACACATCAAGGACCTGCATTTTTCCATGTCTCTCATTGTTATAGCTGATTTTACCACACCAGGTGAATCACACTTGTATGGCCTTCCCCTGTCCCGCTGCAAACTCCTTAGACCCATTGGACCATTTTTTGTCCTTTGATGTTTCCTAGACCATCCCTAAAAACATGTGAAAATTCATATACGCGACTTTTAAACCCCTAATCGCGTATATACGCGGGTTTGACCCCTAAAACCGCATACATCAGGATGTGTACAAAATCCAAATCCTTTTGGAGTTTTCATTGACATGGATCCGACTCACTTGACTCCTGGCCTTCCATATGCCTTGAGATCGCCCGGATTCGACCATTAATTACCCCTTTGAAAAGCTATATAAGGAACTCTTTGATACATTGAAGGCATATGAGAGAATTGAGAGCAAAGAAACTATAGTCCATTGTTGCCAGAACTTGTGCTTGAGTTTGCATCCCTTTGTCCCTTGGAGCACTTTTGTGTTCTTCCCAAGCTTGCCTTTTGCTTGTGAGCTTGCTATCGAGAGATGGAGGATTGAGGTGGTGGAGGCCCAAGTGGGGGATTCAGTTTCTCTGATTCACAGACATGCTGACAGAGGTTGTATTCATTGTGATCTCTGATTTTATATTAATAGAAATATATTTTCCTGTCCAATAATGTTTGTTTGAATGAATATTTTATCCATGGATGATTTCAAATGCTTATACATTGTTGATTATATATGCTAGAATAGATCTAACACCAATATATATAGTATGCGTGTCTTGTTTACTTGTTGTTAAGGAAGTGATTCATCAATTCAAGCTGAAGTTGGAAAGCTCAACGGGGATCTACTTCAACCGTCCGGAATAAGGTACGAGGTCTGATCCTTTAGTGTTAGATATTTGATTTCTATTGCATATTGGAAAGGATTGATTTCTGGAGTCAAGCTGTCTGTTGCGGTACCCCAAGCCATAGGAATTTCTCTCCGTAACATAATTGGCGACTCCGCTGGGGAGTTCCTAGTAGTTTTCCTTTGGGGATTTTCTATCGGCATTCAATGAATTTGAATTGCTCTTTTTCTCTTGTTTTTGTGTCGGATCTAGGGGCATGTTTTCCTGGTAGTGTCTGATTGTTGTGAAGTTTGTCTCAGCTTGTCTATTTTCCTTTATTTTTATGTACCTTTCTTCCTGTACGCGATTTTTTAACTCACGGTCGTGTATATACGCGGGTTTCACTGCTATTTCTGCGTACACACGCGGGTTTACTGCGAACAGTCGTGTATGCCCTTAGTTTTTCCTTCTAGAGGAATATGGATCGTTGCTGGGTGAATTGTGATGATTGCTGAGTCTCCTTTGATACTTCTAGAGACTGTATACACCTTTGTTTCTGACCAAAGACGTTTTCTTTAGGGTAAAATTTCTTTTTTGAAGAATGTTCTTGTCATTGCATTTTTTATTTTTTGTTTTGGGATTAGTGCATTAGATTTCTTTTACCTTAGTACTTTGCTTGAGTACTGCTTGAGTGTGCTTGCAGAGTCTGGGGGTTGTAGAACCATTCTTTTGCTTTTGTATCTCATTTTTATTTCAAAAAATCCAAAAATATTTGCTTATCATTTGCATTGCATCTTTCATTTTGCATAGTACTTGCATTAGATTTGCTTTGGAGTATTAGTCAGGATTTCATATAGGAAAGTTTGCATTTATCATTTGAAGAAAATTGTGCATTTCATGTAGTAGAATACCCTGTTTTTCATGGACACAATGCATTTGTATTGATTGTTAGGTGTGCATTTTACTTCATGTTGTGTCATAACGCCATTAGTTGCACGGCCATATACCTCGTTTGAGTAATAAAGCCAATTAAAATCAATGCTTAATTAAAATGAACTACACTATTTTATTTGATAGGGTTCACCAACAAGATTAGGTTTTAGGGTCTTGGAATAGTTCATTGTGAGTCAATTCTCCAAGACCACTAAACAACAACATGTATGTGTCTGTCCAGGTGAGTGTGTGAAATTCCTTGGTAGAACCAGTGTTTCTTAGGATCCTACTCTCAAAAGGGAGTTAAGCACGAGGCAGTGTGAGCGGTTATTGATTGGGATGACCCCTAGTCATAACTGAGTAGCACCGAAGATATTTCTAGGATTGTATTCGTATCTGGGGGATCTTTCAAGAGTTTCGGGCTTTGCTATCCTGCCCATACGGTCAATCCTTCCTGCAACTGTCCACCTGAGGATTGATTATATTGAGGTGACCTTAGTGGCCTTACCTAGGATATTGAGGGGGTACTCTGTAGAGGTTATTCTGCGGGTGTCCCGGCCAGGTTGGGGTCAGACAGCACAGTTTCTTTACACGTTGAAGCTGAGAGCCACAATAATTGGTTACGTACCTCTGCTTGTTGTGTATGGGAGTCTCACGCCTCTCCTAGGCAAGACATACCTGCTTCATTCGGGAGCTCACTTATCCTACCCTTGATTGCTTTTGTTTGGATTTAGATTTTATTGGTGATTGCTCTGTGCACGTTAGCTTGCCTAGGGTTGTGTAGATAGAGAGTCTTTTGTATTTTTTTAGTCATTGTGGATTCGGGTGCAGCTCCTCACCGTTCTCGTCGTTTAGCAGGACTTCCGCCTTCTACATCTCCTCCTACTTTGGGAGAGAGAAATAGACAGTCCAGGCGGACCACTTTGCACATTGATTCACACACGATGGGAGACCATGTTGAAGGTATTCCTGAACCACCTTCTCCCATTCAAGTGGAAGATGGGGAGTTTACTCCTAACTATGATCCTTCACCTGATTTGACTGAGTTAGGTCCTATGATTTCTGAGATAGGTACTTTTCATGATAGACCTACTTACTCTAGTGTTTATCCCCCATTGACGCATCGCTGGTATGGAATGCCGGAATATGATGAGACTCATTTTGAACCCGCGAGCACTAGTTATGGTAGTTATGGTGTGTCTGGTTTTCCCACACATGATTTGGCATTTCACGTCGAGTCGAGGTTTGAGCCTAACACTATGCTTTGGGGCACTCTCAATCCTTACCATGCAGAGAGGTTTGGGAGCACAAGTCACATTGCACCTTCCATCCCGGCGGTGGAAGCTACATCACATATTCCTCTTAGGCCTAGAGCTAGCGATCCTATTAGGATACCAGATCCAAGACAAGCGACTATAGGGAATAGCATGTACATAATTACACAGGTCCCTTTGTCCTCTATCCCTAGTTCTTTGAATGTTCACCCTCCACCTCATACACGTGGTCCTTCGAGCCGAAACGTTGCTACGAGTCATGTCCATACTGCTGTTACTCGACCAGTTGTGTCTCAGGTTCAAGCACCACCCGTTGTTTCGAGAGGTCATGTTCATACTTCTAGAGGTCATGTTACTACTTCCGGAGCGTATATTCCTACTTCCGGAATATATATTCCTACTTCCTGAGCGTATATTCCTACTTACGGAGTGTCTCATGGGACATCGCATGCAATGACTTGTGGACCTTATTATGGGACGCATTATGGATAAGGTTCTTCACCTAATGGGTATGAGTGTCAACAACCCGCTTACTCTCCAAATTACGGCTTTGTAGCTCCAAATAGTCAAGGTACACCACACTATGGTGCTTCCATGCCACCCTATACGGGTCAAATTGGAGGAGGGAACTATGGCCAAGGCCTTGGTGGTTATGGTAATCAGACCTATGCGAATCAGAACTATCAAGGAGCAGTCCATCAACCTAATCATCCTAGGATCCCTTTCCTCGCAACACTGAATCTTCCTGACTTGTCGAGATTGACAAACAATCCTGTATCTCATGACTCGGTTGGTCGGCTGTCCCTACTAAGCTTCCCTCAGACATACCCAAATTCAAGGGCAAACCCGGAGAGGATCCAAGCGAACATGTTACTACCTTCCACCTATGGTGCTCTTCAAATTCCTTACACCAGGACTCAATCCATTTAAGGCTATTTCAATGCACCCTTACAAGGCTTGCCACGAAATGGTATATAGAGCTACCTAGGGGAGCATTCGCTTTGTTTGACGACCTAGCGATGACTTTTCTTAACCACTTCCAGCTACCAGTGCGTTATGACGTTGGTACAGAAATCTTGTCAACATTTCGGCAGGATAAAGCCACACATATCTCAGACCATATCCAAGAGTGGCATAGACGGAAGAGGTTGATTAAAGCCTTTATACTGCCAGAATTCCTCCTCGAATGGTTCCTTAAGTCGTTATTGCCTTATATAGCGAAGGATGTTTCTACATCCGTAGTGAAAAATGAGGAACAAGCCATTTTTAGGGCGCAGGAACTGGATTTGATTTATGCTCAATCTGGTTTGTTATATGAGATCATTCCCAATGCTCTACGTTCTAGTTTCAACCCCAAAGTTAAACCTGGACCACATGCCGATGGCATTGTTGGTTGTGCGAGTGCTAAACCTGCGGATTCGGTTGCAAAACAAGTTATTCAATTGTCAATCAACCAATCTGATTTGGGACAAGCCATGGCTTCATCTCAACCCACCCAAACGGTGAGTGTGCTTTCGGTGCAATCGTCGGACTAGAAGGGTAACCGGCAGCCCGGATGGAATAAAAAGAAGGGTAAGAATAATCATAAGGATGGGAATAGGAATGAAAATGCTAATAATAATGACAAGAACGCCCATAATGCTGGGGGGGACAAGCAAGCTAAACATAAGGTTAAATTTCCTTGCAAGTTGTGTAAGGAAGATCACCTCACTTACTTGTGCTCTCGTATCGATGAAGCCTTGAGATTCTTGGCACAGGGCCTAGTTGTGCTAACTAATCCTTTACCTCACAATCAAAATATGAACTCGAGGACCCATGATCGTCTGGTGGTGATCAAGATCCGTCGGAGGCCAATGATCATGGTTGCATTAACATGGTACGTGCTGCGAAAGTTGTGACCCATGCGAAGGACTATGGTTCGTCACAACCCAGCTCAGGAAAGGAGCTTGATCCACTAGGGACCCCTTTGCATATTGAAAAACCTATGGATAAACCTGAAGCTGCACCTCACATTCCTAAGGGAGTCCTTAAGCGTTCGGGGCACAATCCTAATTCCCAAGCCGCCCAGAACTATTCTGTTGTCGAGGATTTGGGCCACTCTCCTTGTGCGATGTCTGCACTAAAAGTACTTCAGAGTTGTCCTTCGTAAAGGAAGGCTTTGCTTTCTGCCCTTGGTGTGAATGATGATAATTATTCCTCCGTGATTAAATTTGAAACCGCGGGACTTCAGCCTTTCTTGCCTTACTATGTGTCTCTTTTGATTCACATAGAATGTCTTAACATGACCGTCAAGCACACTGTGATTGACGAAGGCGCTGCTGCTTCTGTGATGTCTTTATCATGTTGGAAGGGTTTAGGTTCCCCTGAGTTGTCTAAGTCTGCGACCATGTTAACTGCGTTCGATGGGAGATCATTTAGGCCGCACGGGATCCTTCCTTCCCTTACGGTCCGTTTGGGAGGGAAGACCGTTGCGATAGAGTTCGAGGTGGTTGATGCGTCCCTCAACTACAATCTCTTGCTGGGTAGGAATTGGATGTACAGTATGCAAGCCATAGATTCTTCCCTATTTCACGTTGTATGCTTTCCATTTAATGGGAATATAGTTACGATTGATCAAACGTCATTCAAGAATCCATCGGTTACCGCATCTTCGGGAGCTTCGATCTCGATTGTACAGCACTCTCAACCGACAACTGGGAGTGTGGGTGTGGGCATGTATCCATCCCTCATGGGAACGTTTAGGTGTCCTGCACCTATCCTTATGATAGGGTCTAGTTTCGGTGAGGCTTCGACATCTATGAGATCGGTGTCTTTTCGCATGAGTCATATGGAAGATCCTTGGATTCTTCCTACACCGAATACTTCGAGTGAGCCCATCGTGATGGACATGTCGTTGCAAGCAACTATGGTAGCTTATCAAGATAATATTGAGTGTGTTGCAGAGCCTAGTCCTTCCTCTTCGCGGACAGAGGAGGAGGACCGTATGTGCTGACTGCATGGGTAGTACAGTCTTCTCACACACATGACTGCCTTGATAGTGTTTTTCCTTCAGACGAAGCGATTATTGAGGCCATGTCGGGAGTTGAGCCACCATGGGAAGAGCTCCATCATAGATCTTACCTTCTTCCTGATCTTGACCGTTTGGAGCGTGAGGACTTTAGGGAGGTTCTTAGTGAGATAATTGGTAGTCCCATGGTTTCATTAATCTCTCCTGGTTCGATGGCTAATGGGAACATGGCAAATATATATCCAACGATTCCTATCAATATCTCTCGTGATCCTGGCATGATAGAGAATGTCTATATTGGGGCAGAATGTTCCCATGGTGAGATTCAAGAATACACTGAGCTGTTTAAAGAATTTCGTGATATATTCGCTTGGTCTTACGATGAAATGCCAGGTATCAACCCTCGCATTGTTGAAGATGAGATTAAGACGTATCCCAATGCTAATCCTGTTCGACAACGCTTGCGTGCGGTGAATCCTAGGAAGGCACCTGCGATTAAGGCAGAGATAGAGAAACTGTTGAAATCCGGTTTTATCTATCCCATTTCCTTGATGGAGTGGGTTTCAAACCCCGTTCCGGTTGATAAGAAGCAGGGAGCGATCCACATATGTATTGATTTCCGTAATTTGAATCATGCATATCCTAAGGACAATTTCCCCACACCATTTATTGATCAGATTTTGGATGAGTGTGCGGGTAGCAAGGTTTTTTCCTTTATGGACGGATTTTCTGGATATAATCAGATACAAATTAAACCTGAGGACCAACATAAGACCGCAGTTATTTGTCCTTGGGGAACTTTTGCATATCAGAAAATGCCTTTTGTCCTTAAGAACGCCGAATCTACTTTTCAGTGGGCAATGACCTTGATTTTCCATGATCTCAAATCGATTATCGAAGTGTTTTTGGATGACCTTGTTACTCATTCTCGTATGAGAATGCGTCATTCCTATCATTTGAGATTGGTATTCGAAAGGTGCTGCCATTATTTGGTCAAGTTAAATCCTCACAAGTGCATCTTTTGTGTGAATTCAGGTCGCTTATTAGGATTCATTGTTTCTAAAGAGGGTATAAGAGTCAACCCTTTGAAGGTTGAGGCAATACTTCAGTTGTCTCCCCCGAAGAATATTAATCATCTTCAATGTTTGCAAGGCATGGAAAACTTCTTACGGAGATTCGTTGTCAATTTTGCCAATTTGACTAGAGACTTCATGCGTCTTTTGAATAAGGACACCACCTTTTGTTGGGATGAGCGAGCCCAGGAGTCCTTTGATGCGCTCAAGCAAGCCCTAGGATCAGCCCCGGTGATTAGTCCCCCAGACTATAGTCATGATTTTCTACTTTATGTGGCCGCGTCCATAGAGACGATTGGTATGGTTTTGGTTCAAGAGGATGAGGAGCTCCAAGAGCATGTCATATACTATCTAAGCCGAAATCTTATTGACGCGGAGATTCGTTATTCCCATGTTGAGAAGCTTGCCTTAGCTACCATACATGCAGTTCAACGGTTGAGACATTATATTCTCCTTTGCCAGACCTTGGTTGTTGCCCATGTCAATCCGTTTCAATTTTTCCTCACTCGAAGGATGATTGGGGGAAAATATAATAAATGGATTGTCATCCTGCAAGAATTCGACCTTGAGTTTGTTTCAGCAAAATCGAAGAAATCGTTAATTTTTGCAGAGCTTATATCGGATTTCCCAAGCGAGGCTGAGGAGTTGGTTTGTGAAGATACATTTATCGATGAGCACGTCTTCTTAATCTCAACCTTAGACCCATGGTATGGGGATATCATTATATATTTACAAACATTGAAGGTCCCTACTCACCATTCAAGGGATGAACGACGACGGCTACGTCATGTGTCTAAGAATTACCTCATAGTGGATAACACTTTATACCGCCGTGGGGTAGATTCTATTTTACGTCGTTGTTTAACTCATGAAGAAGCTGAGGCAGTGTTGAATGATTTCCATGGAGGGGCATGTGGTGGTCATTTATCTGGGCTTTCTACAGCCCAAAAAATCTAAAGAGCGGGTTATTTCTGGTCGTCGATCTTTAAGTATTGTGTAGATGCGGTCAAGAGGTGCCACCCTTGCCAGGTGTTTGCATGTAATATGCGCTTGGAACCTTCCCCGTTACATACCATCATCACCACTGATCCCTTCATTAAGTGGGGGCTTGATTTTATGGATTGCAACCCAACTTCAACTGGGGGGCATCATCATATCATAGTGGTTGTTGACTACTTCACGAAATGGGTTGAGGCTATGCCTACAATTAAATCCGACGGTGAGACAGCCGCGCACTTCGTATTCAACCAGATTATTACTCGGTTCGGAATTCCAAAAAATCTTGTCACTGACCATGGCTCACACTTTCAAAATCATATGATGGAAGAGTTGGCATCGAAGTTAGGGTACAAACAAGAGCATTCCTCCTCTTACTACCCTCAAGCGAATGGACAGGTAGAAGCAGTGAATAAATCACTCAAATCCATTCTCCAACGAACCATCGCACAAAGCAAGAATAATTGGCACATTATGTTATATCCTGCTTTGTGGGTGTATAGAACCGTTGTTAAGATTGCCACGGGTTTTTCTCCATATCAACTTGTACATGGAGTGGAGTCGGTATTGCCAGTTGAGTACGAGATTCCTTCTTTGAAGCTAGCCATAGAGCTCTTGCCAAACACTTCACCATTGGAGGAGTGTTTGGTCCACCTTGAGCAACTTGATGAACAGCGTCGAGATGCCTTGGTCTCTCTAGAAGTAAATAAGCGTCGCGTAAAGGTCCAGTACGATAAGTCTGTCCATCCAAGGAGGTTTAGTGAGGAAGACTTGGTCCTTTTGTCGGATCAACCGAAATAACCCTTGGGGGTAGGAAATTTTAACACCATGTGGCATGGTCCTTACGTCGTTAAATGTGTGTTAGAGAAGGGCGCTTATGAGTTAGTGGATTACGAGGGAACGGCCTTGGCGGAGCCTATAAATGGGCTCTATCTCAAGAAGTACTATGCATGATTTTCATCCAAGGCTGGTTATTGTATATTATTGTATAGTTTTGCATAGGTAGGTCTTTTTCTTATGGTGATCGGGTTTGTGATTAGTTTTCTTTTCTTTTGGCATATGTCAATGGAATCTTCCACCTTCATAGGATTCGTGGATGGTGTGAGTCATCACACTCAACACTTAGCCTCTACTGCTTGGGTGATTTATACTCCTATGGGTCAGGTATTGTCTTCAGGAGGCGTATGTCTATAGCCACCTTCCAACAATGCTGCTAAATATAGTGTCGTTATTGAGCTTCTACGGGATGCCATTTTACATGGTGTTCTCTCTCCCGAGGTACATCTTGATTCAGAGTTAGTAGTGTCACAGCTTAATGGTTTGTGCCATGTTAGAGATCTGACATTATTAAGAAGATTCTTACGTGTGAGATTATTAGAACGGCAATTTGACGATATAACATACATACATGTTCCAAGAATTAATAATCAAGTTGCTGACTCATATGCTAACTACATGTTAGATTGGAATTTGTTTCATACTCGATAAGCTCATCACAAACATAAATTTTTACACATGTAAATAAATAAACCGATCATCATAAAAAAAATTATAAACATCCAAAATGTGGTAATACATAGTGTCATAATACAAAAATGGGGCTCTCAAGCCACCAAAATATAATACACAGTAATACAAAATGTATCACTCCCAGGTATCTAATCCTGTGGAGGAGGAGGGGGGTTGTGATCGTGGAATGTCACTATGGCTCTAGCTAGCCATTGAAATAACCACACCCATGCTCATGGTACACCCACCACCTGGCGTTGCATGGCCTCAAGCAATTCCTCAACTTGCGCCATGGGTACTCTGTGTGTAAGCCTCACAAAGTTGGTATGAATGCTTTGGAGTGTCTACTCTGCATCCAAACCCATGATATCATCTCCTCTTCCCCTCCGTCTGTGATGAGGGAAGCCTTTAGGCCGATGTGGTCCCACATCTGCATGCATATGGTAGATGTCACTATGTATTGTCACCCAAAAACATGTCTTTTGATTCCACATAATCAAAAAACACAAAAAAATTAAATAACTCAAAAATTTTAAAAAGAGGGTCGAGATTCGTTACCTATGTCACTGTATGCCGATCCTGGTGGTAGCAGCATGTCCGGGTCTCCCCAAAAATCTATCCCCGCATAGGGGTAGTCATCGATGGAAACTATCTGTCATCGCCACCACGGAAAGAAATCAGCTCGATAGGGGTTGGACACCCTACATCCACCCAGTCTGCGCATTGCATCCGCCCAACGCCATTGGGTTGGATCTCGAACCCCGTGTAGAGGAATGTCAACTCTAGGGCTCAATCCTAGAACACGCTCAAATAAAAACGTGCTCAATATGCTGCTGAAACTGAAGTTTCACACTCTGCCCAGCTTGCACTCACTGAGCTGATGTTTCATGTTTCCCAATAGCGCAGTGCTCCAATCGTATACTGTGGGTCTCATGCACTCCACTACATAGAACATCAAAGGCTGCGAGGCCTGGTGGAGTGAAGCCAAGCCTGCTATCCTGCCCAATGTCAGTAGGATGGCCTTTAGGCCCAGCACCTCTGTGGAGTTAGTTGGGATCTGTCTCTCCACCTTCTCCATGTCCGGATAGAAGTACACTGCAATGTACTCATCTATAGTCAGGCCACCTCCAGGATCGTGAGAGCGTAGGTTCACTACTTCCCCCCGTCGGGAAAGTCCAGTAATAAAGTATATGTCCTCCACTTATATGGTGAGGGACATCCCGTCTATCTGGAATGACTCTGAGTCTTGATCCCAGTAGTCCACTAACATCTACAATAGTTCTGGTTTGGCCCTTAAGCCACCAAGACACCAAAATTTGTATAGCCCACATGCACGTAACGCTTGTTGAGCCATTAGATCTGCCCTTACTGCCTCTTCTACATCACCATGTTCATATTCTCTCCATTCTAGGACCATCCTACACAAAAAATTTGAATTTTGCCCATTATAACACTTAAAAAACCTTAAGCACGGTCGCATACACCACTGTTTTCCAAACAGTCACGTATGTACGTGGATTTGGGGGCATTTTCCACGTATATCCAGCCCTATATGCAGAAAAACCCTCCCTTTCCGCGTGGGTCGTGGCGCCTATCTTAGAATGGCCTAGAAAATCAAATACACCATGGAATTTGACAAAATTTGCATCAAAATGAAAGAGTAGAGCATGGGTAAGTACCTGGAAAAAATGGTAGTGGATTCCACCGGCTGGATCTCCTGGAATTCGTTGTTGAAGTTCTAAGCTCAAATGGGTAAAAGTTTCAAATGTTTTATAATGTTTTGAAATATTTACTATTTATAGAAATTTTTCAAATTTTTAAATTTTTACCCCCTTTCCTATAGTTTGGACCGTTTGTAATCCTTTTGGACCGTTTTTGGACTAACTTATGATGTAGAAGACCTTTTTGAGTGTCGTTTCAGCCATTGGATTGACCCGTTCGTGCCGATTTTAGGTATCATGTCTAAACTGGCATATAGGTTAGGTTTCATCATTGTTTGCATTTTGCATGACCTTATGACCGTTTCATTATAGCCTTTGGTACGAACCCACTCTATTATGTCACGGAACCTTCTTGCTATTTTGGAAGTGGCATGATATGAGTGGTAGATCTTGACCTTACATGGGTACCCTAGTTAGCGCCTTATTTGCATTTGGTGCCCATGCTGACATTTTGTCCCTTAGGGTGTGGGAGTCCATTGTATAGTATTGCCATGACATTTCACAAGAGCCTCATACTCCTCTTGATCTTTTGCTAGCCTATTTCCCTCAGGACTCCCTTATGTCAAGTTGTAATTGCATTATCATGAGATTTTCCTGCCTTATTGAGCCTTACGCCGGCTTCCCTGACATTGAGTTTCAGCCATATAGCCCAAGCTTGTCTCATGTCTAGCCATGCAGAGCTATTTTTTATATCCTTTGCAGCTTGATTCCCTATTTTTACCTGGAGGGGACTTTCCCCCGAGTGTCACTATCCTACACATGTATCATTGCATTGAGCATAGGTATGTTCCACTACTTGGAACTAGTTTGTTTTCCCATATGACACTCATCTCCTCCTAGTCTGTAACTATAAAGCAGTTTTATTCTTTTTCAAGCTTTTTAAATATTTGAAAAAGTCCAAAAAAATCAAAAAACCAAAAATCCAGACAAGGAAAGATGTTATCTTTGGCAGCTGTCGAGTCATGTCGCCTTCGAACAGAGCACTGTATATCACATCTGAGTTTATCACATCTGAGCACTTTAGGATTTGTACTCGTTTATCTGATTTTATCTCCACCGACTGGTTAAGCTTCCAGTCCCCATGGAGCCTCTGTCGATGCCTCCTGTGTCGCAGAGATGTCCTAGTTTTGTATATCGAGTCTATGCTGCCTTGATTCAATCACCATTCGTCGTTATGCTCTTGTTCGAAGGAAGTTGAAACCTGAGTCAGCCATTCCTCAGTTATCTTGACTTTGCATGTCGGCCATTCTCGGTACAGTTACTGGTTCTTGCACCTTATGATCGAGTCCTTCCACATTATATAGCTTTGTTGAGTACCTCGTGTTGGCTGATGGGGGATGCATTAATTCCCTCCTTCCAACGGATTTCATCCCATCGACTCCAGATCATTTATTCTGGGATTGGAATCTAGAGTCATCTTTGAGTGCCTAGAGACTTGCAATCATCAGTGGCAGGTTCTCTCGCCATCGACAATTTTTGGGAATACATCAATGTCCCCTGGTCGATGGATCCTCTCAAGTGTTCGACCTCAACACATTTATTCACACTTGTTAGTTTTCACTCTAGTACCTTGATTCCCATTTTCATTATCGGTGGGTGATCTCGCATCTATTAACGATATACATCAATGACCGGTAATCAGACGATGGACTACTATGTTCGACCTCGACACCTCTATTCACGTAGTAGGACATTTACTCGTAGCGGTTTGTGTAGAAGACCTTCCAGATTGGTGGCATCTCTTATATGCTACCTCCTTGATCGTGCTAGTTTTCATGATATTTCAGCTCTCGTGACTTGATTCTAGTATATGTCATACATTTCCAGCTATTATGGAGATCTTGATCCATTGTATATCTTCAGCCATTATGGAGATCATGATCCCTTGTATATCTCCATCATGGAGATTCTGATCTATGTATATTGTACGTGGCGATGACCACTTATGTGATATTTTGTATCATGCCTATTCATGTCCATTGTACTCTTATGTATCCGAGACTACTATATGTATTTGCAATTATGTTCACAGTTGTATCATTGTACTATGTTGATTGGGTGGCTAGTCTTCCATTTGGGATCCTTCATCACTCCACTTCTGGGATGGACTTATAATGTATCTCGGCCATCGTATGACCCCTCTGACCTCACACATTAGGGGGCATCTGTTATAGCTGATTTTACCACACCAGGTGAATCACACTTGTATGGCCTTCCCCTATCCCGCTGCAGACTCCTTAGACCCCTTGGACCATTTTTTGTCCTTTGATGTTTCCTAGACCATCCCTAAAAACATGTGAAAATTCATATACGCGACTTTTAAACCCCTAATCATGTATATACGTGGGTTTGACCCATAAAACCACGTACATCGAGATGTGTACAAAATCCAAATCCTTTTGGAGTTTTCCTTGACATGGATCCGACTCACTTGACTCATGGTCTTCCATATGCTTTGAGATCGCTCGGATTCGACCTTTCATTACCCCTTTGAAAATTTATATAAGGAACTCTTTGATACATTGAAGGCATATGAGAGAATTGAGAGCAAAGAAACTATAGTCCACTGTTGCCAAAACTTGTGCTTGAGTCTGCATCCATTTGTCCCTTGGAGCACTTTTGTGTTCTTCCCAAGCTTGCCTTTTGCTTGTGAGCTTGCTATCGAGAGGTGAAGGATTGAGGTGGTGGAGGCCCAAGTGGGGGATTCAATTTCTCCGATTCGCAGATGTGCTGACAGAGGTTGTATTCATTGTAATCTCTGATTTTATATTAATATAAATATATTTTCCTGTCCAATAATGTATGTTTGAATGAATATTTTATCCATGGATGATTTCAAATGCATATACATTGTTGATTTTATATGCTAGAATAGATCTAACACCAATATATATAGTATGCTTGTCTTGTTTGCTTGTTGTTGAGGAAGTGATTCATCAATTCAAGCTGAAGTTGGAAAGCTCAAAGGGGATCTACTTCAACCGTCTGGAATAAGGTATGAGGTCTGATTCTTTAGTGTTAGATATTTGATTTCTCTTGCATATTGGAAATGATTGATTTCTGGAGTCAAGCTGTCTGTTGTGGTACCCCAAGCCATAGGAATTTCTCTCCGTAACACTCATGATCCCTCATGTCATGAGAATCCTCCAAACAATATACCATATGACAATCTGAAACATAGGAGGAAGAACAAGTATCTTGCAACCTCTTAAGAAGTTGCTCATTTTGAGTTTGGAGCTTATGAATATCCTCATTATTTTTCAAGTATGATGCATGTAACCATTAATTAAGATCAACCAATTTTTTTCTCTCAAAAAGCCAAGACATGAAATTACCTTCTATTGTGCACATTTCTCTTTGAATCTTCTCCATGTCTTCAAGGAAGGATGGCTCCTCCAATGAAGAAACTTTCCAACAAGAATTTGATACCAATGCTCTAGTGTCATAGAGTATGCTAAGGGCCTCATGCATATTAAATTCTCTCATCCTCAAATACCCTTCAATGAATTATGGTTCATGGGAGTGAACCTCCTATTATTCTTTCATCGTGATTTGATCAACTTCTTGAAGCTCAAGTGGTGATGGGGAAGTTGACCTTGGTTCTTCATTAGCTGCTACAAGGTATTCATATTTATGCTCATGAGAAATTTTTCTTGTAGAAACATTTTCAAATATGATCTCTATGTCACCAACATATTTTTGTGAGCACCCATCAGTAGGTACTCCTTCATATTTCAAGCATCCATCAGTATATTGCCTTTGGTCCATGTCCATAGTATAATGTGCCTTGGAATGATATTCAATAGTTTCAAGTTACTCTTATTCATTATCATGTGATGTGATCTAAGTCATTCCTAGGTTCACGCTGGGGACAACAATCGACTGAATGAGTCAAGTACCGTTATGGCGGAAGCATATAAGAAGAACCGACAAAGCAGGAAACACACTAGGTCAACTAGAATATATACACACGGACAAGATGCAAGAATTCAAACCAATTTATTACTTTTGCTCCATGAAAGATGGAGGAATCGGATGATGTCTATATTACATTAATGTACATGCTTATACAGGATGCTGAGACACTTGGGTGACTACCCGCTATGTTCAGTTACAAAAGAAGTTATAACGGTTCAGAAGTTCAACAGTCGCAGAGCATTTTGGTATGTTGTATGTCGAGGTGAACCTCTTGAAGGAAAACCCGTGGAAGGAAAACCTGTCGGCTGAAGTAGACCTATCGAAGGCATACCTGTCAAGGTGAATCTATCGAAGGTGAACCTGTCGAAGGAAAACCTATCGACTGTTGGTTGGATCATTCCTCCTTCCTTAAGAAAAAATGGTCTCCACTGTGTATTCATTCAGGTGAGGAAACTTGTCGACGACTTTATTAGCAGAGTACCATATTCCTTTCACGGGGAGTTGTCCAGATTTAGCCACTTGAAACAAATGAATGGAGTTTGTCCTTGTATGGCTTATGCATCATCACATAATGGTGTCACAAAGAAGAGGTTCCTGAACATCTGGATGATGTCTTCGGGTTCTGCTGTCTGCAAGTCGTTATGTTCCAACAATGGTACATGGTATGGTCGAAGTATATCTACATTGAAAACATGATGTAGGCCAAGGCATGTAGGAATGTCGAGCTGAAAATCGTTTTCTCCAATCTGTTTAAGGATACTGTATGGACCATATCGCAAAGGTTTCATCTTTTTGTATGGACCAGTGAAGTTCTCCTTCTTTAGATGTAACTAGACCTGATCCCCAATTTGGGATGAATGAGGAAATGATGCATGTCGTGTCGGGCCTTAGCTTTTGCATTTGCTCGTTGAAACATCTCTTGTGCTTTCTTCTGAATGTTATAGATTTGATCTTTGAAATCCAATGCTTTCTCCACTTCTCATCCTTTGAATTCGGTGTCGTTTGACTGTGTTGAGGAATTGATTAAGTCGATAGGAGATGAGGGTTGAAATATGTAACAGATCTCAAATGGATTCTTGCTCATTGAGTTGTGTTGAGCACGATTTTAGATTTTTTGTATGTATGTAAGGTTGTCATCCCATGTTCAATGATGCTTGTGGTTGTACATGTGAAGCAATTGTACAACTAAGAAATTTACAACTATCGTTTGCCTGTTTTTCTACAGATGGAAAGATTTTGACAAAGAAAGTATCATGTTGAGCTGTTTCCAGAGAGTTTTCCAAAAGGTGCTGATAGATCTAGCATCTTTGTCGAAAATAATGGTCGTCAAGAGGCCATAGTGTTTCCACACATGTTCAAAGAAGAGTTGAGCAGTCTGTTGTGTTGTTGTAGTCTTCTTGCATGGTATGACTATAGCCATATTGGAAAATCCGTCGACTACTACTTGTCACATGCCCCAATTTTGCAAAAATAATGTTATATTATTTGATTTTATTTGAGGAAAATATGTTAAATTTTATGCTTAGTTGTAATTGATGACTCGGCAGAGTCAAGGATATTTAATGTAATTTTGAATATTTTAATTATAAATAAATAAAAGAAGAGACAACAGCTTAGGAGAGCTATTAAAAGAGTGTTTACTGGTCAAATTGGTGGAGGAGACTAGGTGGAGAGCAAACAGACATGTGGCGGCATCCTCAAACCAGTTCCAACTGTTGCAGGTGACAACCTCCCTACATTTGGGGTCATGACTCCCCAAGAAAGTGGAATCGGAGCAGGTGGCTCAATTAACGACAAGTAACCCAAAAGGCCTAGGAAATCTTTATAAAAGTTCCCATTGAAGAGAGCTGAGGCTGCTCATTCTTGAGAAGTGATCATTCAAGTGAATGTACTTTAGAGAAATTCAATGGAAGGGAATTGTGGAAATAGTTTGAGGGGATGACTGCTGAGTGATCTAGTGCATCTTTTAAGTTGAAATATCTTACTGCTGAGTGCAGGGTGTTTTACTGAGTTATTGGATCAGTATACTATTTGCATGCTCCACTAGTTCTCAGCCAAGAAGACCAGGAACAGGATCGAGGGTCCTGAGGAAGCATTGTTTGAGAGATCTCCAGGAGTTTGGTAGGGAGGAACGACCTCCTAACGCTGTTGCTGTCTATCCTAATCGGGTTCTACATCATTTTTGTTTTACTGTGTTAGATAGATAAATCTGAATCTGACTGTTAAATGAATGTTAATTATTTAGTTTGTAAATTGTTAGAATGGAAAATAATTCTAGTCTGTGTTTTTCCACACCTGGAAGGACCAGGCCGTACTCCAGTACAGATAGAGTATTTATAGTAGATGAAAGAATATGTTAAGATACTAAATAGAATAGATATGGTTCTATATTTCGTAGTTAGCAAAGAAATTTGTTTCAGTATGTAGGTTATTATTAAAAGGAATAATGATTTGGTTATCTATGTTACTGTTTTAACCAGCTTATTATGTAAATATATTGGAAAAGAAATAGCAGTAATCTAGTACAAGTAGAAGGATTAATATGTTAAGAAAATATCCTTGTAGATAGACTGTGTATTTACAGACAATAGATTATTTTTGTTCAAGTTAAATTACTATAGAGGTTAAAATGTGTTATGTTATGTTTACATTTCTCTGCTTTCACTTAGTAATTGACTGAAATGCAGCAGAAAAATCACAGTAGAATCACAATGTTTACATACAGTCAAGTAAAGATTCGAACCACTAATCATATAGTTTATTTCTAACAATATCCACTAATCTAAGACTAATAAATACTATAAAATAAATAGGATTATATTAAAAGAATTAAAATTATAAAGAGTAACTAAGTTACAGAGTCTATGCTTATTCTTTTCAAGAACTCTGAGTAATTTCTACCTGTCAGTTTAGTGGATAAAATAAAATAAAAACAATGAAAATATAATTAATGACTAGTATAAAACTAAATAATATCTATGTAAAAACTATTTGTAAATATTAGACAGGCTTATACCTGTAAATATAAACTTCAGGGTCGAAACCCTAACTAAGTTATTAATCTATTATAAATTAAAACTTCTAAGTTGCAAACCATTTACTTGATAATAATATATATATAAGCAATGAGTCTACTGTAAACTGTCACTGTCCCTTCTAGAACAAAAGTACTTTTACACAATACATCTATAATATTAATTTAACCAAAATAACAAGTAATAGAACCTATTCATTAATTAATCGAAGAACTTAACAAGGGTTTCACTTCAGGAAAAACCCTAGCTTGTAATTTTCCAAATAAGTAAAATTAATATTATAAATTACACACTACGAATAAGTTACAGTCCTTTCATAACAATGTATACAAACAAAGGATATTTAGACAGAATGTTCTTCAGTAACAGTCGGATAGGACAAACCCTATTATACATAGAGTTACAATATACAAGATTACTGTAAAAACGAGACAGAGCTCGAAGAAAAACCTTTTTAAAACCCAATGTATTGTATTGACAGGCCGAAATGCTACAAACTTAATCAGATTACAATACCCAGCTCAGGGCCGGTGTACCCAGCATCGTGGCATGGATTTTGGCATGGATTTTGAAAAACAAAAATAACATTCATTATATCAAAACCTACATTACTGTATAATCTTTATAAGTCAAGAAGAGAGCAATTACAAATCGCGGCATCGAGCCAGAGCCACCCTGCTATATGCAAGGGTTTAAAACAAAAACAAATCTTAAAAAAAAACTGAAGACCAAACATCCCAAGATTGGGGAAAACGAGGCCGTAACTTCTTCCAACTGAAATCAATTCCCTAAGTCTGTACAAGCAGGGAGTGCCAATTTGTAACCAGGGCTCACCCGTAGACTAGATTCAAATCCAAACGTGAAGAGGATTCTTCCAAACGAAAAGGGCGAACCATCACCTGCAAGAGAAAACCAAAATCTTGATTTAAAAACTAAGTTTATAATTGTAACTATATTTTTAAAGCTTACAAACATTTTTTTCAAAACAAATTGTTACCTGGAAGTGTTGAAGACCGAGGCCACGAAGAAGGTAGACCAACACAAGGAACAGTTCAACCCTCACGTTCACCTGAGAAGGAGGCAGCTGGGTTCAAAATACTAACTACATCAAGGACTGGAGCAGGAGCAAGCACTGACAGTGGCCACACCACGATTTGACACTAAAAACTACTGATTGTGTAACACTACCCTCACTCAAAACAAAGTTTGTTTGCAGGAATCAAGTCAAAGGCGAGCTATGAACTTCACAACTCTTACAATGGGTGATAGTACTTCTCATTACACAAACAAGGAACTGGAGGCAAGACAAAGGAGCCCTCATGGCCGCAATGAACCGGTCAGAGCAGAGACCAAAAAACCTTGACAAGAATGAGAGCTAGGGTTGCATCGTGAGAAAACTGTGATAAACGTTCCACGTGTCCACCAAATATTTCCATCCACAATGGGTCGAATGATATAGTTGCCATTGCATTGTCGGCACAACAAATCATTGACAATGATTTAAACAATGACTATAATAACAAGGTAATATACAAAGTCAATAACGCATCATTTCAAATGATAAACTATGAAGTCGAGCCATGTTAATAAACAAGGTTTTTGTAATGTTGATAAACATTATTATATAAACCTTGAAATCTTCTTTGGTAAAGAACCAGGACACTTATTGCATCGATAACTTTGTTTCATATAATCCTTGTTAAATAAACTTATTATGAAGAGATCAATAGCGTAATAAAAGTTGTTGCACATAAGTGGATGATACTACTTTTGACCATCTCTTTTTATAACCATAAATGAAGCATATCGATGATGTGAGAACTAGTGTTATGCAAACACTAAAGCCTAACAAGCTGGTTAAAAATCATTACTTTATGAAAGTAAATAACAAATACACCCTAGAATAACTCTTACTATTGAATGTAGTCTATTATTCTAAGAGTAAGATAAACTTCTAGGATAGTAAAACTATCAAACCAAGATTTGATTAGACTTGGTAGAAAAGGATAGTAAAACTATTCAAAAGTAAATCTAGTATCACTTATATGATAAGGTAATTTCGTTACATTACTTATGTAATGAAGAAGTTTGGGGATTGAAATCACAACTTGTCAACATTTACGCAAATGATCATTTATAAATACACTGCATTAATAAACTGATAAACTTCCTCTACTAAAGCTTAATAGAGGATAAAGCAACGAGTTCTATATAAGCTTGTTTCTTAAAAGGTCTTAGGTCTATTTCCATACTTATAAGCAGTGGTGTACATTTCTTAAATAGCAACAACAATAAAATTTTGTTCCAACAAGAGTATTGATATACTAAATCTTAAGCTCTATGAAGAATTGGAAATTTATTTAGTGTAAAGATGGAAAGAAGATTTATCTAACATAGCAGACATCTTGATAAAAGACAGTGAGTAGGAAAAAGATACTAATCATAATGACATATATATAAAGTACTATCACAGCTGTAAAACAAGTAAAAGAAACGTTACTTTACCTTGTAGTACCTTGAATTCTACTAAACAAACTTTAATCTAGCAGTATATTATGCTAAAAGAAGTATATCTGGATTAACTCTTACTGGTTCAAAATTTACCTGTCAAGCCTGTAAGATTTAGAATTCCAAGTAAGTTAGAAATCGCTAAGTAAGCCCCAGCTAGAAAGTAACTTCTCACCTACTTACAAATCAAACCATCAGTACAGCTAAAAATAACTGAATGTAGATTATTTACATCACATATCGAAATTAAAATAGTATTAATCAATATGTGTTTAAGTTAATGGTTACTTTTGTTAACTGTTTCATTCTTTCCATTAATTGTTAGCAGTTATCAAACTGCGACTATAAACAGTTTATGTTACATCAAAAAAATTTAATTTTTGTGAACGTTTGGGGTGTTGACATGTGGTATCAGAGCACAAAGTTCAAACACTAGGCCTTGATGAAGCCCAACTAGCTTTTATGAAACAGTGTTTTGAATTATTTTGCTGATGTATTTTCTTTTAATGTTATTCAACAGAGAAATTATTTCTGAAGTTTAACCACAGGTATGGAAAGGCTGGAGGAATACGCGGAGGAGGAATCTCCATTTACTAAACCAGAAAACTTACCAAGAGACCCTATACAAGAATATCTAACCACCAACTCCTCAGAACTGTTACAAACAGTAAAAGATTTAAAATATGAAATGGAATCAGTTAAACGAGAGAATGAAAGGATTCTAAGGGCTCAGGAAGAGATGAATCAGATCCTAACAGAAAGGTTTCAAACTGAGGGTAGGGGTAAAAGAACTGAATCAGAAGATACAATTCATCAACATAAATTTAAAAAGATGAAACAGACTAAAAATGAAAGCAGTTCATCTTCAGAGGTGTTTGGTGATCAACGTAAATTTCTCTCCACTAGTGACAGTAGTGATGACAACCATCATACTAAAAAGAGAAAATATAAACCCTATGAGGAAATTTTTGGAGAGTTTAAAAATATTAAACCACCAACATTCAATGGAGAGACTGAGAATGGGGAGGAAGCGGAATCCTGATTATCTAGGATGAAGAAGTACTTCCAGATATATAACTATTCTAACCAATTAAAGGCTAGAATGGCTATCCACAATCTCTCAGGAAAGGCTGACATTTGGTGGCAAGACTTGAAGAGGGTGAAGGGAATAAAAGAGAAGAATGTAAGTTGGAGTACCTTCAAGAGGTACTTTAAAAACAAATTTATGTCCGAACAGTACTATGAAGAGAGAGAAAAAGAATTCTATGAGCTTAAATTAGGATCAATGACTATGAAAGATCTAAATAGCAAGTTTTTAAGTCTTCTTAGGTATGTGCCATTCCTTGTAGATGAAAAACCAAAGGTGCAGCGATTCCTCAGCTGTCTACCTTATCATATTAAGGACAGGATTGAGTATGACAATCCAAAGACTTTGGAAGAATCTATGAGGAAAGCCAACTTCTGTTATGAACAGAATCGGAAGAAGGAAAGCATGGCCAACTGGAAGGCCAAGAAGAATAATAACCATTATGATCAAAAGAGGAAAGAATTTGTGCCCAACAAAAATTCTAAAAACAATAAGGCCAGAAATTTTCTTAACAAGAATTTCCAAGGAAATAAGAAGAATTCACCAAGCAATAAGAATAATTCCAAGGGTAAAGAATTTACTAATAACCATGGTAATTACACCAAGAAATTTGAACGCAGAGAACCTATAAAGTGTTGGGAGTGTAATGGCCCACATTATGCTTCAGTCTATCCTAATCGAAAAAATATTGTCAGTAATATTCATACCATACAGGAGGAGATGACTGTTGGAGAATTAGCAAGGACTATGCCCAAAATCAAAGCAACCTTGGAGAATCGACAAGTAGAATATCAAACTTCCATGGTGGAAGTAGAAGGTATGATAAACCAAACCCCTATAATTATTTTAATTGATCCAGGAGCTAGTCTCAGTTATATTTCACCTAAAATGGTAGAAAAATGTAAGTTGCCTGTAGAAAAATTTGAAAATTCTTGGTTGGTTTAGTTAGCCACTGGTGCTAAAAGGAAGGTAACTTGTTTTGTAAAAGAATGTGCAATAGTTATCGATCCATTTGAAACTGTTGTAAAGCTTAATGTATTACCTCATGGTTCTTATGATTTACTGATCAGTATGGATTGGTTAGAACAACATACGGTAATTTTAAATTGTTATGATAAAACCTTTACGTGTGTAAACAATGATGGAAAACCAATAACTGTAAAGGGAATCCCTAGAAAAACAACCATAAGGCAGATTTCTGCTCTGCAGCTTAAGAAAGTTGTTAGGAAGGGTTGTAAAGCTTATGCAGTAACAATAACTGATGAGGAGAATCTAAATAAGACAGATAAATTAAAATTGGAAGACATACTAGTCTTAAGAGAATATGTTGATGTATTTCCGGAATAAATTCCGGGACTACCTCCGAAAAGGGAACTAGATTTTACCATTGAGCTGGTACCTAGTGCAGTACCTAGCTCAAAGGCCCCTTATCGAATGAACATACTTGAACTTAATCAATTAAAGTCACAATTAAAAGAAATTATTGGTAAAAAGTATATTCGACCTAGTGTGTCTCCCTGGGGGGCACCTATCATCTTCCTTAAGAAAAAGGACGAAACCATGCGACTTTGCATAGATTACCGTCAGTTGAATAAGATGACTATCAAAAATAGATACACTTTTCCCCGCATAGATGATCTGTTTGATCAACTACATGGAGCCACGGTGTTTTCGAAAATTGATTTAAGGTATGGATATCATCAAGTTAGGATTAAAGATGAAGACATCTTTAAAAAAGCTTCTAGAACTCGGTATGGCCATTACGAGTTTGTCATCATGCCATTCGGGCTGAGTAATGCCCCAGCTATTTTTATGTGTTTAATGAACAAAATTATGCATAAGTATCTAGATAAGTTTGTAGTCGTGTTTATCGACGATATATTAATCTATTCAAAAACTGAAGAAGAACATAAAAAACATTTAAAAATTGTTTTGCAAGATTTACGAGATCATCAACTCTTTGCAAAGTTTAGTAAATGTGATTTCTTTAAAGATAAGATTCAGTACTTAGGTCATGTGGTGACTAAGGAAGGGATTTCGATGGATTCCGAAAAGATAAAGGCAATCAAAGATTGGCCGGTTCCTAAGGATGTAACTGATGTTCGATCCTTCATGGGAATTACCGGTTATGACCGGAGGTTCATTGAAGGTTTTTCGAGGATTGCGAATCCAATAACTTCTTTGTAGAAGAAAGGAAAGAAATTTGATTGGAACCAGAAATGCAAGGAAAGATTTAAAAATTTAAAAAATTTATTAACCAGCGCACCTATTTTAAGAATAGCTTATCCAAAATAAAGAATTTGTAGTATGCACTGACGCCTGCAATGATGGTTTAGGCGGTGTTCTAACTCAAGAAGGGCATGTTATTGCCTATGATTCTAGGAAATTAAAAATTCATGAAAATAATTATGCAACTTATGCTCTGGAATTAGCTGTTGTTATAAATGCTCCAAAGATATGGCGACATCACCTAATTGGCAGAAAATTTATTTTAATGACTGATAATAAAGGACTAAAGTATATGTTAGATCAGCCTAATCTAAACCCTAGACAAGCTAGATGGCTAGCTTTCCTAAGTGAGTATGACTTCGAAATTCAGCACATAAAAGGTAAAGAAAATAAAGTTGCTGATGCATTAAGTAGGAATGCAAGGCTAAACTTCACAGCAATCATCAACACTTATACAATAGATCTGGATGAACAGCTTAAAGCAAGGATAGAACAAGATGAAATTTACCAAAATTTAAAAGCTAAAACGAAAGAAAATCCAACATAAAGCTTAAGTAAAGGGTATAGTTTGAATGAAAAAGAATTTTTACTGTATAAAGATAGAATGTATGTACCTAACGTACCTAAAGTTAAGTTGTTAATTTTGGATGAAATCCATAAAACTCCATACTCAGGTCATCCAGGCTATCAAAAGACTATAACTATGTTAAGAAAAGAATATTTTTGGCCAAATATGAAGACTGAATTAGCAGAGTATATCGCTAGGTGTTTTGAATGTCAGTAGGTGAAAACTGAACATCAACACACAGCTGGATTACTTCATCCATTTCCCATTCCTAGCTGGAAATGGGAGATATATAGTCTCGATTTTGTTACTGGACTGCCTAAAAATCAGAATTTAAAAGATTCTATCATGGTAGTGGTCGATAAGTTAAGCATCTCACTTTATACCTGTTAAAACTATGTATAAAGATGCAAACATAGCTGATATCTTTCTAAAACAGATTTTTCAACTGCTTGGAATACCGAAACTCATAATCTCAGATAGAGATCCTAATTTTACAGGTAACTTTTGGAAATCTCTGTTTAAAGGATTAAACACTACATTAAATTTCGGTACTTCGTTCCATCCTCAAACAGATGGACAAACTGAAAGAGTAAACCAAGTACTGGAAGATTTATTAAGGATATATGTGAAAGACCAGCCAGGTAAATGGGAGGATTATTTGCATATGGTAGAATTTGCTTATAATAATAATTATCTAGCATCAGCCAGATTAGTCCTTTCAAAATCTTGTATGGAAGAAAATGTAATACTCCTATCTCTTGGAGTAATCCGGTGGATAGATTAGTATTAGGTCCTGAACTATTAAAGGAAATGGAAGAATTGTAAAGCAGGTACCAGGTAATCTGAAAGTTGTCTAGGATCGACAGAAAAGTCAAGCCGACCCTTAAAATAACTCCAAAGGAGTTTCAGGTAGGTGAACATGTGTTCATCAAGGTGAGGCCCAAAAAGAGCTCTCTGAGATTGGGAAGTTGTGCAAAACTAGCACCTCGTTACTGTGGTCCATTTGAAATACTATCCAGGATTGGACAAGTAGCTTATCAATTAGCATTACCACCAAATATAAGAGTACATAATGTTTTTTCACATTTCTGTATTAAGGAAATATGTTCATGATGCTACTCATGTTGTTAATTGGAATGATGTACAGGTGGAACCCGAAGGAGATTTTCTGGTGGAACTAAACTGTATCCTCTGGTGGAGGGAGATCACACTTCAGAACCGCACCATTGGTCAGGTGAAAGTGCAATGGAAGCACCTTAATCCAGAGGAAGCCACCTATGAATTGGAAAGTAATATGCGAGATGCATATCCAATTCTGTTCCAGGGGAATTCTAAAGACGAAAAATAAATAACATCGAAGACGATCTTATGCTCTAAGGGGGTGTGTATGTCACATGCCCCAATTTTGCAAAAACAATGTTATATTATTTGATTTTATTTGAGGACAATATGTTAAATTTTATGCTAAATTGTAATTGATGACTCAGTAGAGTCAAGGATATTTAATGTAATTCTGAATATTTTAATTATAAATAAATAAAGGAAGAGACAACAGCTTATGAGAGCTGTTAAAAGAGTGTTTACTGGTCAAATTGGTGGAGGAGACTGGGTGGAGAGAAAACAGACATGTGGCAGCATCCTCAAACCACTTCCAACTGTTACAGGTGGCAACCTTCCTGCATTTGGGGTCATGATTCCCCAAGAAAGTGGAATCAGAGCAGGTGGCTCAATTAATGACAACTGACCCAAAGGACCTAGGAAATATTTATAAAAGTTCCCATTGAAGAGAGCTGAGGCTGCTCATTCTTGAGAAGTGATCATCCGAGTGAATGTACTTCAGAGAAATTCAATGGAAGGGAATTGTGGAAAGAGTTTGAGGGGATAACTGCTGAGTGATCTAGTGCAGCTTTTAAGCTAAAAGATCTTACTACTGAGTGCAGGGTGTTTTACTGAGTTATTGGATCAGTCTATTGTTTGCATGCTCCACCAGTTCTCAGCCAAGAAGACCAGGAACAGGCTCGAGGGTCCTGAGGAAGCGTTGTTTGAGCGCTCTCCAGGAGTTTGGTAGGGAGGAACGGCCTCCTAACGCTGTTGTTTTCTATCCTAATCAGGTTCTACATCATTTTGTTTTATTGTGTTAGATAGATAAATCTGAATCTGACTGTTAAATGAATGTTAATTATTCAGTTTGTAAATTTTTAGAATGGAAAATAATTCTAGTCTGTGTTTTTCCACACTTGGAAGGACCAGGCCGTACTCTAGCACAGATAGAGTATTTACAATAGATGAAAGAATATGTTAAGAGACTGAATAGAATAGATATGGTTCTGCATTTCGTAGTTAGCAGAGTAATTTTTTTCAATATGTACGTTATTATTAAAAGGAATAATGATTTGGTTATCTGTGTTACTGTTTTAACCAGATTATTATGTAAATATATTGGAAAAGAAATAGCAGTAATCTAGTACAGGTAGAAGGATTAATATGTTAAGAAAATATCCTTGTAGATAGACTGTGTATTTACAGACAGTAGATAATTTTTGTTCAAGTTAAATTATTATAGAGTTTAAACTGTGTTATGTTATGTTTACATTTCTCTGCTTTCACTTAGTAATTGACTGAAATGCAGCAGAAAAATCACAGTAGAATCACAATGTTTCCATACAGTCAAGTAAAGATTCGAACCACTAATCATATAGTCTATTTCTAACAATATCCATTAATCTAAGACTAATAAATACTATAAAATAAATAGGGTTATATTAAAATAACTTAAATTATAAAGTGTAACTAAGTTACAGAGTCTATGCTTATTCTTTTCAAGAACTCTGAGTAATTTCTATCTGTCAGTATAGTGGATTAAAAAGAAACAATGAAAATATAATTAATAACTAGTATAAAACTAAATAATATCTATGTAAAAACTATTTGTAAATATTAGACAGGCTTATACCTGTAAATATAAACTTCAGGGTCGAAACCCTAACTAAGTTATTAATCTATTATAAATTAAAACTTCTAAGTTGCAAACCATTTACTTGATAATAATATATATATAAGCAATGAGTCTACTGTAAACTATCACTGTCCCTTCTGGAACAAAAGTACTTTTACACAATACATCTATAATATTAATTTAACCAAAATAACAAGTAATAGAACCTATTCATTAATTAACCGAAGAAATTAACAAGGGTTTCACTTCAGGAAAAACCCTAGCTTGTAATTTTCCAAACAAGTAAAATTAATATTATAAATTACACACTACGAATAAGTTACAGTCCTTTAATAAAAATGTATACGAACAAAGGAAATTTAGACATAATTTCCATCATTAACAGTCAGATAGGACAAACCCTATTATACACAGAGTTACAATATACAATATTACTGTAAAAACAAGACAAAACTCGAAGCAAAACCTTTTTAAATCCCAATGTATTGTATTAATAGGCCGAAAGGCTATACCCAGCTCAGGGCCGGTGTACCCAGCATCGTGGCATGGGTTTTGAAAAAAAAAACTAACATTCATTATATCAAAACCTACATTACTGTATAATCTTTATAAGTCAAGAAGAGAGCAATTACAAATCACGGCATCGAGCTGGAGCCACCCTGCTATATGCAAGGGTTTAAAACAAAAACAAATCTTTAAAAAAACTGAAGACCAAACATCCCAAGACTGGGGAAAACAAGGCCGTAACTTTTTCCAACTGAAATCATTTCCCTAAGTCTGTACAAGCAGGGAGTGCTACTTTGTAACCAGGGCTTACCCGTAGACTAGATGCAAATCGAAACGTGAAGAGGATTCTTCCAAACAAAAATGGTGAACCATCACCTGCAAGAGAAAACCAAAATCTTGATTTAAAAACTGAGTTTATAATTGTAACTGTATTTTTAAAGCTTACAAACATTTTTTTTTAAACAATTCGTTACCTATAAGTGTTGAAGACAGAGGCCACGAAGAACGCAGACCAACACAACGAACAATTCAACCCTCGCGTTCACCTGAGAAGGAGGCAGCTGGGTTCAAAATACTAACTACATCAAGGACTGGAGCAGGAGCAAGCATTGACAGTGGCCACACCATGATTTGACACTAAAAACTACTAACTATGTAACACTACCCTCACGCACAGCAAAGTTTGTTTGCAGGAATCAAGTCAAAGGCGAGCTGTGAACTTCACAACTCTTAAAATGGGTGACAGTACTTCTCATTACACAGACAAGGAACTGGAGGCGAGACAAAGTAGCCCTCATGGCCGCAATGAACCAGTCAGAGCAGAGACCAAAAACCCTCGACAAGAATGAGAGCTAGGGTTGCATCGTGAGATTTTAAGATATGCATTGCACAGTGATAAACGTTCCATGTGCCCACCAAATATTTCCATCCACAATGGGTCGAATGATATAGTTGCCACTACATTGTCGGGACAACAAATCATTTACAATGATTTAAACAATGACTATAATAACAAGGTAATATACAAAGTCAATAACGCATCATTTCAAATGATAAACTATGAAGTCGAGCCTTGTTAATAAACAAGGTTTTTGTATTGTTGATAAACATTATTATATAAACCTTGGAATCTTCTTTGGTAAAGAACCAAGACACTTATTGCATCGATAACTTTATTTCATATAATCCTTGTTAAATAAACTTATAATGAAGAGATCAATAGTGTAATAAAATTTGTTGCACATAAGTGGATGATACTACTTTTGACCATCTCTTTTTATAACCATAAACGAAGCATATCTATGCTGTGAGAACTAGTGTTATACAAACACTAAAGCCTAAGAAGTTGGTTAAAAATCATTACTTTATGAAAGTAAATAACAAATACACCCTAGCATAACTCTTACTATTGAATGTAGTCTATTATTCTAAGAGTAAGATAAACTTCTAGG
>LPNX010022399.1:54779-133233 GCA_001517045.1 Pseudotsuga menziesii
TTAGCAATTTCTAAATAAGCCCTAGCTAGAAAGTAACTTCTCACCTACTTGACAAATCAAACCATCAGTACAGCTAAAAATAACTGAATGTAGATTATTTACATCACATATCGAAATTAAAATAGTATTAATCAATATGTGTTTAAGTTAATGGTTACTTTTGTTAACTGTTTCATTCTTTCCTTTAACTATTAGCAGTTATCAAACTACGACTATAAACAGTTTATGTTACATCAAAAAATTTAATTTTGTGAAAATTTGGGGTTTTGACACTACTAGTATCACATCATGTTGATGCTTGGTAGTAGGATATCCCGTCAACTAGCCCATAGAAATAGATTCTCGTGGTCGACTAGGAAATAGAAGGGGTGTGTACAGTCCCTGTCATCGATTTAGGCAGTTTAGCATTGGCACAAACCACACAAGATCAAATGTACTTGTTTACATCAGATTTAAATGAAGGCCAGTAGAAATACTTTTGGAGGATAACAAGTGTTTTGTGACTCCAACATTTCTTGCAGTCTTGCTATAGTGCGTGTCCCAAATGAGCTTATGTCGGTGCTCACTGTTCGGTACAAAAATTTGTCCAATATTGTATGGCAAGGCATATTTCAAGAAGTAGTCGATGGTCGACAACTTGTCAATCTGAAGGTGTCGATAGATTGTCGAAAAATCACAGTCTACCGAATAAAATTACGGCCAAGTAGTGGTGTCATAACCCTACATACTCATCACTGTAAACAGTAGAGTAATGGGTGGTCTACTAAGACAATCAACTATGGCATTGGATTTTCCTTTCTGATACTTAATTACCAAGTGAAATTGTTGCAGGTAACTAATCCACTTGAGTTGTCGGGTTGTATGTAGTTTCAACTAGGATGGAGCAAAATGAAAAGGTTTATGGTCAGTGAGGATGATTGTTTCCTTTCCAAGAACGTAGTGTCTGCATTGCTTAAGAGCTTTCACATTGGAGTATAATTCTTTTTCATATGTCGAGTACCTTCTAACAGTGTCACTGAAAGTCTCGAAATAAAACGCGACTAGGTGACATGACTGAGTGATCACTACACCGAGGGCCATTAGAGGAAATTTCAACTCAAAATAGGCCTTTTAAATTTAACGCAAATTCCATGTCATCATGTGTTAGCCAATCAAATTGCTTTCAATTTGAAATACTGTATAGGTCTTAAACACTTTTTTAATATAAATTTGGGGATAGGTATCATAAAATAAAAACTACTTTTTTGTTTGTATTTTCGACATATCTCCCCGTGTTTTTACTAAAATTTAGATCAGGAGAACTCATTGGATGCAGAATTAAATTCTGCATCCAACGAGTACCCACTCGGCATACTTTTGACAGACCCCGCTACCCCAAAAACAATAAATACCTGAAAAAACGTGATGATGATGTCATCATCACATTTTTTTAGGTATTTCTTGTTTTTGGGGTAGCAAGGTCCTTCAAAAGTATGCCGAGTAGGTACTCGTTGGATGCATAATTTAATTTCGCATCCAACGAGCTCTCCCGATCGAAATTTGAGTAAAAACACGGGGAGATATGTCAAAAATACAAACAAAAAAGTAGTTTTTTTCTTTTCTTCCTCCAAAATTAATAAATATTATTTTAACTATTATTTTATTAATTTTTTTTAGGAGGCCCATTTTTAGTTGAAATTTCCTCTAATGATAGTTCGATGCATTCGTCTCAATCTCAAAGTGTTGATACAAATCAGGTAACACAAGTACTTGTGCAATACAAATCTTGTTTTTGATTTGTTCAAAAGCTTGTTGTTGTGTCGGTGTCCATTTGAAGACATTTTTCCCATTTCCTTTCATCAACTGATTCAAATGCCATGCAATGTGGTTGAAGCCAAGTATGAATCGTCGATAGAAATTCGCCAAACCAAGAAAACTTATTAGATCATGAATGTTTTGAGGAATGGGCGAGTATTTGAGGATATGTACGTTTTCTGGGTCGACATGACTGCTTATGTAGTCAATTACATACCCCAAATAATTGATGCTGGTCATCGCAAATGAGAATTTTTCCATGTTCAGATATAGTCGATGTTGCTGGAGAGTGTCGAAGACTTGTCTAAGTTGTTTGACATGTTCTTCCCATGATCGACTGAAAATCAAGATATCATCGAGATAGGAAATGACACATTTACCGATGAAAGGTCGTAGAAGTTCATCCATATATCTCATGAAGGTTGCAGGTGCATTGGTTACGCCGAAAGGCATGACTAACCTTCATTGGTCTTGAAAGTTGTTTTCCATACATTGATGGACTCAATTGGAATCTGGTGGTATCTCGTCTTGAGTTCGAGTTTCATAAAGAACTTAGCACCTTTCTTATTGTCGATGAATTCATTAATCTGTGGAAGAGGGTATTTGTTATTCACTAAAATTTTGTTGAGAGCCTGATAGTCAATGCACATGCGCCAAGTCCCATATTTCTTTGGAACTAAGACGACTAGACTTCCACAAGGAAAGGAGCTGGGGCGGACATGACCCTTGTCGATCAAATCTTGGATTTTTCTGTGAATCTCTTCATTTTTTAGAATGGATATTCTGTAAACATATGCATTAAGTAATGAAGAACCAGGAGCAAGTTCAATGGAGTGTTTTACCTGACAAGCGGCAGAGGTACTCTGTCTGGTGCTTGAAATATGTTCTAGTATTCTTCAACAATGTTTTCGATCCATTGTTGTTGTCAGGAGCTGCGTTGGTTGGTGAGTCGACTCATTGCTGCACTATTCATGGAATGTTCAGGCTTGATCATGATTAATGTGAACTTTTGAGCATGATTAATAAGATTCTTCATTTGTTTCACAGATATCATAGCAACCATTGAAGTGGTTTGTCGCTCTTGTATGCCATACCATTGATTCTAGATTTCGACAATCACCTTCTGAGGCTGTGATTGATATGTACCATGTTGATCCCATAGGTAGGGTTCACCGAATAGAGCGTTGACTACAGAAAGCGGTGCCACGTCATAGAGTACTTCATCTTCAAAAGGTTTAATGAAGTAGGTGAGTCGGCATTGTCGTGTGATCCTTAGTTCATGTCCATCCTTCATCCAATCGATGTTGTAAGGCTGAGGATGTTGGTGACAAGACCTAATTTCTTCACAATATCTTCAAACTCAAAGTTATTCTGGATACCATTATCCATAATCAAATGTAATTCATTTTTATGAACCCATATCCGTGTATGGAATAGGCGCTCTCATTCCTCCTCATCGGTGATGGTTAAGGCTATCATATTGGTCAAGGTCGAAGCCAAGAGGGTTAATGGATTTGGGTCATACTCTACTAGGGTTCTATCGAACAAGTCGAATGTCGACAATTTTGACAAAAATATCTTCCGAGCTTTGCAATATGACGTATCATGCCATGTTGAACTGTGATAATCACACCATTTCCCAGTAGGAGTTTGTTTGTTGTGATCCCTTTTGTCTTTTTGAAATTTCTTATTTTGACGATAAGGATTTGGTGGAGTCTACTGAGAAGGGTTCTTGAACTTGTCGGAGTTAGCTAGTGACTTCTTGTCGGATGTTTGATCTGTTGGCTTCTTCGCGAAACATGATTTTCCTTTATGTTTAGCTTCAAGCTTGATGGTGTAATGAAATGCATCTACAAGCATACTAACAGTCAGCAACTCCATCTCTTGCAGAATATATGGGGCTAAACCGCTAACGTACTTCAGGACAAGCAATTTCTCTTCTTCTTAGATGCCAAGTCTAGCCAAGAGTCAATAGAACTCGTCGGTGTAACTTTGTACGGACTGGTCTTTCCACTGCCTTAGTTGTTGCCACTTCTTGTACTATTGTTCAAGTCACTTGGGCATGTAGAACTTCTTTTGGACATATTCAACAAATTTTACCCATGTGTCTATGGGGTCTTCTTATTTTTCCATTTTTGTCGAAAAATTCTCCCACCAGCAGTGTATGAAGGTTGACATTTTCAAGGATGCAATGGTGATCTTTTCCACTTCTAAGAGTTGATTCACTGCATAGTAATATTCCAAGTGTTGTACCCAATTGTCAACGGATTCCACGTCAATATTTCCTTCAATGATCAGTATGCCCATATTCATTTTCACTTTTAAGGGGTTGATTTTACCGGAGTGATATCGCGTCAAGGATTCCCCGGAGTTCGCAGTGACTCGCATGAGAATCTCGCTGAACTGGGAGAACATTTCGGTTCACTGGAAAGCCAGTGATTTTTCTATGAGTTGCTATGTCTTGTTAGTTGCATGTCTATTGTCTTCTTCTTCGGGCTTCTTTTTTGAAGTCGAAGGAAGTGGCTGCTTGTGTTGTTGAGTTTGCAAGCATGTTTGAATAGGCATAAGTTAAATAACTTTGATGGAAGTGCTTATTTAACTTAATACCATGAACAAGATCTTGCTCTGATACCAATGATCCAGGTCATGCCCAGGTGCATGCTAGAGGCAACAGTCGAGTGAATGAGTCAAGTATTGTTATGGAGGAAGCATATAAGAATAATCGGCAAAGAAAGAAACACACTACGTTGACTAGAATATATGCACACAGACAATATAAAATAACTCGAACCAATTTATTACTTCTCCTCCATGAAAGATGGAGGAATTAGATGCTTTCTATATTACATTAATGCACATGCTTATATAGGATGTCGAGACACTTGGGTGACTACCTTCTAAGTTCAGTTACAAAATAATTTATAACAGTTCAGAATTTCAACCATCGCAGAGCATGTTGGTATGATGTGTGTCGAGGTGAACATGTCTAAGGCAAACCTGTCGGTTGAACATGTCAAGGCGAACCTGTCGAAGGCGGACATGTCTAGGCGAACCTATCGAAGGAAAACTTGTCAACTACTGTTTGGATCATGATGTTTCTTCATATTTTTCAAAGTCACTTGGGAGTGTTTTTTTATCCTCTTGATGTAATACTTTTTCCACTTCGCCACCCACAGAACTTGGTGACTCCTTGGTCTCCTCCATACTTGTGGGTTGTTGATTGTTCCTTAATGAGTTCGCATTTTCCTTCTTGTTCATAAATCCATACTTGAAAATATATTCTTGGAAATAATACCTTTCACGAATATCCCATATCAAAGTTTGATACTCTTGGTAGCATGCTTCTATATCTATGGTTGTAATTTCTTCTTTCGTTGGACAGGGAGGAAGGAAAGTGGGCATAGCAGGTCTATTGTGAAGCCAAGACATGTCTAAAAATTTCTCTTCAATGGATGGTATTAATGCACAGATTCAAGGAACATGATCTGATACCACTGTGATGATCTTTTTTGGAATTTTTGAGAAAATTGCAAATTGGGAAAAATTCAAGCTTAACAAGTCATGACACTAGAGGGTTCCGTGACTTTCACCAAATGGTACCGAATTTAAAATAAAATGGTATGGTGAGCCTTAAAAAATAAAAAGGTGTTTTATGGACACTTTTTATCTAACATTAGACCTATGCAACCTTTTTTGGGGATGATAACAAAAAGGCCAAAATTACTAGAAAATTGTGATGAAATATCCCCTAGGGTGTAGGCCAACTGGGCTTCCCAACTCATGTATGAACCTACCAAATTTGTAAGAAGAGTATGGGGACTAATATAATACCTCATTTAATTTCATTACATGTGATTATTATTTCTGAAAATGGGTTATATAGTTCCACATTTGTTTGATAACTTTCAGTGAAATTTCTTATGGGGAAATTGCATAACTAACTCAATTTTGGCATATGAAAGGTAGAGTTAAAGGCTCGGACCAAGATGTGACATGTAGATACCATATACATAATAAAAATTTCTTCCCCATAAGTATTAAACACCTTATAAATCCCCTCATACAATTCTTGTATACAATTCATTCAGTATGGGAGTCAAATACATGAAAACTAGTGAAATAGTAGCATGGAATTGCAAGAGTTTCACATATGGATTTCTCGGATTTTGAGCCACAAAGAATAGGGACATGAAGTTAAAGAGTAAAACATCATATATGTCTGTCACAAAATCATCAAACTCGGATAAAACCCATCATAAAAATATTATACATGGCTCCTTCAAGATTGAAGCCAAAGTCATGGAAACTAGTGATTCAATGGCATGGGAATGCAAGAGTTTTACATATGGATTTATTGGATTTAGACCCACAGAGAATAAGGAAATGAATTAAAGAGTAAAAAATCATATATTTCTGTCACAACATCATCCAAATCATATAATATCCCTCATACAAATCTGGAATAAAACTACTTCACACATGCAAAACTAGTGATACAATGGCATGAGAATGGAAGCTTTTCACACAGGAGTTTCTTGGATTTCAAGCTGAATGGAATATGGGAATGAAAGAATAGAGTCTTAAATAATGTATGGCTTCCAAAAAATCAGAAAAATCATATAAAATTCCTCATACAAATCTTATATAAAACCACTTCAAGATTGAATCCAAATCCATGAAAACTAGTTATTCAAGAGCATGGGGAATGCAAGCCTTTCATACATGTATTTCTTATATTTATACTTAGAGAGAATGTGGAGATGATATTACAAAGCCATACATAATATACATAATATTTGGAATCAAAAATCCTCAGCAAATTTCAAGCACCACTCCAACAGGTGCGCCATCAACATGAGAGTGTGGGGGAATGGAGAAGAAGGAATAAGAGAATAAGGAGATAGATGAGAATTTGAATGTATGGAACTTAAACCTACAAATAAAACTCATTAATTAATATCCAATTATATCTCTTATGGCCTCTCCATCAACCAACTTGGAACGGAATCCAACTCTCTCTAAATTGGTTCACAAGCAGGGAGAGTGAACACTCATTGTGCAATGGATAAGAAAAAGCTCTCCAAAATGCCAAAGGCCAGTTAAAAAATGATCAAAATATATTCTCCTTCCTCATTAAATCATTTTATCAACTTCATGATGCCTCCTAAGATCTAATTTACCTCCATTAGCTTCCTCCAACTCATCTTAGTGGTTTAGTAACTCTCATGACATTTGTTTTCCTCTTCATGCTCCAATTCTTTCCCCAATTCAAATGGCTGCCTCTAACTCCCAAATTCGACATCTTGATGGATATTTTTATCCCTGTCATGTCAAATTTTTCATATGTCATAAATTAGGTCTAAATTTGTCATACTTTCCATATAATCTTTCATCATTTGTTGTCATAGAGTGCATGGAATCTCCTTCCAAGTGGCATGCATTGTCTTCTAGTCTCTTCCTAGTCCATGCGAGTTAATACCCTTTACTAATTCAAATTAATTGGATAATTATATTATATTTGACAACAAAACACCATACAATAACGTTACATTACCCATGTATTCGAATTTGGATGAATATCATGCCAAGTGTGTGGGGAGTCTAGTCACTCAAAGCCTCTACAAGCTTCCAAGTGTTTTCATGAACCCATGCCACCTTATTTTCTTAGAATTTATCATTTATGTGACCCATTTAAATGTGAATATGGTAAAATAAATTCCTTTTGGGTCCCATGGCCCCTTATTACAAAATTTATGTCTCCATCTCAACCTAGGGAACCAGTAGGTTGGTGAAACATTATTTGCAAATAGTCTTATTTGGAAATTATTTAATTCGGGACATGACAATATATCATGATGATTGGCCAAGGGAAAACAAGATGCAACTATTACAAATGCAAAAGAATAGAGGTCAAGGTAGGAATCTCTATTTATAGCTCAAGAAGAAGCTACTAAGAAGAGAGAAGAGTAAGAAGAAGATATCAATAAGAGAGAAGGGTAAGAAGAAGTATAGAGGATTGTGCAAGAGGAAAGGTTAAAAAAGAGAAAGAGGAACAATCAAAAGGAGAAGATAATACCAAAAAACCAAACACACCCAATCCAATGCTAACTGAAACAAGCACTCCCACCGTTGAGCCTTCTCTATCTCTCTACCTCATTGGAGGACACCTCCCACTTCTAGAGATCATTTTTGGTTGTTTTACACCATCGAAAGAGGAATGAATGGCCTCACTGTGTTCTTATGTATTTGACGGCAAAAAAGAATACATAATAAAGAGGAATATTAAGAGACTTAAACTATATGAACGACATGAAATGGAAGTTACAGTGGAAGTCTTGATCTCCACACAAGTGGAAGAGACTCACCTAAAATCAATGGCCTCATGAAATGTGGCAAGTGCTATGGCTACAAAGTTTAACATTGGTATGGTCGAGGATATTGGAGGTTAAAAAAGAGATATAATTTGAAAGTTGAGATAATGACTTTGCCAAAAAAATGATATTGTACAAGATGATAATAAGGAGTTGCATGTGCAAAAGGGAAGCATAATAGAATTCAATATCTATGCATGGATTTACAGACTAATTTTGCTAATTCTCAATTTCAACTGCAAAATAAAGAGTATACATTGCATAACACAATAGTTTGACTGAAAGATATCATGGAGCAGTCGAGAGATCAAGAAAGCAATTCAAAAGCAACTTAGGATTGTCTTGATAGGATCGTTGAGTGGTAGAACATAGAAGTGGATGCACCTGTACACTTTCCCAGAATAAATGCAGAAGAAGGAAATAAATACTTTAAATCCATTTCCAACACCAAGGAATCCACTAACAGTATCAATAAAGATATAGTTGCAACCATGAACAAGTGCTACAATACATTTCAAACTGCATATACCTTCATGTACCATTGAAACTTGTTTTTTTCAGAGATTGGGACAATGCAAAGCTAACATAACAAAGAAATGCAGAATTGGTGAATATCAATCCGGAAAAGTAGTTGGTCATTTAAGTAATATCAAATGTTACTATTGAAAATTTCATGGAGTTTGTGGCAAATCCCACCAAAGACACAACTCTCATTAAACCATATATCATGCCCATGCAAATGAATTTAATGCCTATTTCAAATGATGGCATTGACCGTGAGGTTACTTTGAGATTCTCCAATCTCACAAACGCAAGGAAATTTCTAGATATCCTAACATGTGGAACACCTATATGTCAAAAATAGGCCCACCACACACTTGACATTTTAAAATATGTTATCATTTTATGTATATCATATAACATACCTAGTCCAAGTTGAATAGGACAAACAAGAAGTCAAGTTCTCACAAAAGGAAAAAACAAGGAAAATTAAGTTGAAGAGTCTAAAAGAGTAACTCCCAAGTAAATTACCAAAAAACTTGTTATAAATGTAACTAAGACGGAAGAACAAGGGGATTTTTGCATGTGGATTTTTCTGTGTAAACTTTTTGGCAAACTAATAAGAAGAAGAAGCCATTGTTGGCCATACTCTTGGAAGAGATACTTTGTTTCTATGGTGGTTGTGTTGAAAACTCTTTCATCATACGTTGGTTATGGAATGTGTTATGGAATGTTGTTGTAAGGATGTATGTTCTATACTTGAATTTTATCTGGTAAAGAATTTATTTTTATTTTGTTTATTTTTCAACAATTTTTCTATAGGCTCATGAACATTGACTTTGAACTGACTAGTTATGAACATTGCCTTTGAACCGGCTAGTTATTAAAGACTACTCCCAATAATTGGTCATGTGATTGTATTTTCATTGGTAATCCCGGTAATTTTTGTTGTTGATATCTTAGTGAAGATAAGTCATGATTTTTTGTTTCACATTTTAGTCTCTCCTTCGTCCTATATAGGATAGGTAGGATAGTTTTTCATTTTGAATATAGGATTAGCTATGCATACATCTGCATTATCTCTTTAGACACCTTAGGATACATTTCTGACCTATAATGGTTGTTGGTCCAGAACCGAATGGATTCCCCGCACCAAAAAATGCAAGGTCTAGTGTCTAGTTTCCCTATATTAGGGAGAATCCATGTTTTTAAGATAAAGGGAATTTCACCCTGTCAACATGTGGTTCCACGTACTTAATATTATCAATAATCCTTAAGATAACATGGTCCATCATTTCATATTGTGAAAAATAATATGTATCATTTAAAATAGTACCTATTGATTTGTTACACATGAACATGAGAACATTCATGTAGGACTTCCAAGGGGAATGCAGAAATGGTACATTTAAACAAAACTACAACCCTACGCCTATGATAATGGTTGAATGAATAGATCAATAATTTAAAATGTCCCTCCCCTTATGAGACTGAAGTTTCTTTTTAATGGTGAGTACTTATTGAATGCATAATTGACAAGGTAGTCTTAGTATTAATGCATGTAAATGTTGCTATGTGAAGCAAAAAAATTATAAAATTTTATACAGTTAAACCTTAAAAATTTGGTCAATTATGACGGTACTTATGGGATATGGGTCATAGATTAATAATATTACATAGATAATCCAAAAAATGGTATCTCATGTATAGTTAACTAATTCCTTAATCATAAATATGCACCAATATATAATCTATCTCATCCATTCATTTATCATGTATATAAGCAAATTTAGAATATTAACGAACCAATTGCAACGTTTTGTAATTAATGAGGTAAACTCAATTGGCAATAGGTTTATAACACTTAAACTTAAAAACACAACAATACAAACCCCACAACATGAAGTAGGAATAATGCAAATGAAATATTCAATTGAAAGACAATATGTGATCAATGATTTATTCACACTAAGAAAAAAGAAATAGTGATGCAAAGCAACCACATATTTTATCAATGAAGAACCAATACAACAAAATATCCCATAAAGCTAGTAGATGTTTGGCTTTGTGTAAGAACGATGTTTTTGAAACCATATGTTGCTTACAACATATCAAATTCAAACTAGGTGGGACCATAGACATCAAAGAACTATAACGAATCCCTCACAAAGGTTGTATGGAGGGAATCTATGTTCATGAGGGGATTAGTCTTGATAAATATTATAGGTAAACTAAGTAAAATGATACAAATAAATTGGATTGTACCTTTTGAGGGAAACTACCACCCTCACCCTTAATGCAAGGTCATAAATTGTACTCTTCCTACCATTGCTAGGCAATGGAAAGAGATGATAATGAACTTAAAGAAGCAAAAATACAAAGTGTGGTTTGTACCTTCTCACCCCCTCACTCTTAGATATTCATTTTTCTTTTATAGAAGCCCAGGCAAGTAAGAAGTCACAAGTGTCTGTTGATATGCTTCTAACTAATTTTTAAAAGCGTTAAAAATTATAGGAAGTTAAAATACTAGAAAAGTCAAAATAAAGGATTCCAAGTCACTTATGAATCTCTCGACTAATGTGCATTGTAATTTTAAACTCACCCACAAAGTGCAAAACCCACTTATATAATAAATGCATGCAACAAATATTAGGCATTAAAAACCTCATGATAGTCTAGGCATGAAAGTATCTATATATAGTCATTATAATTGGCATACACTGCCACATATCTGTCATATTATTGTTCAAGCCATATCATTGCAAATACCATGTAACTTATCTAATTCAAAATTTGAAGTCAAGTGAAACTCTAAGCTACATGATATATTAATAATAGTGATGATTTCATCTTCATTGAGGACATACCAACCCATTTAAGTTAGGGAAACTTTGTTCAATCTATAGAATTACCATTAGGCATAGTGATCTAAGCCCATTGCAGAACGTTGCTCTCAAAAGAAGAACATATTTGGTAATTTTTAATTAGTCTTGACCCTTCTTTGACTTCTACGTATACAATAATGGAGTTGGAATCTTGTTTGGCCTTTGGTATATCCACAATTCACTCCACATTAAGTAAACCATTCACAAATCAATATCTTACCAAGAATATCAAATGCATTCATACAATTTCAACACAACTGAGACCAGACATATAATATAAATTAATTAATTATGGTGGCCATATCAAAACATTTGGAGGCTTGAAACAATTTCAAATTAATCATTGCCATTCATACTTAAATATGTTGTTAATGTGTGTCTGCTTGTGTATTCAAGGCAATATCTTGGCTCAAAGACTATGTGATTGCCTGTGAAAAATAAAATATACATTGGCTACAATACTTCCTTGTGTATGTGTTATTAATTCAACTTACAGAGAATGACGAGTGTTGGGTTCATTTCATTGCCCGTGAGTCTTTTCATAATACAAGTATATGCTAAAAAAATCAAACAATAATACAACTCTAGCAATTACTTCATACTGATTATATTCAAAGGGTATTATCTTTTTTCCCATCATGACCAAGAACTCAAGGCTTAAGCATCCAAGCTATGCCACGATACCTTAGAGTGATGCATATTAATGTGACAACAAGCATGCAATCTAATGTATGAGTTACCAGCCTAGATCCAAATCCTAGGCTCTATCAAGCGTCGAGAGGGATCAAATCTCCCGAGGTGCAAACCTCCTTGAGACCAATACCTGAGAAGAGGTTTGCACCTCAGGAGATTTGATCCCTCTCGGCGCTTGATAGAGCCTAGGATTTGGATCTAGGCTGGTTTTAGTCGTGGGCGGTGACACAAAACTGGAGTTTGATCAACATTGTAAGGAACAGGTTAAGTTGAAAACACAGATAGAATTTTGAGGATTATCTTAATGTAAGTAATAAGTAATAAGGATTGAATAAATTATTAAACTGGAAAATAGAGACAATAATTTTGTAAGGATTAAATAAATTAAAATAGGGTTCAGGTAACTCTTCTATTGGGAAGAGTAACAGAATTAAGCATATGTGAGATATCTGTTGCATTTTTATGTAACTCTTCTACTGCGTCAGAATACACTCGAACATCTCGATAATATGGATCATTATGAATTTTATATAATAATGCATCCATAACTCTCTTTTTTTAACGGTAAAATCATAACTGGATCCTTTGCGTCCTTTTTTTCGCACAACGACCATTAAGTCCAAGTTGTTAATATGTCGTGGCAATGTCTTGACGACATCTTTAATCTCCTGTGGAAAACTAATGGTGTGTCCTCGATATTTGTACTGTCCACCTATTGAATGCATCACCTGCAATATTGGACTTGGACGTGCTATCAACATCTCTTCAACTTGTGTGAGATCTTCAAGGACGTGAGGTTGAGTTCCTGGATCCATGTGGTTCATAGCTGAGAATCTGTGATTAGATCTCTCTTGTAGACATCGCATGCACATTGTATCTGTAATTGTATTATGTACTTGTATTCCAGCATATGACTCCAGGCAGACATGACACATTTGAACTTCTGCTAATCGATCAATTCGTTCACGAAATTTGCGATGTCTAGTATACATTTCTTCAGATGGTACCGATATATTATCATCCATTTCAACACCTCGCTCTCTTATTGTTACACATTGAACATCCCCATTTATATTTATGCGTTCTTCCAATTGCTTCAACTTCTCTCTCGATATGCTTTTTGACGATCAGCATTTCGTTTTCTTTGTCCTTCTCGTTCCTGTGTTGTCAATTCATCCAACTTTTTTTTTCGATATTCTTTTTGTCGATCTGCATTTGGGATCGTATTAGTTATTGGAACTGCTTGAAATTGGATTATGTCATCAACACATTTCTCGCTGACCATTACATGTTGAGCATTTTCCAGAGTTGGTTCCATTGGTATATTGGTGGAAATTTGTCTTTGTCGTTTGACATTTTCTTTTTTTTGTTGTTCTGCAAATTGATTTCTTGCTTCTTCCAATTGCTTCGACTTTATCTCTCGATACGCTCTTTGACGATCAGCGTTTCATTTTCTTTGTTGTTCTTGTTCTTGTACCGTCAATTCATGCAACTTTTTTTTTCGATATTCTTTTTGTCGATCTGAATTTGGGATCATATTAGTAATTGGACCTGCTTGAAATCAGACCATGTCATCAACGTGTTGCTCACTGACCATTAGACATTGAGCATCTTCCACAGTAGGTTCCACTGGTATGTTGTTTGAATTTTGTATTTCCCGTTCAACATTCTGATTTTTTTGTTGTTCTATAAAAAAAATTCTTCCTTCTTCCAAATGCTTCGACCTTCTCTCTCGATATTCTCTTTGTCAATCAGCGTTTCAATTTCTTTGTTTCTCTCGTTCTTGTGCTGTCAATTTGGTCAACTTTATTTTTCGATATTCTTTTTGTAGCATTTGGGATCATATTAGTAATTGGAACTGCTTGAAATTGGACCATGCCATCAACACTTTGCTCTCTGATCATTACACGTTGAGCATCTTCCACAGTTGCTTCCACTGGTATATTGGTTGAATTATGTCTTTGTCGTTCGACATTCTGATTTTTTTGTTGTTCTGCAAATTGATTTAAAACTATATTTAATTTAAATTATTATAATAATTATATTAAAATTAAAATATATATTAATATATATTTTAATATATATATATATTAAAATATATATTTTAATTTTAATATATATTAAAACTAACGTATAACGTATAATTCTTATCATTTAAGATAGGGAATCAAATTGGTAATGCAAGCCGTTATAAAAGGAATTCATCCAGCGTAGAAAGAAATGAAAAAAAGGGTTTTTGTTATAAGATTGAGAAATGGCTTCTGCTTGGTCTGTCATTATAACTATCTGTCTGATATGTTTTTCTTCTATAGCGGTGATTTCTCAAGTAGCTGATGTGCAAAATGACATAGCAGGTAATATACCAATTTACTTAATACTTTGATAGCTGATCAATATTTGAAATGTACTGAATCTAATGATATTTTGATTCTCATATTGCAGGGCAAGTTGAAGTTGATTCAATGGTGCATGAGTACATGACATCGGAGAACACTGTAGACCTGTCAAAAATTACAATGAAGTTAAAGGGTAATATTAAAGAATGTCTTTCTTGAGCATCATCAAGATGTGTAACTCCTGCAGACTGCTACAAACCTAGCCATTGCCCACACGTGCGGTGCTGTAAAGGCAAGACATGAATTGAAATAGTCATTTGCCAAAGTTCTATGTGAGCCTGCCGCAGGGAGACCGCAGCAAGGAGGAGGGGTCTGCGTGAGCCTTCCGTAAGGAGATCACAGTGAGGAGGAGGAGGACATGGCAGGGAGGAGGTCGCACTGGTTGGCTTGAGGTGGCGCCGACAGAATTTACAATTTATAATTTGTTGATGGAGAATTTAAAATTTAAAATTTAAAATTATTACCTATTGGGTTTATTGTTGCTCTTGCAGTGGTTTTTGTTGTTGTTGTTGATGTTGTTGATGTTGTTGGATCAAGGTAGATAGCTATGATGTAGTTTGTGATACTTCTTGTTATTTTTTATATAGTTGTTGTTTTTTTTTCTTCTAATTTTCTATTTTTTTATAGCCTACATAACGTTATGTAACGTTACGTAACGTTACAAGATCTACCCCATACTGGGCTGTAGAGCACCTCTCGGCGCAATAATTATTTGTATAAAAAGGAATATGGCCACATACATGCCGAAATATAATCTAACATAGTTCTAGAGAAAATAATACAAAATACAAATATATAATTTTCAAACCATGTACATAATGGAAAGGGGATATCATTTGATCGATAAAAACAAAATATAAAAAATATAAAAAACAAAAGCAAATAAAAATAACAATAGAAAATGAGGTTTATGTGAAAACCCTATAATGTGCAGGTAAAACCACAAGGTAATGATAATTTCGATTTTCTTTTTATTATTCAGAAAACACCTTACAATGCTTTCTTTTTTTGTGTTACAATGTTAGGGTTACTTCTTTTTTATTCAATACATATGATAGGTCTAGAAGGAACCAAAATATAGTAGAAGAGTCTAGAAATTTTTGTCTTGGATGATTCGCTCCCGCACCCCTAGGAGATCCTCTCCTAACCTCCTACACCTATCACATATGAATCACGCGTGCATAGTCAAGAACTCTATAGGATAAATATTGGATATTTGGATATTGACTTCATCTCCTAGCAATCTCCCACTTGAAGCCAATATACAAGCAGTTCCTTGCCAATTTTTTCCAGCCATGTGCCATGGCCCAATGTTACCTTCATCACATTTTTAGCAAGCCTAGAGAAGTTTTGCACCATTCAAACTTCTTTGTCTTGGTCGGATTTGTAAGCATATTTGTAGTATTCTCATCAGTATCAATTTTCTCCAACATGATCCTACCTTCTTCCACCACTTTCCTTATGAAATGGTACTTAATATCAATATGCTTCATGTGATCATGAAATGTTGAATCTTTCACTAAGTGAATAGTACTTTGATTGTCATAATGCAAAGTGATATTCCCGTACATCATTTTGAATTCATTCGTTATTCGCTCTACCATATTTCCTCTTTAATGGCCTTAACTATTGCCACATATTATTCTTCAGTGGTTGATAAGGCCAGCATTGGTTGAAACTTAGATTCCCATCTTACAGCTCCACCAGTAAGAGTGAAAGTATATCATATAGTCACAACGTTTGTCCATCTCTGTCTCCACCAAAATTAAATCTAGAAAGCCTTCAATTTGTAGATATGTTGATCCGTAGAAAATAGAATCATATGAAGTGCCCCTTAAGTATCTCATTATCGACTTCACATCATTCCAATGGTCCTTACCAGGATTCTCCAAGAACTGGCAAACAAATCCCATTGCTTTAGCATTATCTAGTTTGGTGCTCACCGTGGTGAACATGAGGCTCACTATTGCTAACGAATACAATACATGGGACATGCTTTTCTTCTCTATTTCTGTTCCAGGACACTATTTGAAAACAACTTGAAGTGTGTAAGAAGTAGGGTGCTAATTGGTTTCGCATTCTGCATATTAAGGCATTGCATAATATTTTATATATGACTTTTGACTTAACCATATCTTCCTATATGTTTTGTCCCTGTGTATCTTCATCCCTGGAATTTTATTTGTTTCTCATAAATCCTTCATTGCAAATGTACTAGACAACTAAGCCATAATATAGATGATTTTCTTCATGTTGGGGCCTACAACCAACATATAATCAACACACAACAATAGGATACTAAAATTGTAATCATCAAACCTTTTATAATATCAATAATGGTTAGATTCACTTCTATTGAAACCTTAGCTCTTCATGAATTATGTACTACATACTTGGCACATGTTTTAGTCCATACATAGATTTGTTGAGTTTTCTAACCAAAGTCTCTTTACCTCTTCCTTTATATCCCTCAAGCTGATCCATATAATTTTTTCCCTCAATATCATCATGTAGGAAATAACTTTTTACATCCAGTTGCTCAAACTCTAAATATCATTCTTTTGTTGTGCAAGTAAAACCTTTACAATACTAAGCTTTACAATTGGAGAGAAGATTTCATTAAAATATATACTTGACTTGTACACATAACTTTTTTCCACTAAGTGAGATTTATAACATTCCAATAATCCATCATTGTTCTTGTTTATTTTATACACCCACTTATTTCCAACAAACTTTCTTCTTCGTGGGAGATCCACAAGTTTCCATGTTTCATTCTTATGTAATAATTTCATTTGTTATCCATGTATTTCCTTGATTTATCTGCATTCTATTGGTACACCTAATTTAGGAATAATCATGAATGTTATTTTCCATTAACATGGTACATGTATAAATACAATATGATGCGACACTTGGTTTCATATTCCAAGATGTCCCTTAGACTCTTCATGACAATTCATATTTACTAACCCTGATAGATTAGGTTTCCAACATTCCACCCTTTAATCCGAAGGGGTGTATGTGAGTCCAAGAAGAGAGCTGAAAAATGGAAGTGGATAATTTCCAAATGGTGAACATTTCCTACTTTACAATTTGAATTTGACAAGCAAGTTAGCATAAGGTAACGTATTTTGCTAAGTGTTAAAAAGAAGTGCTCTCTAAATCGAAGATTTTAGGATGACCACAAACTCAATGGTTTTGGATGACCACAAACCAAAAAGGTTAGCAAAAGCAATAGAGGTTGTTGTTTTCTACTATATGGCGGTTTTATGCTGACCACAAATTTTGGAACTTGGTGCTAACTCTAATTCTATCTCAATGGGTCTCTCTACAACTTGACTCTAACTCAAGTTATGGCTTAGTGGTTCCCTCTAGAACTTGGATTTAAGGAAGAACGATTACTTCTAGAAAATGGTGGTTTAAGTATCACCGCAAACTGATGTCTAGCAAAAGTTGTAAGTATTCTACTAAATGGGTGTTTTTTTTGGGTTAACCACAAACAATAAACGTGGTTTTAGTATGCCCACAACCCAATGGGTTCTCTGAAACATGGCTCTGATCATATATTCTACCTACAAATATAACTCTAGCTCTAGATTTTTCTATTGACTTTGGTTTTGGTTGTGGCTTAGATTTGCATGTTTCTACAGATGATGGGGCTTTGAAATTTGAATCCTGACTGGCTTTCCATGATGTCGCTCCCTTGTCAGGTACAAGATGAGAAGTGGAAAAACTTTCTTTGGTATGATGTAAAATGTGCATGGATGTGCCTCCAATGGAAATATATATCAAAGAGGTAGGTTTGAGTGTGAGATATAGACACATTACCTATGCAAACATCTCATAATGGTTTAAGTGTCAAAACTAGACACAAAATACCATGATCTGAACTGTGAATTATTGGAAACACATCAAGTCTTCCAGTGTTGAGCCCTAGGAGGGATTCTTTCAATGCGAGCCTTTAACAACAAGACTTAATAATTTGATTCAAAAAATGAAGGGTGGCGATTTCTACCAAAAAAGCACCTAATACAATTCAACTCAATTTTACTTGGCACTCACAAAAAACTATTGCAAATACCAAGAAACAAGTAAAGTTACAAAAGCACTATCTACAAGTTACAAATTGTTGTTGAATCGATACTCTTTAGGAATTCCTTACCTCTGAGTCTTTTAATGATGCTCCAATAATGTTAGCATTGTGGTGCCAAGGCAATGTTGATCCAAAACAATTTTCACCAGCTGCTATTCACGATCTGTCAAAATGACATCAAGAACAACATCAACTTCATTTCCTTTAAAAACGATGTCTTTAAAACCATCCTGTCATACTATAAAAGATATCCAATATTGTCATTTTAAAGCATAGTACCATGAAGTTCTTGGGAGGTTGATACCTTTATCTGAGACAGTTGTGCAAGTGGCTCACTTTGTTTTGCTTGAATTGAATGTTATAATTAACTTAATGCATAATAGACGTCAAGCCCCTAACAATGCTCCATCTTAAACATGTCATGTATTTTTTAATCTCTCCGTGAACTAGAAGTGAGACTTGGCCAAATAACATAGGGGAGTGTAACAAAACTCCCATCTAGAAAATTTTTTGACTTAGGATACATGGACTCCAATTTTCCATAGTGGATTACACATGCAAATCTTGTGTTGAATCCATTACATCAACTTCAACCTCAGACAATGGAGCTAGTAAATCATCATATAATTTTGAAAGTGAATAAAGCTATGAAAAAAAGGCAGTGAGAATCGATGGACTAATTCCCGACCTATGTTTTCATACTAATTAATAATTTCTACAAAAGTATTGTCCTGCATAATTGAATTACCAAGTTATGCATTATCAATACATCGATTTCCATTAGATCCATGAACATCAGATTCCCTCTCAATTTTCTTTTGGTTGTAAACCTTCATCTTCTCAAATGTAGAATATTTTCTTAAGTCATAGCTATCTCCTAAGGATATCAACACATGTAAATATGTGTGTTTCCTTTTAGATATGTTATTCCCTCCTCTCTTGGGGAAGCTACCAGTAGAAGAAAGAGGTAAAAATTAGTGATAATTATCATTGTCAAAGCTTTCTGATCCTGAAGGGTCCAATTGAATATTTGGCTTTGAAAGAGAAAAATTGTGTATTGCTTGTCTTAAAGAAGAAAGACCTGAATTTATTTTTTGAATCTGAGCATCCAAATCTCCAATGGTTCCACTGCATTGCTAAATGCACCAATATTCATTGGCACTGCACTCACTTGGAAAGCGCGACGTTGACCCAACCCATCTGCAATCCAACCACTGATTAATCAACCAAAAAATGCTCCCACAATAAACATGCTCACAAAAGGCCTAGTGCAAGAGTGTTCCCTGAGAATCCTATATCAAAAGCAATGTACTTCAGGGGTGCATTCAGCACTCCAATCTGGTATCCAAATAGAAAAGTGGAAATGGTAGTGACACACACGTGAGGCAGGGACACCTTCCATGAAGGATTGATGGACTCTTGCTCCATCACGTCCAACTATGAATACATTGGAAGTCCCACCTCTTGAACTCCTCGGTCCACAACTTCCATAGAAGGAACATGCTTGTACATGGAATAGCTCTCCCCCAATCCAAAACTCCCTTGCATGCCACCTATTGTTTCCTATAAATACACTCCATCATAAACAAGAAATCACAGTTGGGAATTGAAAGAATTCCCCACGAGCTTTGATTTATAGCCCATATAAGACCTCAAATCAATCCTAGATTGGATCCTAACAATGTGAATTGGGTGCAACTTGTAAGGTGATAGTGGCCTAAAACCAACACAAATGACACAAAAGCAATGCACCCACTTCATGTCTTAAAGTAGAAAACTTGGAAAGCATAGAAGATAAGATCCTTGAAGATGAAGAGCCACTTGGTGACCTCAAGCTCGGGGGACTAGGAAATGTATGGCTGACGTCCAAGCCCTTCTTTAAGGGCCTATTATTGTCATTGTTATGAGCGTCTACCTAAAATCACTGGGATAAAATAAGAAACCTCTATTGGAGTTGAAGCCCGAAAACAAGGGATGAGCAATACATTGTTTGTATACAAGTAAATGTACCCACAAGTAAAACGATGGAGATATGAGCCATACTCCAAGGGTATACACATTCTCAGATTCTCTAGTCTCTTGAAATGAACTAGGTTCACGCATCAATTAACAAAGCAAAAGAAGACTAAAAATCAGGAAAGTACCTTTCTAGACGTCTCTTGGGATGTGTATATTTTTTGAGTTGTGGCTTTTGAAATTGTTGTTTTACATGTTGATCATAGGCTTCATTTTCTTCTTCACTCATTTCTACTTCAACTGGTACAATATTAGGTGACTGCCATATCTCATTCCTCTGCATTGATTTTTTATTAAAAATAACATCCCTGCTAATAATTACCTTGTAGTCAGTAGGATCCCATAGCCTATACCCCTTTATTGTATTATCATAGCTGAGAAAAACACATTTCATTGACTTTAGGTCAAGTTTGGACATTTTCTCTTTAGGCACATGGGAAAATGCATTATAGCCAAAATTAACAAATTAGAATAATCAACTATCTTACCACACCAAACGTCTTCAATAATTTGTCCATCCAACACAGTTGTAGGTGATTTGTTAATCAGTTACATAGTTGTATGTATAGCCTCTATCCATGATATATTATGCAACCCATATGTATTGAGCATGCTTCTTATTATTCCATTAGTGTGCGATTCATTCACTTTGCCATACCATTTTATTGTGGAGTGTATGGAGCAGTCTTCTAGTGCTTAATTCCTTCCCGTGTACAAAATTTATCAAATTCTTTGAAGTAATATTCTCCTCCATTATGATATTTGAGAGTTAAAATAGACATGCCCAAACCTTTTTCTACTCGTTCCTTGAACTCTTTAAATTTCTCAAAGGATTTTGACTTATTTTTCAGAAAATACACCCACACTTCTCCAGATCTTTAAAAGTCATAAAATATCTAACACCATTTATAGAATATTAGGGGTTGGTCCAAATATATCAGAATGAATAAGTAGCAAGAGATCCAAACTTTAGCATAGCTTGCAATAAATCAAACTCTCTTCTGTATACCAAAAACACAATTCTCACGGGTGAAATTGGCATTTTAGGAAAATATTTTGGAAAAATTGAGCTCTGCAAATGGTCGGTGGATGATTGAAGGTTTCTCAGAGTCTGTGTAGGTCGGTGGAGTCCCATCAGCAAAAATTGAGATGGTTCATGCTCCTCCTTTGGGGGGAGAGGGACCGCAGGAGCCCGGAAGATGTGGAGGTAGAGACAGCCACAATGGGATCAGATAAGGACAAAGGAAAAACAGTATTCAATGCCCAGACAAATTCCAAAGACGAGGAAGGGTGCAGTGGAACAAGAAAAGAGGAAGTCATTAATTAGGGTACAAGAAGGACTGGACAGTGTGTCCCAAAATCCAATACGGTCCCTCGACTACAGATCAAGTCAGACAGAGTCAGGGAGGAGATTCAATATATGAAGGAAAGGGCCCTTATAGGAAAATTTGTGGGGATCTATCCCACAGAAAAGATGTTGGTGGGCTGGATAAACTCAACATGGAAACCCCAAGGCCACTATGACCTCCAGTTGGGAGCTAAAGGCTTCTTTACTATCATATTCTTCAACGAAGAGGACAGAACTAAGATCTTCGAGAATGGCCCCTACTTTTTCAACTCGGCGGGTCTGTTCTTGAGACCCTGGAAAGAGCGATTCGACCCAAATAAAGAAAATATGACTATCGCTCTGGTTTGGATCAGAATGTAATCCCTACCTTCAGAATATTGGAAGGAAGAAATTCTTATAGACATAAGGAACACCCTGGGGACCTTCATCAAAGTCTCTGAACAAACGAGACAGAGGAAATACATCTCGTTTGCCAGGATTTGCATCTACCTGGACATCTCAAGAGATCTACCTAATGGAATATAACTAACATGGGAAGATGAGGAATGGTTTCAAGCCATAGACTATGAGCAGATCCCATTCAGATGCAGGCACTGCCATGAACATGTGCATTTGTTCAGAGACTGCCCCCAAATCAAGAGATCAGGCGGGAAGCAAGAGCAAGACCAACTGGATGCGGAAGGTTTCACCAGAATCCAAAATAAAAAGAGGCAAGCCAGAAAGACTTCGGGTCCAAATGTTCACAAAAGGGTGCAAACCCAGAACCGGTTTGAAACCCTTCAAGAAGATCAGTCCTTAAAAAGGGCCAAGGCTCAAATAGCAGCTTCACAGGACAAAAATCCAAGCAAACATCAAGGGGAAGAGGCCAAAGAAATATCAAGAGAGGCCAAGATTCAAGACCCAAACGATTCCCCTTATATTATGTCTTCTTCTCTGGAGGGCTGCTCCCTGATCCGACCCGAGGAATCCCAAGTAGACCCAGGATCTGGGGATGGCGTTTCAGAAGATATGGAGGTAGGAGATCTATACCTTGACAGAATGGAGGAAGCTTTCTCTGATCAAGAACCAGCAAAGATCCCCCCGCAGCAAGTTTCTCTTCTAGAGAAAGCGATCATCCAAGCCAAGAATGCAAATACCCTAGGAGTAGTGACAGAATCTCTCAAAGTCACAGATGGGAAAGGGAAAAAATCAAAAAAATACAAAAGAGGAAGACCAAGTAATATCCATAGAATCAAAGCAATAGGAGAACAACTGGTGGCTTCAGGGCAGTATCCAACCATAGATGCAGCCCTTTCTCCCCCTAATTAATTCCTTCTCAATGCAGATTACAACCTGGAACATCAGAGGTTGTAACAGTGTGATAAAGAAGCGCATATTGAAAAGAAGAATTAATAGGGATAATTCAGGGATAATCTTCCTTCAAGAAACTAAATGCTTGGGAGAAGAGTTAGCAAAGATAGCCCAAAAAGTCTGGAAGGGATGTGAATCGATCGCCAATGATGCTAGAGGAGCGGCTAGGGGGTTGGGTATTCTCTGGAATCCCCGAATAGTGACCTTATCAGGGTTTCTTACCACCACCTATTCTATTTCAGCTGAGTTCCACATACTCGGCACCAGAACTTGAGGATTCATATCCAATGTCTATGGCCCTTCGAAGGCGGACCAGAAGCAGGCTTCTATAGAGTCTATCACAGATCTTAAAACTCTTGCTTAGAACAGAGCATGGATTATTGGAGGAGAATTCAACCTGATAAGGAATCTCGACAAAAAAAAAGGCGATATCCGCAGCTTAAACTCAGCAAGCACGCTTTTTAATAACACCATCTCTGACCTGGATCTGATTGACGTCAGAACATCCAACAGTATTTTCACTTGGAACAACAAACAATCAGGGGACAAAGGCATCGCCTGCAGACTCGACAGATTTCTACTGTTTGAACCGGTCATGATGGCTAGAGGAAACATCAGAGCGGTTGTCCTCCCAGCAGCCGGATCAGATCACTGGCCCATAACTCTGGAATGGGAAAATGTGGGAGTCCACCCTCGAAAACCTTTTCAATTTGAAAAATTCTGGCTCCTCCATCCAGACTTCCAAGAGAAACTCAAAGATTAGTGGGAAAACTCTCCCCCGTTTAGAGGTACCTGCATGTATCAGTTCCAACAAAAGCTGAAACACCTCAAAGAGCGCATCAAAAAATGGAACAAGGATTCCTTCGGCAATATTTTTCAAGAAAAGCAGGTTTTAGAGACTAAGATCCAGCACCTCCAGTCCCAAGTTATGATCAATGGTTACACCAAGGATCTGAGGCTTCAAGAAAAGACCCTCTTACAGGAATTCAATCAAAGAGAGAAACAAGAGGAAGTCTATTGGAGCCAAAAATCCCATATCAAGTGGCTCCAAGAAGGGGAACGGAACACCAACTTTTTCCATAAAGGGACCATCCAACACTGGCAGGGCAACAGATTGGACAGATTGAAGAAAGAGGATGGGAGCATTGCTGAAACCCAAGAGGATCTGGAGAACACCCTTAACCATTACTTTGCTAACCTCTTGCAAGAACCGGACAGAGATAGGGAGGAAGCTCAAAGAGAGGTTCTCAGAAGCTCAAAGAGAGGTTCTCAGATACATTCCCAAATTAATCATGGAGGACCACAACAAAGTGCTTGGCAAATCCATCGAGATGTTAGAAGTTGAAATGGCGGTGAATCAAATGGTAAAAGATAAAGCGTCGGGCCCCGATGGCTTCACTTCAAATTTTTTCCATGCAGGTTGGGAATGGCTGAAAGAAGAAATAGTAGCCCTAGTGGAGGACTCTCAGATATCGGGTAATATCCTCAAAGCTCTTAACTCAACTTTTATCGCTCTCATCCCAAAAGAAAGTGGCATAGAAGACCCTGGAAAACTCAGACCAATCGCTCTGTGCAATGTCATCTACAAAATTATCTCAAAGGTAATAGCTAACCGATTGAAGCCAATACTTCCTCTTATCATTTCCCCAGAGCAAACTGGCTTTGTGGAAGGAAGACAAATCTTGGATAGCATCATCTTAGACCATGAAATCATCCACTCTCTCAAAGCAACCAAGACTCCTGGTATGCTTCTTAAACTTGATCTTTCCAAAACCTACAATAAATTGAACTGGCATTTTTTGGAGGGCATTTTAAAAGCGTTTGGCTTTGCGGATGAATGGACTAATTGCATCATGAATTTGGTCTCCTCTGCTTTTTTCTCCATTTTGGTTAATATTTCTCCCTCTTGCCATTTCAATGCATTTAGAGGAATAAGACAAGGGGACCCTTTATCTCCGTTCCTCTTCATTATAGTGGCTGAAGCACTTGGAAGACTAATCAAGAACAGGCGAGTAGAGAACAAAATCCACGGCTTGTCCTTAACGGAAGGAATGGACCCACAAACCCACCAATAGTTTGTGGATGACAGCATGCTGATGGGCCCATCCTCGGTGCACGAAGCTAGGGGAATTAAAGAGTGTCTGAATACATTTCTCGAAGCCAGTGGCCTTGAAATCAATAAGGAGAAATCTCAGACCTACTTTTTCAAAACCCCTAGGATCACTAAGCGAAACATCCTAAGAATTCTAGAATTTCAGGAAGGAATCCTTCCTTCTAAGTATCTAGGTGCCCCGATGGCAGAGTCTACTATCAATCAAGTTTCATGGAAAGATTTGTTGGACAAGATTAACAAAAAGCTCAACCTTTGGACCTTCAGAGCCCTTAATTTTCCAAGTAGACTTATCCTGGTGAAATCGGTCCTGCAGGCGATGCCAATGTACCTCTTTTCAGTTTTGGCAGCCCCAAAAGCCATCATCAAACAAATTAGGAATATACAGAGACAATTCCTATGGGGGGGAAATAAAGATAACAGAAAATGGCCTCTGGTGGATTGGCAGACCATCTGCACTTCAAAGAGTTTAGGAGGCTTGGGTCTCAGAGATCCTTTGGATAATAATAAAGTCATGAGTGCTAAGATCTGGTGGAGATGGGTGAACTACCACGAAGAACCGTGGGCCAAAATGTGGCATTTAAAATATGCCCCCCAATGGCCACATCAATCCTTGGTCAGGTCTGGGGAAGATCCCCCTGGATACAGCATTTGAAAAACAGCTCAGGAAAATCGGGGGTTGGTGCAAAAACACGGCTTCTGAGAAGTCAGGAATAGTCAAAATGCAAGATTCTCGAGCGAAGCTCTGAACCAGGAACCGGCTATTTCGTGTGGGGAAGACACACCTCTCTTACGCTCCTTCCTTCAAAACAATGCAATGGCTAATGTGGTGGAATTCTAGGATCATAACATTGCAGACTACAGGGTCAAAAGATGGAAGGACAAGCGATGGTGGCAAGACAAGGCACTAGGGGAAGACTTAGGTAACTTCCTAGATGAGCTCTCCAAGAAAAGATTCCCCCTAAGTGCGGAACCAGATAAGCTCAGGTGGGGGTACTCTACCTCAGGCAATTTCAATCCCAAAGAAGCCATAGGTTTGTTAACGGAAACCCTCAATGTTATCCTAGAAGCTAAATGGATTAAAATCTGGAAGGGCGGGTGGTGGCCCAAGGTTTCAATTTTCTGCTGGCTAGTTATTAAACACCGCATCCTAACCTGGGACAACTTATAGGTCAGAGGTTTTATCGGGCCATCCCACTGTTGCATGTGTGAAGAGAAGGTAGAGACTATTAATCACTTGCTGGACGAATACAGGGTTGCTAACACCTTATGGGAGAGGGGGGCGACCATCTTCAGAAGAGACCACAGACATAGGGGAAGACCAAACCTAACCATTGCAGAGTGGCCCACAAATAGCTTCAAAAACAAAATTCTGAATCGTTTATGGGAACTTTTCCCTAGCTTCACAATATGGGAAATATGGAAGACAAGAAATAAACAAATATTCGAGAACAAAGCTAGGAAACCAGAGGAGATGTGGAACTCCATTGTAATCCATATGAAAGAAACTATAACACTGCAATCTTGGTCGCAGGAAGAATTCAGTGCGGAAAGTAACGAGCAGAGTATTTTGCAGGCTTTTGGGATAGAAGAATTACCTCTAGACCATTCAATTACTCGCCCGAGGCCGGTGCACGTCTCCAGCCCGCTGCTCTAGATCCCTCCTCCCTTTGGAACCTTCAAACTCTATTTCGATGGTTTGCTAAAGGTAATCCAGGACCAGCTGGATATGGAGGCGTAATTCGGAACTTGAAGGGCTGCATCCTCATCATGTTCTAGGGCTCAATAGGGACTAACACGAATAACATGGCCGAGCTAGAAGGGCTAATCAATGGCGTGACCTAGGATAAGCAAACAGGTAAACTACCGCTGGTGGTGGAAGGGGATTCACAAATCATTATCAACACGGCTCGCAAAATCCAAGCAGGATCCCTCACGACCCAAGTTTCCAAAAACTGGAGGTGGGAGAGAAGATTATCAATACTCCGACAGATCCTCGTAGGAGAGGAAGACTTTCTGCTAACTCACATCAAGCAGGAAAGGAACAGGGTGGCGGACTCCATGGCTAATTCAGGAGTGGAGAGCGAGTTTTCCTTTCATCCAGAGATTAAGGAGGACGAAGGAAAAACTCCACAAAGCTGGAGTGGTTGTTCCAAGGTGGCAAAGGAAGACGTGAGGCAAAATGAACCACGCTATGCATGCGAATGACAGGTGGCCCCGATCTAAGGGGAGGTCCGAAGACGGAGTGTCGTCATCTGCGGCAGGGCCCACCTCAACTGAATCGACGATCGTGGCCGAACAAGGGAGGCATCGACCGCCAGCTGGGGATTGGTGAGGTCTGTCTCAGCTTACGGCCTTTCTACCCTAACACGTGGATCTTTTCCATTTTTCGACGCTCAACACGCGACTGGTGTACGATGCACGTGGTTCCATCACATGACAGCCTCCATAATGGATGGAATGATCGACTTCACAATCACTGTGAGGATTTCCATAAAGATAGTCTCGTGGGAAGGAGAGAAGTTAGAGGAGCGGGTACTGCTCTTGACAGGGAGCTTTACGGTCCAGTAGCTACGAAGGAGGGCCATATCCATTGGCATACGGTAAAACTTGAAGTCGTGAATCGCTCGTAGAGGATGGGAGATCGTCCTGATCGTGACGAGCTGCAGAGTATCATGACAGGTTCAGGGATAGTAGAGGTAGGGGATCGCAGGGGCATATCCTCGGCGGTGGAAAGTCCTATTTATATCCATTCATTGGAGGCTTTGTTCACTCCCATTACTCTTTTCTCCCTCTTGTTTCTGTCTTCTACTTATTTGAAAGATTGCGCAATGCCTAGACTGTGGAGGGTTAGATCCAGAGCGAGAGGCCATAACCGAGGGAGCAACCTCAGCGAGGCCTCTGCTGATGCTGAGGCAGAGCCAATGCCCCAAGTTGCCCCTCCTTTCAATTGGGGTGACCAATACTTGTCTGAAATACCCTCGGCGGTCGACGCCTACATTGCTATCATGGAAATCGATCTCCTCAGGGAGTTCGAAACGATCATGGGATGCCCTCTGGTCCCCAACCCGTTCTGGTCTGCGCGCATCTTGCTTTCCCGCGACATACAAGCCAAAATTCAAACAGCACAAGGCATCCGCGAGGCTTTGGAATCCATCCGCTGAGGACAACAGGAAAGTGCGGCAGGCTTCCGCCTTCTGGAACAGAACGCACAGAACATGCTAACAAACCCTGAAGCCGGGCCCAAGAATCCGGGGAACACTCCAGTTAACTCTCCAGCCACGCATCCTCTCAGGGAGGAGTTTCGAGGCAATCTTCCCAGCGATATGATTCGTTAGCTGATTCTGCGTTCTAAAGGTAGCTGGCCCTTGGTTAGGCACGCGGAAGGTTCCCATGCCTCGGTATTTGATCTTTTGATTGTTTTCAACTTCTATCTTTGTCAAAGGCCTTAGCGCCGTTATGCTTCCCTCTGGGTTTGTGATAGGCATCTTTACTGTTTGGTAGGCAGTTAGTGGTCTGATCGGGATATAGAGATTTTTGTCTCCTGTGTTTTGAGAATCAGGCATCTTTAAGCTTGCTTCTCCTTTTGTTTCTGTAAGCAGCATCTGTCTTTTTGGGCTGAAGGTCATGTTTTATCGACCAGTGGATCAGCCTCTCTTTGTAACTTTTTTGTAACATTTTTGTATCATAATAGAATCTCTTACTTACAACAAAAAAAAAAACACAATTCTCTCACAAGTCTAAGTCACAAGACTTAATCCTAGAAAGCATACCCCGGTCATGCACATTTTTCAAACCTTTTTCATTCATATTTCTAAACTGTTGATGCCACAACATGACTACATCCAGAACATTCCCCGAGTTTGTTGTTGCTACATAACTTGTCATGGTATCACTGCATAAACGATATAGGGTCACATAAGATTCTCCTTTTGCTACCATAAGGGATCCTTTGGTAAATTTTCAACAATTGTCACCAAAGGTAGTAGAAAACCCTAGGTTATCCATCATCTTGATTGAGAGAAAAGTATTCCATACATCTGGTACATGTTGTATATCACACATTTTCATTTCTTTGCCATCATCCAAGTTGATCTTAATGTCCCATATTCCCACTGTTTCCAAATAATGATCATCACCCAAGTAGACCATCCCACCACTATAGGGATAATATTTGACAAACCAGAAAGCCTCACATGTTGTTGTGTTTTTTAAAATAGCGATCATGCCAATCATATCTAGTGTATAAAACATCATGCCAATCATCATCTACCACACATTACATCTTATTAGTAATTCATAAGGATAACCAATTGCATAAGAGCCAAATCAGAGACTAAGAATAGCGTAAGTCTTTGTGGGAAAAGAAATTAGATTGACCTATTTAACCGACCATTTGCACCGATCGGACGACCGGCAAGGTTGGATGTGACCGCTCATGCGAGCCAGGTCGTCCGATCGGTGCAAATGGTCGGTTAAGTAGTTTACTCCAAAGAAATTAGATCGTGGCATGCAAGTCATTCCCACGTAAAAAGAAATTGCATTGTGGTCATAATAAATGTATCGAAACATTAGGCTAAAGGGAATCTGCAAGTGACACGAGGGGTGGAACATCATGCCAATCATATCTAGTGTATAAAACGTCTCAAGCTCGAAAATGGCCATCGTCGGGTCAAAGAAGGCATATAAATTAAAAGGATATAATAAAAAGATATTTGAAAAAAACAATTGCTCTAACATTGTTTTATAGTAAAAAAAAAATTATATATATATAAAAGAGGAAGTTACATTGAGAGAAAAAGAGAGAGGTGAAGTATATATTATAAATTTATAGAAGTGAAATATAAATAATTGAAAAAAAAAATTAAATTTATTTTCTCATTAAAAAAGTTATTCAAGTATTAGAGTATATCAAAAAAAAAATTAATAAGTATGCCAAAGAATCAAAAGTTGAGAACTATGTCAATTACAGATTTTCAAACGATCTCCATGATGGGTGCCATAGAGGGTCAGGGCACGTGTCTACCTTATGATCAAGACACAAGGCAACAGGATAAGATAGCCATCGGTCGTGTGAGTGCCAATATATTCATGACTCTTGAAAGCCTATTCTTGGCAGACATTATGGAGAGAATTGGAAAGTTCGACTCTCATGAGCAAGAAAGTAATCCCATGTCCGACTTCATGCTACAAGATCTGGTCTTTGCTCTAGCATTCATGGTGATGATGGCTCCCGTTAAATTGGATATGGGTTTGGATCAGTTGGAGAAATGGATAATCATTCTTCTCAGCAAGCAAGCGAGTTTTCATCTTCTTCGCTCTTGCGGTGGCCTCCATTCTTGTTGTTGTTGCTCCTTATCCCTGGTTGTGCATCCTTCAAACCCGTGTTCCTTTTGCATGTGCTCTCACACTGCTTCTTCTAAATCTGCTTTTGTTTCCATCATGGTTAGGTGCAAGCAAACTAAGCGGAAGACCATTGTTGGGCGTCACCGCTCGCACATGCCTCATGTCCTCAGGGACAAAGAGAGATCCAAAACTTGTTATGACAATCTGATGCCCCCTTTTGTGCAAAGGTGTATCCAGGAAATGGAAATGCGACTTCAAGAGTGGCATAAAAACCCTGAGCTGACCAAGTTGGTAGCTAATTTGGGGGGTTTGGTGGAGGACTTTAGTGCCTCGCAGGCCAGAGAAACTTTAGGTCTCATGTGGTATACCGAAGCCCTGCTATAGATAGTGAGAATGAGTTATGGATCATTGGGACTTTGTCTATTCTTATGTAGATGAGAGGAACTGTGATCCCCATAGCATTTGCTTTTATGATAATTTTATTTCTATGATTTTGATGAAGTACAATCTCTCTCAAACCCAATCTCATGTGATAATTATTGTCGAATGTTATATATACGTATAGCTCGATGGTAAGTGGAGGAGGCACAACCTCTCTTAAGTGTTCCAAGCCTCCTTAAGTGTTCCAAGCCTCCTTTGAAGAGTGACTCATCTTTCTCTCTCTCCATATATATATATATATATATATATATATATAATTGTTTTAAAATCTAGAGAAGGCGAATGGCTCTACACTATATTTATTTGACACACTTATCTATTGTTTTTCCAAGTGGAGGAAAGTGGCTCCATGCTTTCTCATTATATATATAGAGAGATATATAGAGAGAGAGAAAAAAAATATCCATCTCTATTTGTTCCATTGTATGTGTTCATGTGTTGAGGAGTGGTCTCACTTTATGGAGAATTGACTCCTCTCATTCATATATATATAGTCTTTATAAAAAAAAGGTGAGAATTGAAGCCTTTTAAAATAATTATATTTTAAAATAATCATATGTTAATTTATAAAATTATTTAATGCTTGCAAAAGTCAAACTATAACTTTTGACTAAGCTTACTAGAGCTAGTTTGTATTATAAAAAAGAGGGTAAGAATTGAATCCTTTTAAAATAATTATATTTTGAAATAATCATATGTTAATTTATAAAATTATTTAATGTTTGCAAAAGTCACACTATAACTTGACTAAGCTTACTAGAGCTAGCTTGTATTTTTGTCATTCCCTTAAGGATTGAGGGCTCTTAGAAACAAGTTAGTAGTTAAACTTAATGTTTCATATGTAAGGAGTTGTGCTTAAAATATTAGAGCCAAGCTTAACTCTATTTTAAGGTTAAAAGGTACAAATTCTAATTATTTGTGGAATTGTTTAAAGTTTCAAAAGCTTTATTTGAAATAAGAACCGAGCTTCAGTAATTAGAAGCCAAGCTTTTTAATTGTGAAGCTAGGTTTATTCGTTGTAAAGTCGATATTGTTGTTCAGTCGAGCTCTTAACTTTGTTATTGAGAATGGTTGTGAGAGTATCGCTGAGACTGTTAAAAAATCTTTGAAAAATATTCTTATTGTCTTTTCATCCCTAGTAGATTTATGGCCCGACACAAAGGTGGCATCTCGGCATAAATACTATATGCTGGATAGAGTGCCTACAGCTAGATGGAACATTGCATTCACACATTCAATCACTCGGTAAATTCTATTCAAGATAAGTATATGCTCAGTGTTATATTCTTGTTATCTAATTGTGTTTTGAAAATGTGAGTGTTCCCCTTTGTAGTGATATTCGTTTACAATTGGTTTACTCATGTTTGGTAATGTGATAGCATAAAAAAATTTATTTGCTTATAGGTATGATATAATGTGATGCATTAAAAAAAGTATTTATAGGTATAATATAATGTGATGCATAAAAAAAAGTTATTTGCTTATATGTATGATATAATGTGTGGTAATTAAAATAAACGAAATGTGAAGAGTTTCATGGTGACATAGGACCAATTGTTACAATTTGAAATCATGTTAGAAAGGTTTATGATTTTTTATTAGCCAATTTTTCATTTCATTTCATTTGTAATTGATGAGCTTAAGATAAATATTAAATAACATGTTAGTAACGTCGAAAATCGAATGTTCACGATTAATATTGTACGTATAGTTGTTTATATTTAAAAAAGGTATATAGATTTCATTATGAAAGGTGGGGGGCTTATATTAAACTGAATCATAGTATTGACCGGTTGCCAACTTACATAACATCAATTATTATTAATAAGCTTATAAATGAATGTTCACTTTTAACATCAATTATTATTAATAAGTTTATAAATGAATGTTTGCTTTTAAATCTGATTATCCTTTTGGAAGGTAATAAGATTGAGAGTTAGTGATTTCATGTTTTAACTGAATGGGGACCTCAACTAAATGATGGGTTACCACCCTCTTGGTAAATTCATAGATGAGGTGTTGAGATATGATTGCTATAGTTTAGGTTATTTCTGTAAAGATTGTTACACTTTAATTACACACTTAAAAATGAAACATGGTTAAGTATGAGCAATGTTTAATATATTATTTGTGTATGCGGTGTCAATATGCAGAAGTCATGGGTATGTCTTAGTATTGGTTGATATAACAATCTGTATACGATTGCTATTCAGCTAAACGTATTGCATGTCAAGTATCATGGTTAGCCATGAGTTTATTGTTAGTATGTTACTTGTCACAGGTAGATTGTCAGATGATGTTTGGTTACGGGAGCAGACTTTACATAATGAAATGTGCTAAGAGTCATAATTGTATTCATCATGTGGCCTTACGTTATAATCGGCCATGTTGAAAGGTTGGGATGATATTTTAATGGTTAACAATATTTACATTAGATTAATGATCCCACTGTGTAACTATGAATTATAGTTATGGATCATTGGGACTTTGTCTATTTTTATCTAGATTAGATTATAAATATAAAAGTTTCCCCAAGTTTTCCCTAATGAAACTCGGGTAAGAGGTGTTTTACAGTGCCCTTGCATGTGAAAAAACAAAGATACATTGGCTACAATACCTCCTGGTGTATGCATTACCAATTCAACTTAAGGAGTATGATGAGTGCTCGGCTGAATTCATAGCCTATGACTCTCTTCATAATACAAATATATGCTATAAAAACAAACAACAAAACAGCTCAGGGCATTACTTCTTAGCGACTTTATTTCAAAGGGTATATGCTTCTTATTCCCATCATGACCAACAACTCAAGGCTTAAGAGGCCATGCTTTGTCGTGTACCTTAAAGCATTTGATAATAGTGTGATAACAAGCATGCAATCAAAGAGAACCTGAGTGGGCCTAATGGTTAGGATTGTTCATTGGCCCATTGTGACAAGGGTCAAAGGGTAGGCGACCCGTGGGATAAAGGCTCACCCCGGTGGACTTCGGGACATCTCGGCCCCTGCTAAGTCACAACTTACTGGTATATCTGGCTTGCAAGTTGTTGGATATACTCTTGGGAGGTTGTTGTTCCCATGGTCTTAAAAAAACAAGCATGCAATCAAATGAAACAGTGAATTGTATAAAAGGGACATGGCCACATACATCTAAAATATTGTTCTAGGGTGCATAACACAACATACAAATATGCAATTTCCAAACCCTATATACGATGGGAAAGGGAGACCATTTGCTTGATCAAAGCATACTACTTATTGTCGAGGCAATGAAATCTCAAACAAGGAAATCATGGGTGTGTTGTGCAATTGTAGGCATCCATAATAACGAAGGTAACTACCATTAACCATTAAAGATTTACCTCTTTCTTTGGATGTTGAGAATTGATCCTGCATTGGCTGGATTTTCCAAGATGAATAGTCTCCAATATAAGTGAAAAACCCACTTGAAAGAGGCTCTCTCAACCCACAGAGTTTGCATTTAAGAGGCAAGAGAAGGGCAATGTTCAAACAGAAAATGCAAACTGTATAGCAAAGATTTGCAACAGGGATTCTTCCCTCTTTTACTGGAAACATCCTAGGCTATTAATGTTGTTGATTTCCTAAGCAACATCAAGAGCCATTCTCTTGGAGAATTGAGGCACCTAGTCAGTTACCAGGAAGAGGAACCATTCTAGCACTGGGGGGACTCGGCCTAGAGCTGAGTGGTCATTCTTCGAATGGAGGCACTTGGTCAGTTACCAGGAAGTGGAACCAGTCTAGCACTAGGGCAAATCAACCTAGAGTTGAGTGGCCATTCTTTGAATGGAGACTCCTGGTCAGTTACCAAGAATTGGAACCAACCCAGCACAGGGGGACTAAGCTTAGAGTTGAGTGGCCATTCTTTGAATGGAGGCACCTGGTCAGTTATCTGGAAGATGAACCAAGAGGTATTTTGTTGTTTTTTTTATAGCATATATTTGTATTATGAAGAGATTCATAGGCTATGAATTCAGCCGAGCACTCATCATACTCCTTAAGTTGAATTGGTAATGCATACACCAGGAGGTATTGTAGCCAATGTATCTTTGTTTTTTCACATGCAAGGGCACTGTAAAACACCTCTTACCCTAGTTTCATTAGGGAAGACTTGGGGAAGCTTTTATATTTATAATCTAATCTAGATAAAAATAGACAAAGTCCCAATGATCCATAACTATAATTCATAGTTACACAGTGGGATCATTAATCTAATTTAAATATTGTTAACCATTAAAATATCATCCCAACCTTTCAACCTGGCCGATTATAACGTAAGGCCACATGATGAATATGATGAATACAATTATGACTCGTAGCACATTTCATTGTGTAAAGTCTGCTCCCGTAACCAAACATCATTTGACAATCTACCTGCGACAAGTAACATACTAACAATAAACTCATGGCTAACCATGATACTTGACATGCAATACGTTTAGCTGAATAGCAATTGTATATAGATTGTTATATCAACCAATACTAAAACCAAGTATTTGACATTCAGTCAATTGATGCAACCTAGGGGATGAAGCACTTGGTCAGTTACCAGGACATCACTATAAGCCCTAAACCGGTTCTGGGCATGTGAGGCACTCCTACCCTTGATCTGTGGGCTTTGTGATCTTCTCCAAGGATTACCTACCCTTTGTTAAGACACCCAGTCCCCGATCTTGGTGGCACAAGGAGTTCGAGATAAAAGCATTAGTAATTCTCCCTATTTATGATGATGTACTTTGTAAGAACCCTTATGACCACTTGCATTGACCACAAGACACTTGAAGAAGTTCAAGAGGCCAAAGTGAAAATACAAGAAGACTAATTGTACCACAAGAAGTCAAAGTGAAATTACTAAAAGGTCTCTAGTGCCACAAAAGATAAAAAAACAAAAGGGTAAAAGATTAAAACCCTATTATTATATTCCTATTTGTAAGGTCCACATTCAAGTGACTAAAAGGCTATAAAAGAAGATCATTTGCAAAACATTGTGACACACAAAAAATCGTGACTACTCCCTTGAAGACTTCGCTAGTTTTGAACAGGTGCATATTTCTGGTTCTTTCTTTTTTATGCCGTAGCATGGTGGCTTACTAGCTAGGGCATCATTGTTTCTCCTCACGGTTAACAACAGCAACTTAAACTAGACTTAGGGCAGCCCTCTCCTCATCTGGGCTGACAAATTCTACTCACGGGCTGCTCCACTTTTCTCTCAGGCAGCCACCACGAAAATTTGGGCAGCCTGCACTTTACCTCGATCAACATCTTTACTCACGAGCTGCCTCTCGACATCTCGAGCTACACCTTTCTGATCTCAAACAGACTACTCTTCACCACAGGCAGTATTACCCTAACCTTGGTCTGCTTTCCCTCCATCACGGGCAGCCTTAAACTTCCCACGAAGAGTTAGGGCATCACTGGTTCTTCTCACGGTAGCAGCACAGAACATCCGGGCAGCAGGAAAGAGGATCCGGGCAGCAGGAAAGAGCATCCGGGCAACACCAGAATTGGTCCAGGCAACTACAGTGAATCTAGGCAGTCTAGAACAGACTCGGTTAGCCTCCAGGCAGCTACATGAAATCTCGAGCAGTCTCCTGTGAATTTCGGGCAGCCCTTAGTTGACTTCGGGCAGCAAAAAGAAAATTTGGACAGTAGCCCTAATTTGCAATTTTTTGTGGAATTGACAACTTTTGGTCAAATTATGTCAAGGGTGAAATTGCTCAAGTCTGGTAGGGTTTGACAACTTATTGAAGAACATTCATCTCTGAATTCTGAGATCCTTTTGCAAATTCAGTCATCTCATTTAAGGGATGAATTACTAATGCTTTTGGGGTTTTTGTCCTTTAAAGGTTTCCCCATGAAAACATCTAGTGTTCATGTGTGTTGATGTTTTGTTTATCTACTGCACTTGTCTTATTGTTATCTATCTTACAGTCTACAAAAATTAAAGAATATATGCAAATGCTAAAATTCAACATGGTATCAGAGCTTTGCATGTGAAGATCCCAGTAAGAGAGCAGATTGTTGTAATATTCCTAGACCTTGGGACATTTTGCAGACTTAGATAACTTACTTGTGAAACAGAGATGCCCACCGACACTTTCAGACCGGAAGAGAAGCTTGAGGGTTCAACAAATTACAACTCTTGGAAAGCTAAGCTTATGGCCACCCTAGAAGAAAATGATCTGGATGGCCTAGTTCTCAATGACATGGAAGAACCTACAACCAATGGTGTTAGAGTTGCCTTCAAGAAGAAGGAAACAAAGGCTAGGAGGATCATCTATGACTCAGTCAAGGAAACCTTGATGCGCACCATCACACCATTGAAGACCGCCAAAGAATGCTTTGACACCTTGACGAATTTGTATGAAAAGAAGGCACATAACCAGAAGAGAGTATTGAAGAAAAGGCTTTGTACACTGAAGATGAACAAGGATGAAGGAGTTGCACCCTTCTTCACAAAGATTGCATAGGTAAGAGACCAACTTACTACCATTGGTATACCTATGGATGATGATGATCTTGTACAAACTGTATTCGATGGTCTTCCCAATTCTTGGGAAACCTTTTTGGCAGTTGTAAGTGGATGTGAAAATCAGTCGAAATTTGATAGACTCTGGCATGATTGTTTGGAAGAAGAAGGAAGAGTTCAAAATAAGACAATTGGCACTAAGGAAGGAAACCTCGCTCTCACAGCTAAGACAAGGAAGTTCAAGAATCCCTCCACTCGGAAAAGGAAGGGAAAGAAACCACAAGGTAAACACCCTGATGCTTCAAATTTGGAATGCTTTAATTGTCATAAGATTGGGCATTTTGCCGAGGATTGCAAGAAGCCCAAGAGGAAGTTCAAAAGGAGGTTCCAAGCTTCTGTTGCAGAAGAAGAAGAATACCAAGGCTACCAAAGAAGAGGAACCCAAAAGGGAATATTACTTTATCTCTGCTCTTTCTGGATCCATCACTGATAGTGCTAACTCTTGGTTATTAGATAGTGGTGCTTCCAGACATATGACAGGTCACTGTGAAGCAATCACCAGCTATAGAAAGAAGAAGTTCACTACACAAGTGGAACTTGGGGATGACACCACTAACAAGATTGAAGGAGTTGGCTCAACCTCACTTCAACTTGAATCAGGTACAATTTTGCATATTGATGATATTTTATATGTTCCTGGTCTGAATAAAAACCTCATCTCTGTTGTTGTCTTAGAAGAACAAGGGCTACAGGGTCCTCTTCATGGACAAGAAGGTACTATTATGGGCAAAGAACAAGAAGCTAAGCTCAGCTATATTGATTGGGGTTTGAGAGGAAGGTCTTTATAAAGCTTCCAGAAATTCCATTCGAGCCTTGGTTCACCACATAGTTGATCCATGTGAGTTGTGGCATCGGAGGTTTGGACACCTCCACAATACAGCTCTTCCAAGCCTTCAAAAGATGGTTATAGGTATGCCATAGATTTCTCCTAAACATGATGGTATTTGCAAGGGTTGTGCTCTAGGTAAGAACACTAAGAAATCCTTCTCCATAAGCAAGAATAGATCTAAAGGAATATTGGATTTGATTCACTGACATTTGTGGGCATATGTCTTCACCCTCCTTGAGTGGGTGCTTGTACTACGTTTTATTCATAGATGACCATTCTCGGAAGTCCTGGATTTACTTTCTCAAAGTCAAGAGTGAAATTTCTTATAAGTTCAAAGAGTTCAAACCTCTGATTGAAAAACAGACAAGCAAACACATCTGTATCCTAAGGTCAGATAACGGAGGTGAATATGAGTCTAATGAGTTTGATGACTTCTACCGAGAAGCAGGAATCAAAAGGGTACTAACACTGCCTTACAACCCTCAACAAAATGGGGTTGCAGAAAAGGAAGAATAGAACTATTTGTGAAACTGCTAAAGCTATGTTGACTGACCTTGATCTTCCTTTATCTTTGTGGGTTGAAGCTGCATGTACTGTTGTATACATTCAAAACAAAAGCCCTCATGCCATCTTGGGCAGAAAGACTCCAGAAGAAGTCTTCACCAGCAAGAAACCTGCAGTCAACCACATGAGGATTTTTGGCACTCCTATGTATATTCATGTACCAAAAGAAAAGAGGGCTAAGCTAGAGCCTTCTGGAAAGAAAGGTATATTTGTTGGTTACAGTGACAGCTCGAAAGCTTACCGCATCTATGTCCCTGGACAGAGGTACACTAAAGAGAGACGTGATATTCCATGAGGAAGTTGTGTTTCGTCAAACACAAGAGCTTTCAAAGGAAGATGAAGAACCTCCTTCTAAAACCCAGATTTAGAAGTTCAGAGGGAGGAATAAGAATTTGAGACTCAAATTCCAAATGTACCTGGAAGTCCGCCAGAAGAACTACTTGAGGTCCCTCCTTCCAAAAGGAGACCTTCCTAGTACCGAGAAACGATACAAGAAGCTAAGAAGCATAAAGCTACTCTCGGGACTTACAGAGAAAGCATAAGGCCACAGAAGTACTCAAGTCTTATGAGCTAGCCCATCAATGTTGAACCTTCCACATACAAAGAAGCAGCAAGTCAAAATGATTGCAGAGTACAGTTCAATCATGAAAAATGATGTGTGGGAAGTTGTTCCCAAACCGACAAGAAAGTCAGTGGTAACTTCAAGATGGCTTTACAAAATCAAGCAAGCTGTCAATGGCAACACTGAGAAGTACAAAGCCAGATTTGTAGCTAGTGGCTTTACCCAAAAAGAGGGCATCGACTATGATGAGACTTTTGCTCCTATTGCCAGGTATACTACTATCAAAACCAGCATATCTCTTGTTGTTGTGTTCGTATGGAAACTCCATCAGATGGATGTAAAAACAGCCTTCCTAAATGGCAAGATTGATGAGGAAGTCTACATTGAACAACCAGAAGGCTTTGTGACTCATAGGGATAAATCCCATGTGTGTAAACTGAAGAGAGCCATGTGTGGGCTCAAACAGGCTCCGAAAGTCTCGTATGCGAGGATTGATGGATACCTTCACAACTTGGGGTTCTCCAAAAATATTGTTAACTCCAATCTGTACTTTAAGGTTGTTCATAACCATATCTTGATCCTAGTCTTGTATGTGGATGATTTGTTCCTTACTGGAGAGGAACAGCTGATAACTCGGTGTAAGAGGGAGCTCACCTCTGAATTTGAAATGAAGGATCTTGGTTTAATGCATTATTTCCTTGGTGACCAAAAAAGTACTTCATGTTACTGCTTCAGTATGGGATTTGCAATGATCTCTTGGTCCAATAGGAAACAGGGTTCCATAGTGTAGAGTACAGTTGAAGCTGACTATATTGTTGCGAGTGATGCCTGCAAGCAAGCAGTTTGACTTCGGAAACTACTATCAGATCTGTTCGATGGAAAGATTGACTCAACGATTATTCATTGTGATAATCAGAGTTACATTAAGCTTTCATAAAATCCGGTGTTTCACAATAGATCGAAACACATTGAAATGAAGTATCATTTCATCAGAGACCTAGTACAAAGAGGCACCCTGAAGCTGCAGTACATCTGTGTAGATGAACAGATTGCAGATAGCCTGACCAAGACTCTGACAACAACAAAGTTTGTGTATTTTCGTGACAAGCTTGGCATCACAGAGAATACCTATCTCGCTAAGAGGGAGTCTTGATTTTTCCTAAGCAGCATCGAGAGTCATTCTCTTGGAGAATGGAGGCACCTGGTCAGTTGTCAAGAAGAGGCACCAGTCTAGCACTGGGGGAACTCAACGTAGAGCTGAGTGGCCATTCTTTGAATGGAGGCACCTGGTCAATTACCAGGAAGTGAAACCAGCCTAGCACTGGGGGGACTCAGCCTAGAGCTGAGTGGCCATTCTTTGAATGGAGGCACCTGGTCATTTACTAGGAAGTGGAACCAGCCCAGCACTGGGGGAACTCGGCCTAGAGCTAAGTGGCCATTCTTTGAATGGAGGCACCTGGTCAATTACCAAGAAGTGGAACCAGTCCAACACTAGGGGACTCAACTTAGAGCTGAGTGGCCATTCTTTGAATGGAGACACCTGGTCAGTTACCAAGAAGATGAACCAGCCTAGAACTGGGGGACTCAGCCTAGGGCTGAGGGCCATTCTCCAAAAGAATAGAGGCGCTTGGTCAGTTACCAAGTATTTGGCATTCAGACAATTGAAGCAGCCTAGGGCTAAGGCACCTGGTCAGTTACCAAGACATCACTAAAAGCCCTAGAGCAGGTCCGGGCATGTGAGGCACTCCTACCCTTGATCTGTGGGCTTTGTGATCTTCTCCAGGGATTGCCAACCCTTGTTTAAGACACCTAGTACTTGATCTTGGTGGCACAAGGAGTTCGAGATAAAAGCATTAGTAATTCTCCCTATTTATGATGATGTACTTTGTAAGGACCCTTATGACCACTTGCATTGACCACAAGACACTTGAAGAAGTTCAAGAGGCCAAAGTGAAGATACAAAAAGACTAATCGTACCACAAGAAATCAAAGTGAAATTACAAAAGGTCTGTAGTGCCACTAAAGATAAAAGGCAAAAGGGTAAAAGATTAAAACCCTATTATTATATTCCTATTTGTAAGGTCCACATTCAAGTGACTTAAAGGCTATAAAAGAAGATCATTTGCAAAACATTGTTACACACAAAAAATCGTGACTGCTCCCTTGAAGACTTCGCCGGTTTTGAACTGGTGCATACTTCTGGTTCTTTTTTTTATGCCCTAGCATGGTGGCTTACTAGCTAGGGCATCACTATTTCTCCTCACGGTCAACAGCAGCAACTTAAACCAGACTTAGGGCAGCCCTCTCCTCATCCGGGCTGACAAATTCTACTCACGGGCTGCTCCACTCTTCTCTCAGGCAGCCTGCACTTTACCTCGGTCAGCATCTTTCCTCACGGGCTGCCTCTCGGACTCTCCACATCTCGGGCAGCACCTTTTTGATCTCGGACAGACTGCTCTTCACCACGGACAGTATTACCCTGACCTCGGTCTGCTTGCCCTCCATCACAGGCAGCCTTAAAACTGCCCACGAAGAGCTAGGGCATCACTGGTTCTTCTCACGGCAGCAGCACAAAACATTCAGACAGCAGGGAAGAGGATTTGGGCAGCAAAAAAGTTGATCCAGGCAGCAGGAAAGAGCATCTGGGCAACACCAGAATTGGTCTGGGCAGTCTAGAACAGGCTCAGTTAGCCTCCAGGCAGCTACAGGAAATCTCGGGCAGTCTCCTGTGAATTTCGGGAAGCCCTTAGTTGACTTTGGGCAGCAGAAAAAAAATCTGGGCAGTAGCCTTAATTTGCATTTTTTTGTGGAATTTGTCTTTGTGACAACTTTAGGTCAAATTCTGTCAAGGGTGAAATTGTTCAAGTCTGCTAGGGTTTGACAACTTATTGAAGAACATTCATCTCAAAATTCTGAGATCCTTTTGCAAATTCAGTCATCTCATTAAAGGGATGAATAACTAATACTTTTGGGGATTTTGTCCTTTAAAGGTTTCCCCGTGAAAACATTTGGTGTTCATTTGTGTTGATGTTTTGTTTATCTACTGCACTTGTCTTATTGTTATCTATCTTACAGTCAGCAAAAATTAAAGAATATATGCAAATGCTACCCCACACCTCTCTGAGGGTCGATCCAATACACCAAGCAATGACTGTAAATTTCCTACGCGGAGAGGGCACAACTCTGGCATTTGGGGTCTGCAATAAAATATCCCAATGTTAGCTTGCTGATCTGCTCTTAAAGGCTACTATAGCTCAACGCATTTTCACAAGAACACTCTGAATGCAAGCAAAAAAACGCTCCACTGAAGAGGTCCCTTAATGCACGGGATATGACTGTTGAATGCTTGATTTTTCCCCCTAAATTTGGTATTATGCCTGAGTGACAGGCTGCCCATTCGCAGGCCTGCCATGTTTGTCCTTTTGCATTTTGAATTGACTTAGTAAGTTTTATTGCAGCCAGAATGTGAGTAATGTTAATATCAATGTGATAAGATGAGGTCCCACAACATTTCAATGCTTGGTTAGTCAACCTCATCCTTACCAGTATTTGTCTCCAAGGATCGATCTTTGATCACTGCACATTATTCTGAACGCAAACTAGACCTTAGCCTCTACCATTTGCATGTTATTAGTAATACTGCAAATAAACATGTGTATCATGAAACCATTACTTTGGAAACAGATGCTTAATGTAGGTCATCACACAACATATCATACCAATTATTTTGCCATATTATTGCCCCAGCCATCGGATGTACTAGTTATGTTTAGGTCAATTGGGTAACCAATGCACATTAGGCGGACACCTACAGGGACTGATGGGAATTTGGTGTGTATTTAAGTTGGATAATGATTAGAACAGGATGTTGATCTGTTCAATTGCAAAAGGTTGATGGTTAACTGTAATTTGAGTCAACAGTTCCCTCAACAACTTCAATTATCAACTTGATGGCACTATAGCAAATCTGCTACAGAATGGTGTACACTTCTTCTCCTCAAGGTTTATCCTTCATGGTTTCTGTAATTATCATTACCAATAATTCTGACAAGAACATAGTCCATCCCTGAAATGATGAAAACGGTTTGGATCTCTTACAATAATTTCTCGCCCAACGACTTTGGAGATCAGCTTGATGGCATTGTGACAGTCACCACATATGCGAATGTTCTTGGTAATTCGGATAGGAATCCCAGGGGATATTTTCATAAGCCCAAAAGCAATTGCCAGCTTCTCACTATGACCACAGAGAATGTACTCCTTCTCCTCGTCCTCCACATCATGCAAGACAAAGTGAGTTTCAGGGATATAACCAGCCTCTTTCAGTTGTAGAGCCAAGCTATCCAACATTGCAAAAATTTCCACCGACTGTGGGTGTGCTTTGTCTCCTACAAGAAATACATGAACTGTGTTATTGACCTCAATCCAGCTGCATCCCGGTCTCTTTTTGAATCCTTTGTATTTCATCATCATTCTCACCTTTTTCACGTCATCCCATCTTCCAGCATCAGCATATATGTTTGACATTACTACATAATTTCCACAGTTATCAGGCTCTAACACGAAAAGGCGCTCAGCAGCTGGTTCTCCGATCTCTACATTATGATGAATTCTACAGGCAGTAAGCAAAGCACCCCACACCACACCATCAGGTTGCAATGGCATGTTCATAATGAAGTCATATGCCTCATCCAAGCATCCCTTTCGGCCTAGAAGATCAACTACACATGCAAAGTGGTGCACCCTTGGAGCAATGCGATAATCCCTACTCATGCTATCAAAGCATTGCAATCCTTCATCCAACAAGCCAGAATGGCTGCACGCAGACAGAAGATGAATGAAAGTTACATGGTCAGGATTCACACCTTCTAGTTGCATTCTGCCAAAAAGTCCCAATGCTTCTTCTCCATAGCCGTGCATTCCATACCCCACAATCATGGAATTCCATAATGCGACGTCTCTCTTGGAAATTTTGTCAAACACTTGCCATGCATCCTCTACACTCCCGCATTTGGCATACATATCTATAAGAGCACTGGCCACAAATGCATCCGACTGAAATTTATTCTTGATTATGTGACTGTGAAACTGTTCACCCAATCGCAAAGCTGCTAGCTGATTACATGCAGGGAGAACGCTAGTGATGGTCACCAAGTTGGGTTTCACCCCTGCCACCTGCATTCGGCTAAAGGCTTCCACTGCCTCATTTGCATATCCATTCTGAACATACCCTGCAATCATCGCAGTCCATGAGACCACATTTCGTTCAGGCATTCTGTCAAACACTCGGCGTGCATTGTCTACACTTCTGCCTTTGGAATACATGTCAATGAGAGCACAGTCCACATAAACATTTGTCTCCGCTCCTCTTCTAATAATGTCATGGTGGATGCCCTTACCCTGCTGGAGATCTGCTAAACCAGAACATGCTTTAAGAACAAAGGGAAAAGTAAATTTATCTGGCAGCACTCTTTCTCTCTGCATTTGGTGATATAGTGCAAGGGACTCCTCAACGAATCCGTGCATGACATACCCTCTGATCATCCCATTCCAAGCAAAAATATTTGGTGTTGGCATTTTGTCAAACAGTTGATGTGCATCCACAAGGCTGCCACAATTGGCATACATGGTTATGATTTTAGTTCCTAAAAAAACATCATGCCCAAGTCCATTCAAGAGAATATGTGCGTGAAGTTGCTTACCCGCTTGCAGCAACTTCCCGTCCGCGCACGCCTCCAAGAGACGAGCATATGCATCTCCATCAACTGGAACATCTCCATCTTTAATAACCTGCAAGAAGTCCAAGGCCTGCTTCAATCTCGAGTCCTTGCCCATGGAACCACTGATATTTGCCTTCAGTATTTTAAGGGTAGCAGTCAAGGCATTGGGATAAAGATTTGTACCAGTGCAATCAACAAGTTCACCAGCAAAACCCTTCAATCTTATTAACGTCTTCATTTACATTAAGAACTTGTAAATCCGATGCTGTCACATTGTAATGCACTAATATTTCCTATTGCAGTTCTAACACAATTTCTTAAAATACCATCAGGAAAGTTTTGACGAAGAATACTTCAGGAACACCCATTTTATCTCCTAAAGGCTTTACCAATAAAAAAATATTCCTTGAAGGGATTCTCTCCTTAAGGGTTTGAACACTCGCTCATAAAGCCTTTTGAAATCAGCTGTGTGATCCTAGCATACTACCAGTACTCAATGCATACCCCCCAGTGTGCTAGAGAGCATCTATCCCTATCAGGCCTGGAATTTCATAATTCTTCAACCTGTCAAACTAAAATTTCATGAAGGTTGAGTGTTTTGAATGATTGTCATTTTACTCAAATTTATGACTGTCAATTTTTCTATCTGAATTTCATTATTATAATTTTTATTTTATGTAAATTTTAATTATTTTGTAAATACAAATATTAAAAAATAACAACATTTCTAAAAACAAATGCTAACCAAAAAATTAATCATATCATATTCTTTTAAATTAAAAAATTACAAATTATTTGATTATATTATTTAACATAATCTTAAAACACTGAAAACGTAGCTCATATGAAATACCTAAAAAAAAGAGCCAAAACACTAAATAATCCAAATTATTAAGAAAACACTTTGGTATGAAAGAAGAACCAGAACAACTAAAAAAAATGATATAAGGTTCTCAAATAATTTCTTAAACAATAATTAAGAACCTAACCAAAAAGAGTTACAGAATTTATCAACAATGCTTGGCATACCCTGGAAATTTTGGTCATATTTAAAAACAAACATAACAAAATAAAAAGAAAAAGCTTAAGCAATTCCAACAAAAAAAAAGCCTAAGCAATTCGAGTTACTAAACCATCTTTTAAATAATCCATCATGAGGTGATTTGATTTTTGTTTTAAATAAAGGCTCTTCCATATGCCATACCTTTAGATGAAAAGCTCTTTGGAAAGTCACACTAAGAAGATTATCAAACTGCAGAGAGTTTCCAGCAGTGTTTAGATACCTTCAATTGAAAAGAAAACGTCTTACGACACTCAAATTCCAGGCTTGCTCCTAACCCTATCTCAAATGTTCTACATTCAACTCTGCTGCACAAATCCTCTCACCACTCTGGAGAAGGAGAGATTAGATAGAAAGAAGATGACCGACAATCTTTGGAAAATGGCTATAAAAGGAGACACTTTTAGTTTATCTTCTAGCTTCCTCTATCAATGATCCAATTTTCACTATTCCAAAAAAACTCACAATAACTTGCTTGAAAAGTCTTTGGTGGCGACGGGTAAGGAATTTTGAGAGTTTTCTTAGAAATCTCACAACAACTCCAACCCTAGGCACTATGAAGCTGCATGCCATCAAAACAAGATTACAGGAGGATTAATAAAAACAATGATATTATAGGTCGAATAACATAAACACGCAATTAGAGGAGGCCGTGAAAAAGAGGCAACGTACAGGATATTGTGGCAGTTCCAAAGAAGAGAATATGTCTGGAACTCGGGATCAAACCAAAGTCTAATTCGTCTCACTCATTCGTCATTGCCAATGCCTATGACAAAGAGATTAGTTTGGGGTTAATGAGTTTTTCCATATTTGTTTGCCAGAAAGTGAAAGTCTTTCTCTTCTCGGTTCTTTCTTATTTCCTAATTTCTAAATTATCTTCCTAATTTCCTAATCTTTGTATGATTTTGCAATGAATGCAACAGTACATCTCCATAAATTCACTAATATCTATTTGTTAGATTGGTTTTTCCTGTGTTCTGTGATTTAATTGCATTTATGGTTTCACCTAGCAACAATTATGATACTTTAAACCATCCTCTAGTTTAAACAATTATGATACTTTAAACCATTAGTAGAACTGCTACTCATATTATCGGGATTTAGTACTAGGCAATACCAACATAGTGACGAGTGTCTTAATTAATAATATGTATACTAATCTCATCCCCCACATAATGAGTACAATAATATGAGTGCAACTTTATCTCCGATGATTGCAATCTCAGTGTGATCTCGGACATGGAAGAATGAGTACAATAATATGAGTGCAACTTTATCTTCGGTGAGTGCAATCTCAGTCTGATCTCCAACATGGCAGTGCAGATAGAGCGTACAATGACTACTGCCTGTGGTTGGACCTGGTTGTCCCCATCAACCAAACTCTATGCTATGCCACCCTACAACCTGGTAAGCCTAACCTACATTGGTATTAGAAACTGTGATAGGTTCTGCAAGAAGTTAAACGTCAAATAGACATTCTACAAATTTACATGCATGTAGCAGCTGACGTGTTTATTGTATAGCTACATGTCAAATACGTTCCACCTGACGAAAAATGTCCTGTAGGCCATCAATTTCCAGGCTGATCCCTATGTTCACCGTTTCTCGCCTTTGGTTCCTAAATCCTTTTATTCAGTGCATACCCTCAAGTGTGCTATAAAGCGTTTATCCTCATGTACACCCTTTCCCACCCTTGGTTTCTAATTCCTTTTATGGGAACAAAGCATAGGTACATGAGTAAATCCCTTGAAACATCTCATTGTCATTGACAAGTAGGGTTAAGGAGTAAATCCCTTGACAACGTCTCATTTCATTGACGAGCAGGGTTAAGGGGCGACACCTTTGTAGGGTTGGGGAAACTCTTCAAAATCTCAACAAAATTTGGCATAGACAACATTATGTGTGTCAAGTTCTAGAGCCTACCTACACATGCTCCAACATTTATGCACACAGTTCAACATTTGTCAACATAGTTGAACGCCTATGCACACGCACTCTAGCATTGCATGTGCACCAAGGATGCCAACAATGGCCTAAAATCGTTATTGAAGCCAAAGATTGAATACAAACAACAACACAATGCATCGGGAAGGAGCACAATCACTCCATCAACACTTGCATCATTTCACTACCTTCAATCATTAAATAAATATTCTTCTTAATCAAATGCATTCCAATGTATAGTACAAGCATAGAGCATAGGATAATCGATTTGAAAACATCTTATTCATTCTTTGCTTCATTTATATTCATGTTTCTATACCCATAATTGCATAACTCTAGTGTATTTAAGTTGTTCTTAAGTTGTCCTATCATTTGCATCTCTAACCACTTCACCAATGTAACTCAACCCCCTCTAGACCATTGATTTTCTAGCTCGCTAGTGATATACATATCCCATTGAGTGATAGGAAGGCATTGAATATTGAAGTTAACCTCGACAAACCTATGTTTAAAGACAACATTCAACACAAAAGCTCTTGATGATTGGATTCAACAACTTGAGACATGTTTTTAAATGAACCAAATTTAAAATAAAGAGAAAAATGACCATCAATAGCACCAAAAGCTTTCTAATAGTGGAAATCTTATGCACGATAGCATATGAAGTGTGCCACATCCCTGTATTACATTGAAATATTTAATACAAAATTTTGGATACAATGAAGATTTAATAGAAAATTTTGGGCACAGTTTTCATTATATCGATGACTTTAAGAGTTGTGTCTTAGTGCAATTCATGCTTGTAGGCAGAGCCTTCTTAGTATTTAGTGCAACTAGGAGAGTACTCACAATGGGGTTTGCCCCAACTTCCTTTACAACAAAAGCTTATTTTTCATTATGTTCAATGCAACATCAACCTGTGCTTGATCTTTGGCGTGTTGTTAAATCTTCCTTGACATATCTTCCATATGGAATCTTTGCCTCAATGATGAATATAAAATCAAGCATGCGATAATGAAAATGTTAATCGTTGTCAAATCTTCGTGGGAAACTCACAACCAATAGTACAAGCATGGTGATCCCATCACTATGTGGATGAATTCATGAAGGTGATGCATGACATGCATTATTCATTGATAAATTGAGAGGAGGAATAATATTTTCAATGCATATGAGTTCAATGCCTCCATGGCTTGTATTTTCATCAAAGAAGAGGAGTTGATACAAAAATCAAGTATTCTAGCAAACTATACCAACACATCAACTAGAGGCTAGAGTTCTTGGCAATTTGCACATAGATTTTGTGCAATGGATCCATTGGAAGCATAAATCCAAGCAATGTACCAACCCTTATGATGAATAGTGTGACTTGTAGTGCAATGCCACCAAGCATAACAACCAATTCAAGAAAAAAGTAGGCTCATTGCAATCTAGACAACATTACACAACCTAACTATTCCTCCATGCCAACAAAAGGAAGCTAGACGAGGAAATGCAATAAATAAAAAAAGATATGCATGTGGTGCACCACTCATAAGTCGTTTAATCGTGATAATAATAATTATCATCTACACAAAGTTCTTTTGACACAAGTCACATATTCTTCTTCAAAAAATTGTGACAAGGGTAAGCATATTACCTTCTTTAGACTTGAGGCCCTCCAACATTGTTGTTGTGATTATGCACATATATTCAAATCCCTCATTAATCGCAAGTAAATTGGAGGAAGATCAAAGTGCATGTGCCATATCTTATACCACTATGCACATATCTTATTATATGTCGATAAATCATAGTTCTTTGTTTTCATCTTTCCACCACAACAATCTTACATGGACACTGAGATCTCTCTAAGCTCTTCTCATTGTCTATATTCTTATCATGTACTTGGTATTCATCAATTGTCAACATTTTATGTTGACTTTTCATCTTTGAAGCTTTGCATTCAATTATGAATCAAATATGTTAATTAACAAAACTAAAATCATTTAGATCGTTGTTATCTTAGATTGACAATCTATGGACTCTCAAGCTCCAAAGTATGCCAAGATAACGATGATTGTCAATATATAGATATACTAGTATAGAAAAGACTATGGGGTTTAGAGAGGTTGGAACTGGAATTTTAGGAATATGGGGTTTCTAGATGTTAGATTATATGGTTTGGATAACATCCTATGCTCAATCTCTGTAATTTTGTATTACAATGTTGTTTCGTTCAACCCCAACTATTTCTAATATAAAACTATTTGTTTTTTTAAGAAAAAGTGTGTGTGCTTGTAATGAAAGCAACAAAGGCATTGAGCATGCAAAGTAAATTAAATACCAATGAAAAATCAAGCTAAGAGTGACTCAAGCTCATAGGATTATAACTTATGCTTAAAGCACCATAACAAATTGAATAGAGGTTGTATGCGAGACAATTTTAGCCATCCCTTATAAACAAAGAAAATAGTGAAGTCGTAGCCAATGATATTTCCATTGAACAATCCATCCAAGAATACACAAAGTTTAGGTTATAGTTTCTTCATAACAAATCCAAAACATTAACAATGGAACCCCGACCAATGACCTTTACAAAGAACAATCTAGCTAGGAATACACAAAGTGTTGAAATAATGTAACTTTGAAGAATATTCTACTTGTACTTTACATTATTATTATTCCTCCTTAGAGAGATGTCACTAATCTAAAAGGTCATGTAAAATTCATGAGGTAAGCCCTATGTTGTAATTCGGGTCAATAGTACCAGGAAAATATTAATATAATTATTATTGAGTTTTCCTAGGTAGGTCGACCCTGTCACTTTGATAGGTCGGCTCAGTTAGGTTAAAATGTTAGTTGGGAGATTAGTATAAATAAGGAAGCACCCTCCTTCATTTATACACACTTACTCACTCATGTATAAAGAGAGAGAAAGAAGGAAGGACAGAGAAGGAGGAGGACAAGTGTCTTTGGTGTTTTGGCTCTTATGCTGGGGTTTGGTCTCTCTCTCTCTCTCTCTCTCTCTCTCTCTCTCTCTCTCTCTTATGAGACCTTGTTCTTTGGCCATTGCATTCTGGTAATCTATATTGAGGAAGCTTGTGTTGAGTTTTTCCCTTTTGGGTTTCCCACGGTAAATTGTTGTGTACTCTGTGATTGTGTTTCTTTCGGTGATCCTCTTTATGTTGTTAGTGTAAAAATGTATTGAATGCTTATGAAGTTAGGACTTAAGCTATAGCAGCATATAAAACTTAACACAAATTTTATGTTCTAGTTTTTCCATACCAAAGGCAAAGGAGTATGTTTAATGGACCATGCATTAGATATCAAGGAAAGAAAATCCTTGAAACCTCAAAACCATTCACAAAATGGAGTATTAAGCAGTGAAATATGTTTATATTTTTGTGAACTTGATAGGAAACGGTGTGTCAAAATTACCATTCTAGCATCATGATCTGAATTAAAATGAAATAAGTTTATGGGTCAAAGTTAGAATGATATCTATGCAAATACCATAGATTAAGGATAATTCAGGTAATAGGCGTAGTCATAAGGAAATTGTGTCTGTTTATCCCACAACACTGAGAGGGGGGGTGAATCAATATTGTCCTTTAAAAAAAAAAATACACAAGAATCAACAATCAAGACACAGATTTTATCGTGGAAACCTCAAAGAGAAAACCACCAACACAAACTTATTAATAAGATGAATTTACAAAATTGTTTATCTGTTGCAACAGAAAGGATGTAGATACACCCTAGATTTTTCCTGCAACTACAGACTATGATGCTACAACACCCCTATGGTTTTCTGCCTGCTTCAACAGACAAGGATGCTACGACACCCTATTCTCCAGCTACGACTAGAAGGAGGCTTCAACCCCTGCATACCTGTGGCTTGCCCTAGCACCACCCTGCCACCCTAGACTGATGTTCTCAGTCTTTTAGAACAGTTGAAGAACTATCCACTTTGGACTCTGCCAGTCTTACTAACAGAGACCCTTTATTCTTTACACATTCATTCAATAAATACCTTTTACCTATTACCTACCAACACATCTCTCCATAGCTATGTTCTTTCGTTTTGGATCGTGACTGTTTACTTACAGACATACATCTTCGTCATCTACCCGTTCAATCGCCGCATCATTTCATCGTTAAGTTTCAGCAAATTCATCGTTTCATTCTTCTCACAACTCAAAATTCATTTCTGTATCCTTGTTTATCATTTTCTGGTGCTTCCGTAATCTTCTTCTCCAGATACAATCCAGACCACTGATCTTATATCTGAATCTCTCCAGATCGTTGATCTACTCTGCAGATTTCCTCTTGAAATCGTATTTCTGCACCAGGTTTATGTTTCAATGATTCCCTACCATTGATCTTCATTGAGCTTCCCCATGAGCGTCGATCTTTAGATTGCGGGATGTGGGATGCGGGATGTGGGATGTAACATTTCCCAAAATCGTATCTCGACTTTTCACAAACTTCTTTCCGCACTTCTTTTTCGAACCGTTGATCTGTTTTAACGAAACTAACTTCAGCCGTCAGATCTCTCCAGATTATAGGATGTGGGATGTGGGATGCGGGATGTAAAATTTCCCAAAATCATATCTCACTTTCCGCAAACTTCTTTCCACGCTTCTTTTTCCAAACCGTTGATCTGTTTTAGCGAAACTAATCTTAGTCGTTTGATCTTGATCTTTTGCGGAACTTCATCCTCCCGCTTATCTTTTGCGGAACTAATCATCAGTCATTGGATCTCGTATGGGATTCTTCCTGGCCATCGATTTCAGATCGAATTCGGATCTCACCGTGACTTTGTGGATCTGCACGATTTCTTTGCAGAAATCCTCTGCGACTGTTTCTAACAGTTTTGTCATTCATACTACATCTCTACTTCCACTCGACCTCTATTCTTTGTTTCATTAACCATTGTTTACATCATACTGTCGACACTATCTTGGAAGTCTTCAAATCAGTCATTCATGTTGTCTTATCATCCATGTCCATCTCATTCATCTTATATGTGTCATGCTACATTCTCAACTATTCCATTCCATGCCATCACTACCTTAGTCATTCACTGAGTTTGTTCTTCCATCGTATTCATGGTTATTCATTTGTCATTCGTGAACACCTTTGGCATCAATGACAACTATATACTCAACAATATCCCCCTTTGGCATTGATGGAAACCTCTAAACATTCTCCCCCTTTGGCATTGATGGAAACCTCTAAACATTCTCCCCCTTTGACAACAATGACAAAGGAACCTTTCTGTCTGACATCTCCCCCTGTCAGCATTTATCCCCCTAAGATTGAGCTTTCTCCTCTTAGTACTTTTGTAACGGAATTACTCTCATTTTCTGTCTAAGACACTCAAAGCATTCCTTAGGTAGTGGTTTGGTGAAAATGTCAGCAATCTGTTCTTTTGTGTCAATGTATTCTAATTTGACAGCTTTTTGAGATACATGTTCTCTTAGATAGTGATACTTGATTGGTATATGTTTTGTCTTAGAATGCATGATAGGATTTTTACACATATTTAGAGCACTAGTGTTATCACAATTGATCACTATTGGATGTTCATAATTTACAAGTAGATCTTCTAGGGTTTGTCTCATCCAAATAACCTAAGTGCAACATGAGGCAGAAACAGTATATAGGCTACTTCTGTTCTAGAAAGTGAAATGGAGGATTGTTTTTTACTTGACTATGACACTAAACAATTTCCCAGAAAAAATGTTGCTCCACTAGTACTTTTTCGATCGTCAACACTTTCTGCCCAATCTGCATCAGTAAACGTCTTCAAGGTAAAGTCTTGTCCTTTTAGATACCATAAACCATACTCCATAGTACCTTTTAGATATTTGAAAATCCTTTTTATTGTTGTTACATGTGTTTCTTTGGGAGCTGACTAGAATCTAGCTACCAATCCAACAACTTGCATCACATCTAGTCTTGTGGTTGTCACATGTAGCAGACTTCCAATCATGGATCTAAACATGGTATGATCTACTTCCAAAGATTCATCATCCTTACTTAACTTGCAACCAGTGACCATAGGAATACCAACAGGTTTGGAATCTTCCATTTTAAACTTTTTCAACATATCTTTGATGTACTTAGTTTGAGAGATAAAAATTCCTTTGTCTGTTTGGCAGACTTACAATCCCAAGAAGAACGTCAATTCACCCAACATTGACATTTCGAATTCTTTCTTCATTTCAGAGGCAAAGTCTACACTTAGGATTTGAAGATTGCTTCCAAAAATGATATCATCCACATAGACAACAACAATTATCATATTTTTATCTTCGATTTTTAGGTAAAGATTACTTTTAGTGACTCCTCTTTTAAAACCTTGTTGTTTCAAGTAACTATCTAGTCTTGAAAACCATGCTCTTGGAGCTTGTTTGAGACCATAGAGCGCCTTTTTCAATTTACAAACATAATCTTTGTTTTCAGACAAGAGAAACCTTTCAGGTTGTTCAATATACACTTCTTCTTCTATTTTTCCATTCAGGAATACAGACTTGACATCCATTTGATATACTTTGAAGTTTTTGTGGCATGACAATGCTAAAAACATTCTAATTGCTTTAAGTCGAGCTACAGGAACATAAGTTTCTTCAAAATCAATACCTTCCACTTGGGCATACCCCTTACAAACCACTCTTACTCTGTTCCTTATTACTTGTCCATCTTGATTAAACTTGTTTTTCAAAATCCATTTGGTTCCTACAATGTTCTTATCTTTAGGTCTTGGGACAAGTTCCCATGTCTCATTTTTCTCAATCTGATCTAGTTCTTCCTTCATGGCTTTGACCCATTCATCACTTTTGCTGGCTTCTGTAAAGTTCTTGGGTTCTACTATTGAGAGTAGGGCTTGTTCCACATCTGGTAGTTGTGTTCTTGTTTTGACTCCATCATTTTTATCAGCCATGATCTGTGACTCCAGATGATCCTTTTGTACCCTTCTAGAAGAAGTTTTAGTGTTAGGCCTAGGGAATTCTTCATCATATTCCTGTGTATCTTCCTTCTCTTTGTCTTCTTCTTCATTATGAGTACTCTCATCCTTTTGCAAGTCTTTTATTTTATCATCACATGTATTTTCAATACTATCAATATTTTTCTCTTTCCTTGGTTTTATATCATCTACTTTCACATCAAAACTTTCTACAATTTTATGTAACCTTTTATTGCAACACCTATATGCCTTTTTGGTGGATGAGTATCCTAAAAAGATTCCATCATCAGTCCTGGAGTCGAACTTTCCAAGTTCATCCTTGTTTCTTTTGATGTAACAGTTACTGCCAAGAACTTTAAAATATTTGACTGAGGCTAGTCTCCATACCACAATTCGTAGGGGATCTTATCCTTATTCACTCTGAGTTGTCCTTTGTTAAGTATGTAGACATCTTTGTATACAGCTTCTCTCCAAAATGAATCTGACAGTTTTGCTTGATTGAGCATAGTTCTGGCAGCTTCTTGGATTGTTCTGTTTTTCCTCTCAACAACCCCATTCCGTTGAGGAGTATTTGCAGCTGCAAATTGCCTCTTAATTCCATGACCTTCACAGAACTCATTGAATTCCTTTCAGGTAAATTCTCCCCCATTATCTGATCTAAGACACTTGATTTTCATACCAAACTCATTTTCAACCATTGCCTTGAAGATTTTAAATTTTTCAAAGGCTTCTAATTTTTCTTTGAGAAATGCCACCTAGGTCATCCTTGTGTAATCATCAATGAGCAAAATGAAATAGTGATCTCCTTGCAGACTTTTAGTTCTGGTTGGTCCACAAAGGTTTGTGTGTATTATTTCCGGAGGGTGTGAGGTCATATGTTCTTTTATTTTAAAACTTGCTCTGGTTTGATTCCCATGTTGACAATGTCTGCACACAGAGTTTAGAGGAACTATAATTTTAGGTAGATCTCTTACAGCTTCCTTCATGATTATTTTGGCAAGATTGTCAAAACTTAGATGTCCCAACCTTCTGTGCCATAACCAACTTTCATCTACCATACTTAAGTAACCTTGGTTTTCATTTTCCAATATGTATACATTGTTTGTATTTCTCATAGCAATGCCAACAACATTTCCTGATTTCTTATTCTTGATTTCACATTTTTCTGAGTCAAAGATGCAAACGTGTCCTTGGTTGCATGTTTGACTTACATTGAGAAGATTAGGTTTGAGGTTTTCAACTAGCAAAACATTTTCTGCTTTGATCTTGTTGTTGACAACAGTTGTTCCTTTGCCGATTATTTTCGAGGACATGTTGTCTCCAAAAGTGACTTTTCCCTTATTATATTTTAGTGTTATGAATTTGCTTGCGTCACCAGTCATATGTTTTGAACAACCACTGTCCAAGTGCCATAAGTTTTGGCTTTCGGTTGCACATACGACAATCATCGAAGTTTCCTTTTCTTCCTTTTCTCTCCAATATCTCTTTTGGTTGGTGTTCTAATATTTGATTTCAACAGTATTTCTTGTAGGAGTCTTCAGCTTACAATCTCTTTCCATATGTCCATGGTTATTACACTTATAACATTCTATGTCAAATTTTTGGAGTAGTGTAAAAATATTCTTATTTCCCTTCGACTTATTACTTGATGACTTCTTCTTGTATTCAGAGTCCTTTCTTTCAGTTCTGCAGTTTAAGGCTTTATGACCAAAATGATTACAAGCAAAGAAGTGACCTAAAAAGATCTGTAGATATCTATTTGGTCTCTTGGGTGCTAGATTATTTCTATTTTTATCTTGAGAAATTAATTCAACTTTCTTGCTTCTTTCCTTTTTAGCTGGAGTCTTTAGTACTTCAGCATAGCTTTTCTTACTTCCTTCTTGATTTGTGACTGGAAAACTCTCTGGCTTCTTTTCTTTAACGAACCCCAAATCAGACCTATCACCTGATGGTCTTTGGCTACTTAGAATGTCATCTAGAATCCTTGAGCTATTCTCAAACTTTGATTTGATAGATCCTTCATCAAGCTTTTTCTTGAATTGCATGATTTCTTCTGCAAGCTTTTCAGACTCCTGTATTCTTCTTTTGAGTTGTAGGTTTAGGTCCTCCTCAACCTTTTTCGCGTCTAAGAGTTGAGCTTCCAACTGACTAATGATAATATTTGTCTGTCGGTTCTTTTTCTGACATTTCTCAAGTTCTTCAAGGGCGCTAACAAGTTCAGCTCTTAGATCTACTTCTCCTTCTACATCTGAGTCACTATTTGAGGCTTGAGTGTCTAGGCCCATAAATAAAAATTCAGTTTCTTCAACTTTGCTTCCATCTAAATCTTTACTGTCTTCCATGGTGTAAACAATTTTCTTTTTCCCATAGGGTTTTTTCTTGTTTCCTGGTTTACCCATTTTGAATTTCGAAGTTTATTTTTCTTCATTCTCATCTTGTTTAGTGTAGGTGCATTTAGAGGCAAAATGTCCAATCCTTCCACAATTAAAACACTTTAAAGGCAACTTCCCCTTGTATTTTCTAGTCCCTCTCTCAAGTTTATTAATGAAAAGAGCTTCCTCATCATTTGGGTTTTCTGATTGATTTTTTATGGAGGCTTTAAAAGTTGCTTCTTTTCTTGAAGATCTATTTTGTCCTGTTCTCATCTCATACGCAGTGAGAATTCCATGTAACTCATCCGTTGTTACCTTTTTAAGGTCATCTTGATCTTCTAAGGTGGATATCTTTGGGTCATATCTCATTGGTAATGTTCTTAGTACCTTGCTTACCACTTCTTTTTCTTTTAATTTTCCTCCAAGGCCTCTGATCGCATTAACAACTTCTGCATCTACTCAAAGAAGGTATTCCCGAACATTCTCTTCTTCTTTCATTTTAAGACTTTGAAATTGACCTCTATATGGTTGAATTTTGGATTCTTTGACCTTAGATTCTCCTTCATAGATAATCTTCAATTTGTCCCAAGCTTGTTTGGCAGATGTGCATTGCATAACTTTAGTAAATACCAATTTTGTTAAACCACTTAAGATTGCATTTAGGGCTTTGACATTACCTTCATATTCACCTAGTTCAACTGTGTCCGTAGGGTATTGGTTTCCTATATTACGCTCATTTTCTGTTGCTTCCCAAACCTTCCCTCCCAATGACATTAGATGACACCTCATTCTTACACTCCAGTAAGCATAATTTTCTCCGATAAATAGTGGAGGTTTGTTAGTGGCCAATCATTCTTGTTGATCCATTGTGGTTTTTGGATGGGATCTTCCTTCCAGTGGTTAAGTTGATGTGAAGGAACCTGCTCTGATACCAATTGTTGGTTTATCCCACAATACTAAGAGGGGGGGTGAATCCATATTGTCCTTTTAAAAACATAAAATACACAAGAATCAACAATCAAGACACAGATTTTATCGTGGAAAACTTAAAGAGAAAACCACCAACACAAACTCATTAATAAGATGAATTTACAAAATTGTTTATCTGATACAATAGAAAGGATGTAGATACACCCTATATTTTTCCTGTAACTACAGACTAGGATGCTACAACACCCCTATGGTTTTCTTCCTGCTTCCACAGACAAGGATTCTATGACACCATGTTCTCTAGCTATGACTGGAAGGAGGCTTCAACCCCCTGCAGACCTCTGGCCTGCCCTAGCACTACCCTGACACCCTAGACTGATGTTCTCAGTCTTTTAGAACAGTTGAAGAACTATCCACTTTGGACTCTATCAATATTACTAACAGAGACCTTTTATTCTTTACACATTCATTTAATAAATACCTTTTACCTATTACCTACCAACGCATCTCTCCATAGCTGCGTTCTTTCATTTTGGATCGTGACTGTTTACTTACAGACATACCTCTTCATCATCTATCCGTTCAATCGTCGCATCATTTCATCATTAAGTTTCAGCAAATGCACCGTTTCATTCTTCTCACAACTCTGAATTCATTTCCGCAACCCTGTTTATCATTTTCTGATGCTTTTGTAATATTCTTCTCCATATACAATCTGGACCATTGATCTTATGTCCGAATCTCTCTGGACCATTGATCTACTCTGCAGATTTCCTCTTGAAATCGTATTTCTGCACCAGGTTTCTGTTTCAACGATTCCCTACCATTGATCTTCATCAGGATTCTCCATGAGCACCGATCTTCATATTGTGGGATATGGGATGTAACATTTCCCAAAATTGTATCTCGACTTTCCGCAAACTTATTTCCGCACTTCTTTTTCCGAACCGTTGATATGTTTTAGCATAAATAACTTCAGTCATCCGATCTCTCCATACTGTGGGATGTGGGATGTAACATTTCCCAAAATCGTATCTCGACTTTCCGCAAACTTCTTTCCGCACTTCTTTTTCCAAACCGTTGATCTGTCTTAGCGGAACTAATCTTAGCCATCCGATCTTGATCTTTTGTGAAAATTCATCATCCCGCCTATATTTTGCAAAATCGATCCTCAATCATTGGATCTCGTGCGGGATGCTTCCCGACTGTCAATTTCAGATCAAATTTGGATCTCACCATGACTTTGCGGATTTGCGCAATTTCTTTGTAGAAATCCCCTACGACTGTTTCTAACAGTTTTGTCATTCATAATGTATCTCTACTTCCACTCGACCTTTGTTCTTTGTTTCATTAATCATTGTTTACATCATACTGTCAACACTGTCTTGGAAGTCTTCAGATCAGTCATTCATGTTGTCTTATCATCCATGTCCATCTAATTCATCTTTTATATGTCATGCTACATTCTCAACTATGCCATTCCATGCCACCACTACCTTAGTCTTTCACTGAGTTTGTCCTGCCATCATATCCACTGGTTATTCCTTTGTCATTCGTGAACATGTTTGGCATCAATGACAACTATATACTCAACAAATTGTAGGTATGGCATGCACTCTAGAGCGTATATTGTAGATTAAGGATAAGTTCAGTAATAGGCATAGTCATAAGGGAATTGTAGGTATGGCATTCACTCAAGAGGATATGACTTGGATAGTTGAGGGAACTACAACTAATGTTATAGTGGATCCACATGTTATCCCCTCTCAAATTACTATTTTCCTATTCATTGAATGTATCATGGGGAAGGTCATTACACTCATGGTTAAAGAGGGAGATGAAACTCCTTTCACTGATGTTACTGTAGTGTAATTATTTTTTTCTTTGTGCTTACTTGACCTATGTAATTATACTTGTATGTTATCATTTCAAGAACACATGTCCATGGCCAAAGCCCCAAGAATGTTCACTAAATAAATTAAGGATCTAAAACACAAAAGAAAAAAGGAGGAGCTTGAACATTGTCTACTACATATGGGTTCTCTGTACAACTGATTGGAATATTGTAATGTCCTCACAAGAGTGGAATGTAAACTGGATAGAAATAATGTGTTGATGTTTCCATTCTAGCATCATGATATGAATTAAAATGAAATAAATTTGTAGGTCAAAGTTAGAATGATATCTATGTGTATATCACAAATTGGGGATAAGTTCAGTAGTAGGCACAATCATAAGGGAATTGTGGGTATGGCATACACTCATGAGGATATTCCTTGGACAATTGAGGGAATTACAACTGATATTATAGTGAATCCACATGTTATCCCCTCTCAAATGGATATTGTCCTATTCCTTGAATGTATCACAGGGAAGGTCATTACATAGGAAAAGAGGGAGATGGAACTCCTTTCTCTTGTGTAATTGTAAGTGTAATTATTGTTTTTTTGGCAGCTTGCTTAACCTATAATAATTTTTTACTCTTAGTTCATTTTGTTTGATTCTACAATCCTTATTGACATATTTTAGGTCGATAACATCAGCAAGGCATATCATAAATATGGATACCAAATGAGAAGTTTTTAGACCATGTACAATTGTCACATGGGTATGAAGTTATCCGCAATGATATTTCTAGGCCCTATATATTACCATAAATTGAAGCATATGGTGGATGACAAAATCAATTCCCATTGTTGTGGCCCTATTCAAATTCTAACCAAACATTAACCACAAAAATGAAAGGTTGGTTAAAACATAAATGGGGTAAAAAATGAAAGGGTGAAACATTAATATTGAATCCCTAGCTAATGATATTTCCAATGTATTGGATTTACTTGATTTGATCTCATATGTATGAAAACAATGTGCAAAAAGTGCTCTAAAAACATATTGAAAAAAAAGTTGGGTTTGTCTTTTTAGTTTGAGTTTCTCCAAGCACTTAAAACATGTTGCAAATCAAATCAAAATGTCTCATCTTGTCATACCACATGCCAATATACCAAGACCATACATATATGAACCAAGTTGGGTTCTATATCTCCATTGGTGAAAGAAAAAAATGTTGTCACAACCAAAAATGTTAAATCACGTGTAGTATGCCACCAAAAAACTGTCCATAAAAGGCCACATATAGCTCTTCAAATAATTTTGGGAATATTGTTGGCGTGACAATTGCTGCAATGAAATCTAACCAAGATCAATCATGCATATGTGAGTTATGGGTAAAACTCCTTTGAACCTACTCATATGTGCCATATGTAATGTGGTCTCTAATAAACCTCTTCTAAAATCAATTTGAGGAAAACTTTGTAACCCATAAAAACAAGAGATGCATCATGTTGAACTATGTCAAAGAGGCTAAGGAAGTCATTGTAACCTGAAATATTCTCCATCTATAGGTTGCATCCAAGTATGCAAAGGAGTCTTGAATGAGTAGAAGCTAGGGGTTGAACCTTTTTTAGATTTTGGGTAGATACATTGTTTCATTTCCTTTTAATAATGATTGTCTTCCCTTAGCATTGGTGTATACAACTATGGAAACCTTTTCATAATTGCAATAGAGGCTACCACAAAATTTCCATGCTACTACCCAAGATAACCATTATCATAACCCTCTAGTAAATCTTATGAACACAAAAACCACTTTTAAATAATAATGTGTACCAACAATGATAAAGAAAAATGCTCGTGGAAAACAACCATGGTGTTCCAATGAGCTTAAATACTTTTGAACCAACTATCACATTAGATATAGAAATACTAAAATAGGGTTGTCATCAAAATATGATAGTGTCGGGGTTACAAATGTTAGGATGCTCATGATGAGTAAAAACAATGTATGTATCATGAATCAAATAACTTGTACCTTTGACTTCCCTCCTTCTTGTATGACAACATGTGCTCATGAAGAATTGGCCTCTACAAAAATTTATTTTGATGTAGGTTCTTGTGGAGAAACACATTCATTCCTTTGCTTGTCCATGTGCATCAACTACTTATTTTGTTCTTAATGTTGGGTTTTTTGTAACAGTAGCAAGACCTATTTTCTTACTATTGGTTCTTGTGTAACAACAATAAGATTTCCCATTGGTGGTTCTTGTGTGGCAACAATAGGGTGTTTTTTCTCATGCTTGGATGTTAGGGGATGTGAAAATTATCTTGAATATAGAAGTAGAGAGGAAATCATGGTTTAAAGGGAGTGGTGAAGGGATTTTGTTGAATATATGGTGGTGTTGGATGGACATGGAATGATCATGATAGATAAGGAAATGAATGATGTTCCCCTCCCTCAAACTGAAAACTTTTGGCAATCTTGAAAAATGACAATGAAGTATAATAGAGGCCAAAGAATAGAGTAGGTATAAGTAATTTTCCAAGTACACATATATAACATCCAATGAATCATGATTAAATACAATAAAAGGAACCATATATGCACCTACCTATGAAGTACATATTTGTTGCAACATATTGAGAGGCAAGAGATATAATATAGTCCACAATCATGTAAAACTTTGCAAGAGATAACAATGTGGAGCCTAGAACATGTAGCACAATGTAGATCTGGAACATTCTCCTGATGTAGCAATGAATCTTGAAACCTTATTCAAAGAGAAACTTGGAAATCATTATTCAGAGAGTAATTTAGATGGAATTGTTTATTTCTCATTTTGTTTGCAAAATTTGTCCGCTAGCAAGTTGGTTTTCAAGCAAGATCTCTCTGACTGTGCCCAGAATGTTTTCATAGTTAAAAATTCTATTTCCCAAGGAAAATCTACCAGCAAGCTAGTTTTCAATCATTCCAAGGTATGACAATGCTTGAAACACGTTTTCACCATCAACTTTTATTCGGAAATGGGGTAGGACAATAGAGGAGCTTGGCATTGTAAATGAGCCAAGTTGACTTTATTTTGTGGGTTAGGGGTGGGTGGAGCAAAAAAATATCATGGAAGTGATGGAGTGGTGGAGGTTGAAGTTGATTTGAATGTAGTGGTTATATGAATTATATTTTGGCCATTGGATTTCATAGATAACCACAGAAGCAAATGAGACTTAATGAACTTCAACATTCATGTGTCATTGAGCTAAGAAGAAGGAAATACATAGGCATACCATGGTGTTGGTGAAATGAGCATGATAATCATGAGGTATTCTTAAAGGATTCTTTAGTAACAATGGGATGGTGATGTAACAATGGCACTTTAATTCTGAAACATTGGTCTTCATATGGTCTACACATCAATTCTCCATTGGTTGTGTGCTCAATCCATTTGCAATTTTGAGAGAAAGTCTTCTTCTTGGTAAGCAATAATTCGAACACTTCTATACCAAGATGATAAGAACTTGGGATTCAACTCATGTAGGGAAAATGATATTCATATTTTCAGACTATTGAATCTTCATTGTTGAATGTCTATAGGGTATGGAATTTTATCTTCAAGAATCACTCATGCATGTATTGACCTCCCTTGATTTTTTGAGGACTTACAAAAAAATAGCACTTGCCTGCAATAAAACATAAGATCAAAGAAGAAGAGAGGTGCATGGTCTCTCTTAATACAACATTTATGCAAAAAAACAACAAGTAGTATTTTGACCATATATTTTTTAGTTTGATACCAAAATTGAAAAATTCAAATCATTATGGAAACTATATTTCAAGGGATAATTTGAATAGAAACAGGTTTCAAAATTGAGTCCTTATGGTCCCCCAAAACAATACTTTCCTGACTGTGTTCTTGGTAAGTTCATTAAGCGAAAATTCCATGAGAGTCCAATCAAAAGAGATTTCTTCAAAATCACAATTTGGGTTTGTATGAATACAAGTATCTCTCCATGTGTGAAACCCTCATACCAAAGATTATGAATACCCAGATTCAAGTTTGTACACAATGGCATATGCAAGATTTTGTAATGAATGTAAAAATATACCGAAAATTAGAAGTAAAAGATGAATTAATCGTCAAATCCAAAATAATGTGGTAATGGGATCCTAACATAACAATAATGGGAACTCAAGAGAGTCCCTCGATATCCATGAAATAAATTCCACATTTTGTTCATGAGATTGGGATTCGTGTATGATGAGGGTTTTTAAAATTCAAATGATAAGTACAACCATCATCAAATAATTCAAGAACATGCATTTACCAGCTTGTGTGATACCAAAGAGACTATATGTGAATAAAGCAATCAATGATAAATCAAGCATTGAAAATCAACCACATACCTCAATAATTAAACCATACTCAAGCTTAAAAGATTTTGCATTCCCTTGCTCCTACACTTGTAAAATATTCATTCACTAATGCCTCCTTCCTTTTATTCACTTCCTACAAAAGAGAGATTTGTAATATGGGCAGTTATTACTGCACCACTCGTTTAAGAGTTCTCATTAAAACATGTATTCTACTCATGCATCCTATATGTTTTTCTACCCATGCGGTCTATATGCTCTGGTGTAGCTGAGACAAGAACCTACCATAAGGCCCTCTTTTGGAGGGATTGGAGGTAGGTGCGTAGGTTCTTACCTTCTGTATTTACTTATTAGGCCTCATCAAAACCAAAGATGATGCAACTAAAATCAATGCTAGTTTGTACTTTTCCACCCTCAATAACGATGCCAAAATGTTGGGAAAATCAATTGCTTTAGGAAATAATCAATTCCAAACATAAATTATCAACCAGAGTATGTTTGTTTCAAGGCTATCATACAAAGCCTGTGTAGGCACCAATTTCCTCTTATAGCATTAACCACTTGTTATGTGTTGCAGAAAAATAAATCAATCCACTCTTGCAAAAATAAAGAAATTAAAGAAATGCAAGAAAATAAACAAACTCTGTGGAAATTAAATCACACAGGTTGCAGGTATCAGGAGTATGAATCAACTATCTCTCAAATCAACCCCATCGATGTGCAGTAAGACTAATAGCATAATTGAAATCCTAAATCACTCTTGCAAAAATTGGAACTCACACCATGCTTGCATGATTGAACACACACTATGGTTGAAATCGAAACCTACCCACTCTTGTAAGAAAGTAAATCACACTATGGTTAAAATTGAAACACACCCACTCTTGCAAGAAAGTACATCACACTATGGTTGCAGCCACACTAAGCTACTAAGATATGAAGTTAGACACACTTGCATAATTAAAGAACTTGAATTAAAAATGTATGTTTGTGAAATAGAAAAAAGTAATATGCACAAGTTAACCTATTTACAAAATACAAGAACTAAAGAACTTCAATCTACATTAACAAATTATCTCAAAAGAAATACTATTTACAAACTAGAGAACTATAATCTACATTATCAAAGATCTCAAAAGAAATACATTTCTATTCCATCCTAACTTGGACTATTTCTCTAAGAGTCCTCCCCTTGGAATGGAGAAGGAGCTCTTATTTATACATCAGTTCTCCATACCAAACAATAAAAGAAGATCCAAAATATCCTCAACAAATTGCTAATTATTTTGGATCAATCAATTCAAATATTTCCAAGATCCTCTTAAACTAATCAAACTAATCTTATCAATGGTTTTGTTAGATTGATAATCCACTTTAGTACCTTAGTCTTAGACCTTAGACACTTTTATTTGCTTCTATGCAGTATTTACTTAGATTAGACTTAGGGAAATTGGAAAATATGGCAGTTGAGGCATTCCTAGTTGATCATTATGCACAGTTGATGTGCTCTAGGTTGATCATTCTAACACCCTGGTGCCCACATTGATTGCGCTCAACCAAGAATGCACACCCCTTCCCCCTTTTCATGGATTTTGACTCCTTTGAGACGCTAGTGCTTGTTTTGAGTGGTTTTTGGACTGCTTTGGGCATTTATTGCTCTCCTAGAGCCACTCCCACTCACTCATGTTCCCACCCACACATGTTCCAACATCCCTCACCCACATTCACACATGCATTTTTGACCATTTGGGATGAGTTGGAGGCTTATTGGTCCACCTAGGGGGGTTGAGGGTCAAATCTAGTGATGACACTTGTATGCTTCCACATGGCTTCCAAAGCCTCAAATTTTTTCCCTATTATACTATATATCAGTTCCAGACATAGTTACATGTTGGACAGTGTTAATAATATCCATTATTGACGTCATGTGGGTATGCAATTTCAGTCTTTTCAACTATTTTGTGCTTGTTTGTGAACTATAGTGAATTGTGAGTGTTTCTTTGGCTTCTATATCCAAATGTGTATCAATTATCACATGGTGTTAGAGATGATTGAAGCTGCAAATCGATTCAAAATTGTTTTATTTGATGTAAGAGAGATTCTTTAGATAGATTCAAGAGTTTTCATTGCAGGTACATTCAACAATTTGTCACCAACAGCGCAAGTAGAGATGGAGCAGATCCATGTTTTGTTGACACCATTCAACTAATTCGAATGAAAAGCTGAGATGGTTATCCAGTTGAGGTCGAAAGGCATGTTCATGGTCACCACGGGGACAAAGGTTGAACCAAATTCTGTTGTTGAGAAATCGAAGTTCTTCAATATAATTGATGAAGCATTTGGAATGCTTTGTATCAGCATTTTGAGAGACTTGCTCTTTCATGTAGACAGTATGACCACTCCAAATGAAGTATGGCTGAAGATGGAATATTTTTTTGGAAAGACTGATGAGATGAGGGTTCACCAGCTCAAAAATGAGCTCATCTTTGAGTCCTGCTCATTTTGAGACAATCTAAGATTTCTTCACCAAATTCAAGTCTTTGGTGCTTTAACTCAAGCAATGTGGCATAGAGAAGAATGAGGAGCATCTCATACTGTCAATACTTTCGAAGCTAGGTCCAAAGTACTTTGTGTTTGTAAGCACATTTCACTCTAGCAAGCTCATAGCTCGAAACTGGCAAATGCGTGCACTAGCTGAGTTCATGGAGTCTTTGACCCAAGAATAAGACAAGCTCGTGCAGATGGGTACCGTCAAGTCTAGAAAAGACCAAGATCTTGTTGCAGGAGTTTCGAATTCATCCAAGGGCAAGAAGAAAGCCAAGGATTCGAAGCAGCCAGAGAAGAAGAAACAAGATAGATCCAAATCTTCAGATGGGGGTTCCAATCCTTGCAAGGACAAGGAAAAGAAGAACAAGGAGAAGACCAAATGCACCTACTGTCATAAAGGGTGGCATCCAGAGAGTGCATGTATGAAGAAAACCATTGATATGATGGCGTAGTTATTGGAGAAGAACAACATCCCAATCTGAGAGGGCGCAAGGAAGAAGGATGGACGTTCAGGATCAGACAACTAAGAGAGGTGCCATGCATTGGTTGTTCGTTCTTTAGACTCTTCTTCCTTCATCATCGATTCAGGATCATCAAGGCACATGGCCTCTGTCAAAGAGTTCTTCACATCCATGTATTCAGACAGTGGCCCAACTGTTCGAATGGGTGATGATTCAGAGATCTGGGCCAAGGGAATTGGCAGGATCGATCTTGAACATGGGTATTGCAATAATGTGTTATTTGTACCAGACTTGGAAGCGAATCAAATGTCATTGTACCAAATGACCCACACTGGAGAAGACAAGAGAGTAACATTTACTCCAGAAACAGTGGAGATAGCTGAAATATCTACCAACAAGGTGGTGGCTTTGGGATTTGTTGATCACCAAGCTAGGATGTACAAATTCTCCCATTTCCTTCCCTACTCTAGAGGGAAAGCGCTCTTGTCTCATGCCAATGAAACCAACAAGATTTGGCATGAGATATTTGGCCATATGAACCACAAATACCTCTAGACATTTAACAAAGGTGGCATGGTGTAAGGGATTCCTCCTATCAAGACCTCCAATGGTGCATGCATTGGTTGTGTGGTGGGAAAACATCTAGAGCGCAGCTATGAGAAAGGGAAAGCAAGCAGAGCTACTCAAGTGCTTCGACTGGTGCATTCATATCTTATTGGACCTCTCCCTACACCTTCATATGGAGGATCAACGTATGTGTTGACCTTCATAGATGATTTCTCAAGGTTTTGTTGGGTTTACTTTCTCAAAATCAAATCTGAAGTCTTTGAGACTCTCAAGGTTTGGAAATCCCTGGTTGAGAATCGGTGTGGGAATAAGATCAAAGTGCTTCGCACTGATAATGGTAAAGAGTATGTGAACAAGAATCTGCAACACCTTTGTGAAGAATGTGGCATCCAAATGCCAGCATTCAATCCCCTACACACCACAACAAAATGGTGTGGAAAAGAGGAAAAATAGGGCACTCAAGGAGATGACAACTTGTATGATTGAATCTAAGGATTTGAGTCCTAAGATATGGGATGAAGCTAGTAAATTTGTTGCATACATTCACAAAAGAGCTATTCACAAATCAGTGAGTGGAAAAACACCATATGAGGCTTGGTTTGGTCACAAGCCAAATATTTCACATTTTAGAATTTTTGGCTCAAGGGCTTGGGTTAGGATTCCTTCAGAAAAGAGAAAATCCTTGCAACCACAAAGAAAGGAGTGCATCATGGTGGGATATGGTGAAAATAAAAAGGGATACAAGCTCTTTGATCCCTCAACTCAAAATACTGTCATAAAAATAAGTGTGCAATTCGAAGAAGAAGTCGTTTCGGATTTTGAACTAGCACCAAGGGAATGATCTTCTCCTCAACACCAAGATGATGTAAGTGATGATTCCCTTTCTGATATTTCTGATTTTGAGATGGACGAATATTATGTTTCTGAACATGACTCCCCCACAAGGCCCAAGTGGGCAGAGAAAACCATAGAAGCAGTTGGGGATTTAGCAAGCAATCCACCAGATCCTAGGAAGATAGATCTCAATTTCACAATTCTTATTTTGCAAATGAATTGAGTCTTGCTGAGAATTGCCTCATGATGGTTGGATCTGATCCACAATCATATCAGGAAGCATCAATTGAACCAATATGGAAAACATCCATGCAAGAATAGTTCAACTCTCTACAAGAAAATGAGACTTGGGAATTGGTTCCTTTGCCTCCCAAGAGGAAGCTAGTGCAATGCAAATGGGTCTATAGGACCAAAGTTGCTGCTGATGGGTATGATATAAAGTATAAGGCCAGATTATTTTCCAAAGGCTTATATCAAGTCCAAGGAGTGGCCTATACAGAGACATTTGCACCAGTTTTAAACATGGACTCTATCAGGTTAATTTTATCCATTGTTGCAAGCAAGCGTTGGGAGGTTCACCACATGGATGTCAAAAGTGCATTTATTCATGGCGGGCTATAGGAAGATTTAAATATATGCAGCAACCTAAAGGTTTCCAAGAGGATACTTCTCTTGTATGCAGGTTAAAGAAGTCTCTCTATGGCCTCAAGCAAGCCCCGAGGGCTTGGTATGCCAAGATGGACAAATTTATTCTTTCACTTGGCTTTGTTACATGCAAGTCTGATCCTAATGTTTATTGGCACAATATTGGTGATTTATTGCAGGTAATATTACTATATGTTGATGACCATTTTACTGTAGGTAGGTGTACCAAATAAATTGGGTAAATCAAAGCATCTTTGCATAGTGAATTTTCAATGACCGATCTTGGCTTATTGAAACCATTTCTTGGTTTGGAGATTGTTCAATATGAAGCAGGGATCAAGGTCAGCCAACAAAAGCATGTTGCAGACCTATTAATGAAGTTTAAAATGGCTGAATATAAGGCAGCCAAGTGCCCATTCCTTTCTGGTATCAAACTAGGTGAAGTTGGTGACTCTCCATTGGTGGACAGCTCATTGTTTAGGCAACTAGTTGGGAGTTTGTTGTATCGTACTCATTCTAGACCTGATTTATCATATGATGTAGGTTTTGTTTCTAGATATATGTAGAAGCGTCATGAGATCCATTGGAAGGAAGCCAAGATGATCCTTCAGTATGTACAAGGCACCAAGAACTTCGGGGTACACTATGTTGCTAGTTCTCCACTATAACTAGTTGAATTTTCTGATTCTGATTGGGTTGGAGATACCAATGACATGAATTCTACTTCAGGTTATGTCTTCATGCTTGCCAATGGTCCCATATGATGGTCAAGCAAGAAAAAACACACTATCTCCCTTTCTTAAGCTCAGGCCAAGTACATAGGAGCAGTGAATGCAACTACACAATGTGCGTGGTTGCAAGGCACTCTTTGAGAACTTGTTGTTGCACTTGATTCACCCACTGTCATTTACTATTAAAACCAAAGTGAAATCAATATTTCCACATATCTAGTGTAGAGACAGAGGACCAAAGACATTGAGATACACATGCACTACATCCGGAGCTTGGTGCATGATCAAGTGATACCCTTGCAGTATTTCCCTTCTGCTGATCAAACTATTGATATTTTCACCAAGTGCTTCACAGAGAAGGCCTTCACCTACCTGAGATCTCTTCTTGGGGTGAGTGATACATGGTGATGGCTTCCATTCACCTTCATATTTTTTGCTCCATGTCCATTTTTAGGATAATTTTTTTTCCCATGTGGTTTTCGTCTTTTCCTTGTTTTCATGGACAACTAAAATTTTATGTTGTATGAGGTGACTTGAGCCTTTGTTGCCAAGGCCTCCATGATATTTTTGGCTAAGAATTCCTATAATCTACATTATCAAAGATCTAAAAAGAAATACATTTCTATTCCATCCTAACTTGGACTATTTCTCTAAGAGTCCTCCCATTGGAATGGAGAAGGAGCTCTTATTTATACATCAATTCTCCATATGAAACAATAAATGAAGATCCAAAATATCCTCAACAAATTGCTAATTATTTTGGATGAATCAATTCAAATATTTCCAAGATCCTCTCAAACTAATCAAACTAATCTTATCAACGGTATTGTTAGATTGATAATCCACCTTAGTACCTTAGTCGTAGACCTTAGACACTTGTATTTGCTTCTATGCAATATTTCCTTGGTTTAGACTTAGGGAAATTGGAAATTATGGCAGTTGAGGCGTTCCTAGTTGATCATTCTGCATAGTTGATGCGCTCTAGGTTGATCATTCTGACACTCAGGCGCCCACATTGATTGCAGTCAACCAGGAATGCAATCTCCTTCCCCTTTTTCAGGGATTTTGACTTCTTTGAGGCGCTAGTGCTTGTTTTGAGTGGTTTTTAGACTGTTTTGGGCATTTATTTCTCTCCTAGAGCCACTCCCACTCACCCATGTGCTCACCCACACCTGTCATACATCCACACATGTTACAACATGCCTCACCCATGTTCACACATTCATTCATGACCGTTTGGGATGAGTTGGTTTCTCATTGGTCCACCTAGGGGGGTTGAGGGTCAAATCTAGTTATGACACTTGTATGCTTCCACAGAGCCTCTAAGACCTCACGATTTTTCCCTATTGTACTATATATCAGTTCCAGACATAGCTACATGCTAGACAATGTTAATAATATCCATTATTGACGTCATGTGGGTATGCAATTCTAGTCTTTTCAATTATTTTGTGCTTGTTTGTGAACTATAGCGAATTGTGAGTGTTTCTTTGACTTCTAGATCAAGTTGTGTATCAATTATCACAGGTTTCAAGATTCTCTCATTATCCAAAATTATTGTTGATGATCCAAATACATGGAAAATATTGATGGTTGAAGATGGATTTTCTTGGATGTGCAAATATGTATGGAATTCATAATAGACCTCAGAGGTAGATGAGCACTTTGGACCTACAAAATAAATCCAAACTGCATTGAGAAGGCTATAATTGATTGGATCATGGACACTGAGATGAAGGGCACTCACTAGTAGAACATCCAAATGTATCATGTCGCCAAAGTAGGGCAACTTCTTCACGAGGGAAAGTGTCTCACTAGGAATCGGACTCAACAAAAGTTTTGTCATCTACTAGAGGAACTTGATGCAATGGGGACCATTTATACCCAAGGGGAGAGGACTGATCCATGTCAATACTAGTGACCACCCACCCTTTCTATCGAGCTGCAACGATTCTCCATCTTCTTAGCAATTTTCTATGTTTTTCAAGACCTGAAATTTTAGGATCATTTTGATTCCCTAAACAATGTTTGTTTAATATGACAACACTGAGTAGATAGACTTTGGTTATCTATTGGGTTGTTCAGAGTGTGTACTTCTATTGTATCCCTTCTTACAGGATACGAAGCACCCAAAATGGAGATCATATGCAAAAATTACACCGTCGAGAAGTTAGCGTATCAACTAACCACAACATGTCCCAAAAAAAAATTGGCTTTTCATCCTTTGGGGTTAAGGTTTTGGATGTTTAAGGTTTTCCCATTTATTCCTTTTTAAAATACCTATAAATCAGCTCTTGCAAATGAGTGTAGTCGACATATCTCTCTTTAGAGATAAGATACCACCATCTAAGCTAGTTTGTATCGCTTTGCACTTTACCATGTTTTTTCATGCCAGTCATTAACAGAATTTGGGTTTTACTATGCTACTATGTTTCTTGCAAAACATTTGTGTGTGTGTTTCCATTTTATATTGTTGCCTTCATTTTCTTCTACAAATAATCCAGATTTATGTGTGTGTGTTCCTTTGAACACATGGGTGATGAGCTGCATCACCACTATATATTTATCAATTTTAATAAATTGTGTAGTATTGAGGTTCTTCAGAGCATGTAGAGGACTAAGGTAGGGTTTTCTGTTGTTTTCCTTGTTATTTCTTATAGTGATTGAAGGCTTGAGCATATCTATATTGGAAACTAAACAGGTTGGAGCATTTAAAAGAGTCCAGATAGGGGAAAGGTTTTTTCTTACTCATCTTTGTAGATAATATTGTTATTTTAAGAGATAGAAAAAGGAGAGACTTACTAACTATTAATAGAATTATTGATATATATTGCTAAGCAACGAGAATGTTAACTAATGTGTTGAAATCCACAATTTTCTATTTGGAGTAAGTAAGAAGTTATGGCTTACTTAGTAAGATATTTTTCCTTATCGTAAGGTGGATCTAGAGGCAGGTTTAAAGCATATTGGGTTTTATTTAAAACCAAACAAATATAAAACAAAGTTCATAATTGGTTAATTTCAAAGCTGGAGAAAAGGCTAGCTTTCTAGAGTTTTAGATGGCTATTGAGGGGTGGAAAAATAAGTAAAGTTGGTCCTAAAGGTCATTCCTATATTTTAGATGTCTCTGTCTTGGATGTCAAAAGGGGTTTTAGACATGCTTATCAAGGTCAGATTTAGGTTCCTATGGATAGAATTGGGAGAGATGAAAGTCATCCTCTAGGTTAGATGGGAAAGATTGGCCTTACCAAAGCACCTCAAATATTGGTGCTTAAAGAACATTTTTCTTTTCTCAAAATTACTAGCTGCAAAGTGTGCTTGGAGACTTTCAAAAGGTTATGTATTTTGGTGTCAGGTAGTGGTGGATAAATATATCTCCCTAGAATCTCTTGAAGGTTGGATAAGGAGAAGGGTGAAGGAAAATCAAAATATTTCAGTAATATGGGAAGTAGTAATCAAGGTTTTTCCTTTGATTGGAAAGGATCTGGCATGGAGGGTAGGGGAGGGTACTCTGGTTAGAATTAGTGAAGATGATTGGATTGGTAGTGGGGAAATCATACCCTTACCCTCCAAATGATTCACTTCCTTAGAGATAGGGTCTTTTTCATGGCGTCCCAAATTGTAGATTTGGTTTCTGCAACTATTTGGGGACAAGGTTGGTTTCTACAGAACGAATGTGTTTTGAAGGGAATGAAGCGGTCAGTTAGGAGAATTTTACTTCCTACTTAAGAACAAGCCAGGTCATATTAATATATAGAAAATGAACTGGTTTGGTCCTATGCTCCTACGAGTGCCTACACACCAAGGATGGGTTATATATGTCTTTTTTAAAGGAGAGAGTGGAGGGTTGGTGGTGGTGGAGACCACTTTGGAAACTTAAGTGCCCTATAAAATCTAATGTGATTATATTATGTCTATAGAATCAGAATTGGGAAGATCCAATAAGAAATTAACATGGGGTAATCTACAGAATCAGAATTGGGCAAATCCAAGAAGATGTACTTTGTGCATTTAGAGTGTGAAGATAAATAACCATTTAATTATGGATTGTGCTTTCATTAAGAAAGTATGGATAGAGATAGAGTCTCTAACTAGAATTATAAATGTGTGGAGGGGAATTAATATGGAGGAAGGCCTTAGGAATTGGTTAACAATCCCACATGCCAAACGTTGAAGGAATTATCGGTTATCATGGCATGGGGCATTTGGTTGGCCAAGAACAATTGTATTTTAAAGGAAAATACATTGTCTCTAGTCACTTGTGCGACTCAAGGTATAAGCNTAATTATCGGTTATCATGGCATGGGGCATTTGGTTGGCCAAGAACAATTGTATTTTAAAGGAAAATACATTGTCTCTAGTCACTTGTGCGACTCAAGGTATAAGCATTATGAGTTCCTTCCCACAAGAATCAAACCAAGGAATCCAGAGGAAAATAGTAGAGGAAGGGGTCAACAAGGATGTTCCTTAGGCATATTTTGATGGGTCATCTCAAGCAAATCCTCCTAGATGTGGAGAGGGAGGTATACTCTTTTTCTCTAATCCTCATTTTATAAAATTTTGGGCTTGTTTTTTCGGGTGAGGGGAGGGGGGGGGGTCAAAAAATTATGAAGAATTGATGGCTTTAATTTTTTTATTGTTGCTAGCCATGGAGACAAGAATTACTAGTTTCTTGTTTTTTCGGGTGAGGGGAGGGGGGGGGTCAAAAAATTATGAAGAATTGATGGCTTTAATTTTTTTATTGTTGCTAGCCATGGAGACAAGAATTACTAGTTTCTAGTTATTTGTGAATTTCCTAAATTCCATTTAAAATATAAAATTATATTTACAAGGAAAGGGATGTAGAAGCAAGTGTGATGTCAAAAACACATATTTAGATGCAAAATGGGTCCAGGTACATTTTAGAATCTCAAACCAAGAAGGTTTCTTAGTACTGTTACCCCCCTTTCCACGAAGCTCCTCCAACATTATACCACGTCATTAGAAAGTGACTTATACTCTTATTTGTTGAGTTGTTATCTAATTTATACATCCTCTTTATGGATTTTGATGTAAAGAATATGAATATGATGTTCTTCTTTAAGATGGGATCTAGGAAGAACTTTGCTTAGGCTTGTTATGTGAAAACATTCAGATTTTTGTAATCTCTATGGACCGGTTATACTTGAAGACTAGGGACTATTAACTATTGTTATGGATTTTTGAATGAGATACAATTATGTAAGGGGAGTAGTCATGTTCTTATAAATGACTTGTTGTACTTTTGGCCTATAAAATGTGATTGTTTGAAGCTATGTTGTGACATAGAGCATATGCAAAATCTAATTAAATGTAACTCCTTTATGAAGTTAATGGAATTACAATTTTATTTATTTATTTTTAATGGAAAAATGTGTGTGAGAGAGAGAGAGAGGAGGGGGGGGGGGGGATGGTTTCGATTTTTCTAAACAAAATACACATTTGTGAAAGAAAGAAATGATCTCACTACATGGATGTATTGGTCCTTCTCATTTCAAGCATTGTCAATTTATCAGAACCTTAAGAGTCAAAACCAGGGAATCTCCCTTTGTGTATCATAAGATAGTTTCAATTTTGCTCAACAAGGGACATATTTGTGAAAGAAAAACATAATCTCACCATGTGGATGGATTGGACCTTTTCATTTCAAGTATTCTCAATTTCTTAGAACCTAAAGAGTCAAAACCAATGAATCCCCCTTAGGGGCCCTTTATAGGATTGTTTTTTCTTGATATATATTGGGTGAGTCCCTTGTTTGATCAGTTGCATTGAAATCCATGGTTGTACTTTGATTAGCCTTGCTTGGTTTAATACTAATCTACTTGGGTAAGCTCAACCATACTCCATTTCGGGGTTGGGTCTTGAGTCTCTTACTTTTCATAAGTTGCCTTCATAGGTATCCTTCTGGTTGAAATTTTAGGTCTGAAATCACTAGTGTAGAGATTGGACCAATCCCTCATTTCTCTAAATTACATAGGGTCCCCATTGTTCACCAACTCCCTATGCTAATGTTAAATGTACATCATCAGGAGTCATTCTCCAAACTTGTGAGTTTATCAAGTCGGACTTGTGAGTAATATCAAGTCCTATATCCTTGTGTGTTGAGGTGGTGATGTTGTAAAGACTTGTGAGTATATCAAGTCATGATTCTCATATTGGTACCTAAAAGGTGGACCTCTAGTTATAGAGGTGAACTTGTGAGTATATCAAGTTGTGATTCTCATGCGGACTCCCAGTTATAGTGGGTACCCTTGGGGTGGGCCTCTAGTTATAGAGATGAAATGCTTTGCATGTTGAAGCATAAATGTTATGTGATATTTTACTGACCATGGTCATTCAAGATGGATAAATATATTAAGTCACCTCTAAAGAATAGCCACCTTTAAAGTGAATTAATTTAGCATATGACTATATGTTTCGAGAGTAATATAATATGATCATAACATGTGACAATTCTTCTGAGTATAATATGATATGATAGATAAATAAAGTTACCAGATATATCATGCAAGAAATATAAAGAGATAAGCATAGAGTTTAAGAGAATTAGAATTTCCTAGAGAATGACTAAGTGAACTTGAATTGTAAAACTTTAGTTATAAAGATTCAATGAATATTGTTGAGCTTCAGTTAAAGACTCAATGTGTGCTTCAGTTAATTAAGGAACTCATGGTGATCATTCCAAAGTAAATCAATCAACATGATTAAGTTAATAATAATTAACTAAGTATTAAGAAAGATGGTCTAGTTAAATAAAGTTTTTTATACTTTAGTTAAACTAAAGGAATACACTTCAGTTAATAACGTGTTTGTGTGACGAAACTTGAGTTAAATCACAATGACACTTATGTTAGCCTGTCAACTAAGTGATCTTACTTTCAGTTAGATAATGAGTTCACTCCGATGTAATTTAATCTTCAATTAATGTCAAAGATGTAAGGCATGACACATATGTTGTGCATGATGAAGTTTTTAATGCAAGGAATTATTATTCCATAATTGAAATTCACAGTTGTAGTGCATGTGTGCATATTTCTCATGTTGTCATTCACTATTGTTTGTAGAAATTCAGGCCAGCAGTAGATTAATTTTACCCACAACAATTATCAATTGATCATGCAAAATTGCTAACAATGGAGACTGAATATGGAGCTGTAACACAAAATTATATTAACTGAGTGTACAATAGCCAACCCTGTAATAACATAGGTTGATGAATATATAGAATACATCAAGAGGTCGAATGCATAAGGAGGCATCCAAAACTAGCATAAAGCAGGCTTACACAAAATAGGCAAATCCCCCATAGGTGTAAAAAGCTGATCCCAAATCTGTCATGGAGCTCACGAATTGGCAAGGGCGCATGGGCAAGCTAAAGAGTAGTGGAATGGCAGCTCATACATGCTTTTGCATGGAGAAAAGAGTGGAGGATGAAGAGGACAAAAAACTAGTTCACCTCACCTAGTCTTGCTTTCCTATGTGCCTTAAAACACTGAAAAAGTAGGCAATAAAGCAAAAAAAAACAGAAGGGCGCCTAGGAGGCCAGGAATAAAGTAGATTTGATTCCTAAGGCTTTCCCAAGCGCTACATGAGTCAAAGATGGCAAGTTTGACCTCTATGGATA
>LPNX010022399.1:138241-223978 GCA_001517045.1 Pseudotsuga menziesii
TAATAAGCTTCAGGACCTAAATCTGGAGAAGGATAAGACTGTGGCATCATTCTTCACCAATATCTCTCAGGTAAGAGATTAACTTGCTAGTGTTGGAGTAGTGACAGATGAAGATGATCTTCTCCATACCTCTATAGATGATATCCCATCCACATGGGAGACATTCTTGGATGTGATAAATGACAAAGAGGAGAAAACTAACCTCGAGAGGTTGTGGCATGACTGCCTCCAAGAGGAGGGGGAAATCTAGAGCAAGTTAGTGTGCACTAAAGAACAAAATCTTGCCCTCATGGCAAGAATGAAGAAAGAGAGGAAATCATTCACTCCAAAAAAGTATTCAATAAATAATTTGACATGTCGAAGGTTAGATTCTACAACTATGTCAAGAAGGGTCATTATGCAAGGAAGTGCAAAGCAAAGAAAAAGGGTAAAGATCGGTTTCATGCTTCTATAGCTATAAAAGATGAAACTACTCAAAAGAACACATCCAAGGAAAAATATGATGATTGTCGGAAGGATTATTTCCTTTATTGCGGAAGAGCATTCACTCTAGTTTGCATGGGACCCTAATACCCCATGCATAGATTCATACCTCTTGCATGGGATTAAAATTGTAGAGTTGAAGTTGCAGTGAAGAAATAATATTGAGATCTAGGGACTCCAGTAATCTCCACAAGGAAGAAGAGATCAAGAGGGAGCTCACACAAAACAATAAAAGATAAGTATTTGTAGTTTGATTATCAAAATGCTTTTTTAAATCGGATCTAAAGGGTTTTGAATGTGTTTCATTACTGTTATACAGAGAGATGTATTCCTAGTATTAGGAAGTATGACATGATTAGCATATGTTATAATCTTTTATTGGAAAATAGTAAAAACTCATAAAGTACATGTTATGATTAAAGAAGAATATAGGGATGCATAGCATCACATGAGATTTGAATGGGGTTGTTGGTGTCGATATCTGCTTCGTAAAAAATTTTACATTTTGGCAGCGCACATGTAAAGAAGGATCTTGATTTTTGTTGTCGAAAGTTCATAACGCAACATCTTTTCACCAAGACATTGAGTTTTTATGTCAGCGTGGTCAGTGCTCTTTATGTCGAATCCTTAACTTGGTGAAGTCTTATGATTATCCTCAAATCTCTGACCATTGTTAATATCGAGCTAATTTCACCAAAGCTTCAATTCCTTGTGTCAACTTTGTCAGGGTTTTTCATAATCTTAAACTCTCAATTTGGTAAGTCCTGCATTTGCTTTATCCTTAAATGCTTGGGTCTTTCATTGAGTCAATACGGCTATACCACTTTACTTTCAGAGCTCATCTTCACCTTGTTGTGAAGAAAATTTAAATAAATAGAAATTATTGTTATAGAATTATTTTATTAATTATAAAATAATTTTATATTAAATAATAATTTTTATTTATTTTTAGAAAAAACATGATTATTAAAACACATTTTTAACCAAAACCAAGACTATGGGCCTAGTCCCATATTAAAACCAATCTCTAAGTTTCAAGTTGTGTCTTCCAATTTTATTTTTCAATAATGAAGAACAACTTTGTGTTGAAAAAAGTTGTGTCAGTTTTACATATAAGTCAAAGATCTAGAAATAGATCTGCATAACCAAAAAAAGGACTACATAAACATGTTAGAGACTGACAGTCCATCACCCTCTTGTACATACATACAGTTCAGCAAAAAATACCATTGAAACATAGAAAAAGTAATTAAATCTTCCAGAGATTACCAAAAACGCATAGAGTTCAGAGACATACTTAGAAAAACCTCACATATCATGTTCTTATAATAGAGCCAACAAGAAAACTGAATTATACCGTCCATAGCTCCCAGATCAAGTTTTGAGAGCGGGTCTGCTTCGTTATTTAGTTCTCTGTAAATATGGTTGAAACATAACCAAGAGAACTCTTGCATTAGAAATTTGATTTTTTCAAGCCAATGGTTGAGTTCTAGGGACTTCACTTGGGCCTTTCCCATAGCCCAATTTATAATGACTTGGGAATCTCTTAAGACTTGTAAATGCTTTTTCCCCCAAGAATTGGCACTAAAAAGGAGACTCCATATACCAATGACTTCCACTCTAGTATTTGTACCCATGCCTACCTTTAACCAGCCTTTAATAAATTTGGCATTGCCAATTAGGATAACAAAGCCAACACCACACTCCCCTCGTTCAAAGTTGTTCCATCAAAGAACCCCACTGGATGCTCCTGCAAAAGAGAAGGGAAGGAGTAATCTCTTTGTCTTTTGGTTGATGTCTCTTTACTCCATTCATAAAAAAGAAGATAAGATCTTCAAATATATCATCTCAGGTTTCTGTAAAAAAATTGAGAAAAAGGAAGCATTCCTAGCCTTCCATACCTCCCACATCACAAAAAGGGGAGATGACCTAAAGATGATCAAGAACTAAAGCCCCATCCTAGCTATGATGTAAATTAAAATGGTTCATGAGTAATAGCCAAATCTTAAGGAAGTAAGAACAGTCGCCAAGCATATGAGAGAACATATCCGAATTTAGAAAACATAAGGGACATCTTCTCGGGCCCACAAAACCTCTACCCTGTAATCCCTCCCAAGTCAGTATCTTATTTTCACCTTATTTTTCAGACAAAGGCAAGCAAACAACTTAATTTTCAGCGAAATGGGCACTTCCCAAATCCACTTCATCCACCATTCAACCTCAAACATAGAATGCTCTAAGATAGAAGCTTGGTATGCAAGTTTTGCAGACACCTGAACTTCTCTGGAATTATATACCCACATCAGCTTACCAGATTCTTCAAAAAGGGAAACATTCCCTTGATTGAGTGCAAGTATAAACCTATCCCACTCCTTAGCTAACCTGCTAGTCAGTCCCATAGCTGCAGAATTAACCCGCTTCAAAGAACTTGTCATCCATTGAATATCTTCCAAACATATATATTTTGACGATGAAGCTCCCTAACAAGTTCAAGTGAGAGTAATGAAGTCTCCTCCAAACCGCAAATAGGATCAATGCCCAAGAACATCTGAATTCCCCTGCCCACCTGCCAGCTAGATCCTTCGTAATAATTGGGAGGCTTTTTGTCGAACTGTTCCAAATGGTCGAAGCTAGAGAATTTGATATTTTTCCAGCTCTCTGCCAGTATATTGGATTCAGACCTTTAAAATATTTAACCTTAATGATTTTTCCCCTTAGTCTTGTACTAAACATAGACCTCCAAAAAGATTTGGCACACAAAGAAGAGTTAAAAATACCAAAGTGTTTGATTCTCAACCTCCAGATCACAAGGAGCAATAGATTGTCCCAAAATGCCGAATGAAATTTACCAATTCCCAGATTGCTGACCCATAGAAATTTAAAGAGTTTAGAGTTTAGATCTGATCCTTGACAAAATCACCAAAGGAATGGAAAACCTTCCCATATCAAGTCATATGTTCTACGTGACAAGGAGAAAATTTTAGAAAATGATATATGACTTCTTGACAAAAGGTTTTGGTTTATAATTAAAGGTTTTGGTTTAAAATAATTTTTCCCAAAGTCGAATGCCATCTTTTTAAGTCCAAGCCTTTTCAAATGAGATCATTGTTTATTTAAGCAAAAAGTTTTATTTTTATAACTAGATTGGTCTTAAGCCTTACACGGCAAGGGAGCCATGGGTTGATACATGCACAATGCGTAATTGTGTGATTTAGTTGCTGGCAGGTTTGAAGAAATAAAGGTTCAATTTCATATTGAATATGGATAGTCATCACCAATGCGTAATTGTGTGATTTAGTTGCTGGCAGGTTTGAACAAATAAAGTTTCAATTTCATATTGAATATGGATAGTCATCACCAATGCAAGATGAAGCACGCCCTCGTTGTTCTGTCCACCACCAGTGTTGGAATTTGAGGACGTTTTATAAGTCAAAGGGCATTTTTTTTTAAATACTTGTAAATATTTTGAGAGAACGTTTAATTGAATGGGCAATCAATTTTTCAAAAGGTATTTTCTGAAGTTTGGCAATTTTTATAAGTTGTTATTAATTTTTTTTTCAGTTTTGTTTGAGAGGTTGAACTTTGAAACAGGTTCATAAACCCAAATTTTAATTGTAGGTAATCATGGATGCTTTACTGACAACTACTATGTGTGAAGCTGTAGCTGTACTGGTAAGCTGGTTGTTAATGCTGGAATTAACTCCAGCCACCTACTATAGCACTACTTTCTTAATTGTGACCAGTTAGTTTGTTGATGGCTTGAAGTGCCGCAGCTCTCTATTCAGATTCTGGACCATTTCTGTTTATTCTGATTATGAATCATCTTAAAGACCCAGCTGGTCATTGCTTTGATATCTTGATCAATTTCAAACATCCACTTTTATAGAAGTCTAGACTAATCCCCAAATCCGACCTATGATTTACAAGCTACAAATTTAACATGGTTTCCTCTAATAGAAAAGGATAGAAAAAGTCTAAATTAATGGTTAAAGGATAACTTTTTTAACTAAACGTTATAAATAAAATTCAAAACGTCAAAAAAAATTAGTCTAAAGGGCAAAGATGAAATGAAATTCCAACCCTGGCTGCCACAAAGATTAAGACCGAGTGTTAAGTTGAGCATTTTTCCGGGAGAAAAATAGTGGTTCCTTGTTATTCATTGAATCAAAGGTAACCTATTTGCTGCACAGGGGGGCATATACATAAAATGGGCATCAAGCCACAAAAGGTGAGCTCAGTCAATATCCAAGAGAAAATAAAAAGTCCAAGGATAGATTCCTCCCAGCATTGGAATAAATACAAAACATAGATCATCACTATGATATCATTATACCTACCCTCAGCAACAGAGGATAAATGCAAGGCATGGTAGCTGATCTAGAGAGGCTCTTCCAGGTAGTTCTGCTCAGGAAGGAGAGTGGTCAAAGCCATTATACAGCCACCAAGAGGTGTGCTATCATACTTAGAGCCCAAGTTGGTGCTAGAATAAGTAGGTCAGACATCAAAAGAGCTGAAATGTACCCATCCCAATGCATTCACCCTCAGTGAATTCCATGAAATGGAGACTGCCTGAGGCTAAAAGAAGAGCCTCCTTAGATAAGCTATCTGCCTTGACATTATATTCTCTATACGCATGAGCAGAATGAAGATGGATAAAGGAAGATTGGAGGACTCTGATAATTTGGCACCATCCATCAAGTTCCAGTGTAGGTAGTGTAGCTTGCCCATTGAACCAGTTGATAGGTAGTGTAGCTTGCCCATTGAACCAGTTGATGATTGCAGAAGAGTCTCCCTTGATGTTTATATATGGAATCCCTATATAGTATGAAAAGACCAACAGTACCCAAAGGGCAAGTAATTCAGATCTTGTATTTGTACTCAGGCCCCCAAATAATTCAGATCTTGTATTTGTACTCAGGCCCCCACCCATTTGTGTTCCTCGCTGATAAGAATGTGAACACCAATACCCCAATACCATTGGCAGCAGCACCGTCAAAACAACCAGCAGGGAAGTCATATGATGGAGCTGGAGCTGATAATCTCCCACTGGGCTTCTGGTATATAGGCACTGGGTGAGCTGATAATCTCCCACTGGGCTTCTGGTATATAGGCACTGGGTGTGCTTTCAGCAGCTCTAAGATATTGACAATAATGTGTTTCGGGTCTGTACAGTAATTCTGAAAGATATACTTATTTCTTGCAATCAATAACGGCCAAGACGGCCTAGACATTAGCAAAGGAAGATACAAAAATTCTCTCTCTGTTTTATACCAGTTAACCCAATTTTGAGTAAAAGTGAGCTCATTCCATTGAATGGTGCGATCAAGTGCAGAGCTGAGACCTGTAATGATAATCTTTGCAAACCTACAGTCAGTGAAAATATGATCAATAGATTCTGCATCAGAGAGATAGAGACAGCAGCAGTTGGGCCCAACCCATCCCTTCCTAAGTAAATTGTCCCATGTATTTATAAAATTGTTCAAGCAGAGCCAGCTAAAACAAATGATCTTCAAAGGCAGGTTAAATTTCCAGATCTGTGCAGAGTTCTGTCTGCAGGCTCTGTAAGGGAATGAGAAACAATAAGATCGTAGGCCAGTCGAGCAGTAACCTTCCCCGATTTTTTAATTATACAGCTAAGTGTTAAGTTGAGCATGCAAGCACCCATAAAGATTGTCGAGTGCTCAAGAAACTCCACGGGGTAATTTGAAGTGAAATGGGGATACGCCCAAGTGTCACAAGACTGCAGAGAATCATATGAGTATTCAATATGCTTGAAATTTTAATTCCCAGGCTTGAAATGTGAAGCTGCTAACATGCTCGTAGTCCATATATTTGGTTTACAGGATCGATTGCTTAAAGCTATCATCGACACAGAGCTGATGAAGTTTGTCCAAAGGTGTGAGTTCATTTTTGTCTGAAAGCAAACATTCAGAAATCGCCAAAATAATGCAAAGAGACTAACCGAAGCAGCCACGAAATCATTTGAAGAAGCCAAATGTTGGGGTTTCTAGATAAGATTCCTAGTCTAGATGTCAAATATAAGCTTGTAGGTGTCAAATATAAGCTTGTAGGTGTTGAGAGAATGTTCATTATCGCAAACAAAGGAGATCCCAGAGATATTGACAAGAAATTGGAAAAGTATTCCTGTAAGTTTGCTTTGCATTACAGAGTGGCTACACATCAACGCCACTTGCCCTTTGCCCCTTTTGTAGGTATGTAGGTATGGTGACAATGGCAGAAAATAAATGCAGTTTATATGGGTTTTATATGGCGCCTCTCTGAAAATTGGCTTAAAAGAGTCCTCTTCAGAATCATTGAATAGTTACTGCCAGTTTCTCTGTATGTATTAATCTTGAAGATGAAAGTTGACTTATGGAGAAAATTATACTCAAGAAATCTCAAATCTATCAGCGCATTCATATTAAACCTCATAAGCCCCAGTAAATGTGTTACTTAATTTCGTGACAGAGTTGTGGGAGGATCATCAATGTGGAAACCAATTTTTTGTTTAGGGGAATTGGCGGGATGGTTACTTGCATGGGTCTGGGATCCAATCTTGCTACCACTATACTCTAGGTGTCCCACTGGAGACTGGGCATACCCCTAGGTGTCCCATTGGAGACTGGGTTGGTACTCCCGGGATCTGAGGATCCAATTCTGCTACCACTATACCCCTAGGTGCCCCACACACCCAACAAGCATGGAACATGGGTAAAGTTGAGTGTGATTTGAAATCTCCAATTTACAACATGTGACTTCATATCAAGTGAACAGTCAATAAGCCACACTCCTGTGGGCTCGGTGTAAGTGTTTCAATTTTCTTGATTTTCCAACTTTTCTTTAAGGCAAGAAGCAAGATGGAGTTGCTCATCCTCATCTCTAATTCCGTGAGAAAATTACTGGAAACTTCTTCAATACTCGAAGGCAGGTCTAATCCTAACGATGTTGGTGAAACGGGACTACCAAGCTATGGAATTCAGACCATAGACATATTTTTTAGGCCTGTAAAAACAGTTTAAAGAATTTGCAACTGGAAATGAACAATAGTATATTAATGAAGATTCTTCATTAAGCATGGAAGGTGCAGAAGAGTTTGTTGGGAATAAATTAGTAGATTCTAAAGGGTACATGTTTATTTTATGCAATGTGTTACTGATATTTCAGGCATGGTTCACTTAACTTTCCTTCGACTCAGCCTTGATGGTGAGATAATGCCATTGCATGTACATCCCAATAAAGCCTGATGTTCCTGCTCTTTTAAGATTGGGCTTTGGGATTCATATTTCTCAAAATCTGGACAAGACTAACAATGTTGAATCAAATCACAACATTAGGAAATGAAAGATGGCATAGTAGATGGACGTATAGTTTGTTGGTATTTCAAGAAATTGTGGCACCTATCATTTCCAGTATTTTAAAGCATGAAGTCAACCAACCACAAGTAGCGGAGTACCAAATAGAATATCTCAGGTTTGATATCAAATCTTAAATCAGAAAAACAGGTGGCAGCTGGTATATATATCAGTCCCAGTAAAGAGAGCATAAATTCAGATTTTAAAGAAATCCTTCCAGATTTTACGCCATTAATTTAGCAGCAAGCGCCTCATCAAAGATCATCACCAGATTTTAAGGCGTAGATTGGGCAGTTTATTCTAGACCGGGATACAAGTGATACTACAGCTGGAATCAGAGGAAACTTGTTAGCATAATGAAATCAACAATTGAACTTTTAAAGCAGAGTATCCGGAGTCAAAGAAGAATTCCAGATTTGAAGGAATTCAACCATAGTATTCCAGATTTCTTCCAACTTATCTAAAATCATTTTTATTTTTAGATATTTTCTCCAGATCGTTACTAACGGCTTGTATGTTGTATTTTTATATATTCTATCATTTTGTAATGTAGGGGTTCAGTCTTAGAATCTTGAGAGGGCTGTAACAGGCATTTTTAAGTTGTATGTAATCATTGTAATATTGAGTGGCTTGTTATTTAAACATTTTTTCCATTAAAGATTCATGAAAGTTGTTCAATCGGATTGTACCTTTGTTCTCATTTTTTTTAATCATCTTGATTGGATAAATCACAGACTTTGAATATTATGGATTCCTTTGATTAATGGATTCTTAAGCAGCAGAGGATCTGCTGCATCTTGCCTATTAGTCATTGTTTTATTTAAGTGTTTTGCATTCATTTTTTAGAGAGTATCCCTGGATGTTCTGCTTTTTATCATCTATTCTACTCTTTTTCCCACCATTTTATAAGCTTTTTATATGGTATGCAACTTGATCGCCTTTGATCTGCAGGATGTTTAAGGCCCCATTGCCAAATGGTGAAGAACACTGATCTACTATTAGTTAGTTGCTCCTTTTTTTTATTCTTGATGATCCACCTATTAAACCCAATTTCACCATTCAAAATCAAGATGTTCTAGCTATCCCTCTCTGCACTCGGAGTGCATCTTTTAGCACTAATAGGGGTTATGCAGAAACATTGATTAATATATGTACATAGCTATGTGAACCATTGCCAATGCATTAAAGTATTCATGTGAATGAATTTCATAGTTATGCAATGTTTCTAACCATTAGAATAAAAATGTCTTGTAGGGAAAAATCATATGCCCTGACCTACAAGCAAAGAATGACATGCATTGAATGTTGACTGGTTTCGATGGTTGATCCCGAAAGAGAGTGGGATGCTCTGAAGCGGAAAGCTTCTAGGACCAGATCAGGAGGTTCCTATGTTTCTGTAGGAAGAAGCCTCCAGCAATATATATCCAGAATAGAATCCCTAATCTGGATGAGAAGACTCCTGAAGATATTTATCTATCCTATATACATTCATGTATATAAAGAAAAGAGGACATAGATGAAGACATTCAGAATGACGGGGAGAAGCCAAATTCGCTAGCTTCCGATGAACCAGTAAAACTAGTTGATGTACCTCTTGCTAAGAGGAGTTATGCATGGTTCCCATATACAGAAGGAAGCAGATCATAGTATTCAAGAATCTTGTTATGATTATTCAAGAATCTTGTTATGATTCTTGGGATTAGAGGTGTGGCTAAAATCAAATAAGATTTTCCTCAGTCAAGGAAAATACACAATAGAGATCCTGAAGAGATTCAAGATGATGGACTGTAAGTCCATGGCCACACATATGGTGATAAATCCGAAGCTGATTCTTATTCATATTTAGAGAATCTCATAGACAATTGAGATGTACTTGATTAGTACTAGGATGGATTTATGCTTTGCGGTCAAGTACATAGACATGTACAACAAAGCATGTGTTGTGGCACCTATATGGTACATTTGGATATGGACTCAAATATGTATCAAACATGTTATATCCAAGATGTGGTGCAGAAAGGAGTAGTGTAACTCCAATACATATCCACATATGAGCATAATTGCCAACATAATTACTAAGCCTCTGTCGAAAGTAAAGTTAAGTACTTTTGAGACAAGCTTTGTGTAGTACAAAAAGACTCCTCTAGTTGAAGAGGAAGTATTGATGTGTCTCTATAAGCAACAGTAGATACATACGATCCCCACCAATTAGTCATATGGGACATAGCTTAGGAATTCCACCCACCGGTAAGTCATACAATGAACATTGGATCAGACACCGGTTAGCCATACATTTGTATATGGCTCATATTAGCTATGTCGTAGTACATGGATCCATTAAGTCATGCTGTAGATAAGCCACTAAGTTACACATAGTTATGATAAGTCATGGTACATGACTTAGACATTCAGGGGCTGTAGTATCTCTTGTGGAGTGAATCCACATGAGCAAAGACATAGTCAAGAACTCAATGGTCCAGCTCTCTAAGACTATCAGAGACTATCAGATACTTGAGAAGAGTTATAGTCTGGACTGTCGGGGAATAGTCAAACCTCTTGGAGAGGTCACATAGCCACATAGTTGGCTAGTGGGGTACCTGAGATAATAAAAAAGTTGAAACCACTTTGAAAGTGGTAAGACCTTGGAGAACATCATAGAAAATGGCAAGCTCATAGAGAACTTATCTAGACCATAGAAGTTTCTAAGAATTCTAAGAAGTCAATGCTAAATATTGACATAGTTTTGGATGTGTTATAAAAGTTTGACATGATGGATTACATGGTTTTTAGTTTAGGGAAACTATATGTCATATTAGGTTTCTTCATGCATTATGATACTTAGTAGACCTATTATATGTGATGTTATCCAACTATTGTTTTAGCCTGAGATTGGCCAAGTATATTTTGGTTAGTACTACAGAAGCAAAGTGTATTGCAACTAGTACTACAGAAGCAAAGTATCTTGTGGCTAGAACTACACATCGAGAAGTAGTGTAGCTTGAAGCTATATGATGGGTTAAAATATTGAGTATATATCTTTCCAAAATCCCTATGTTTTATGATAAAAACACACTGAGATGAAGTGTGGCTTCATCAGAGACATGGTCCAGTAAGGTAAGACTTCAGTACAATGTACTAAAGAGCACATTGCAGATGTGTTATCAAAGCCTCTATCTATGACGAAGTACAGGTACTTTCAAGACAAGCTCGACATGGAAGAGAATGCCTCCTTCGCTGAGAGGGAGTGTTAAATGTACAACATCAAAAGTCATCCTACGAACTTGTGAGCAATACCAAGTCCTATATCCTCATGTGTTGAGGTGGTGATGTTGCAAATACTTGTGAATATATAAAGTCATGATTCTCATATTGGTGCCTATGAGGTGGACCTCTAGTTATAGAGATGAACTTGTGAGTATATCAAGTTGTGATTCTCATGCGGAACCCCCGTTATAGTGGTTACTCTTGGGGTGGGCCTCTAGTTATAGAGGTGAAATGCTTTACATGTTGAAGAATAAATGTTATGTGATATATTACTAACCATGGCCATTCGAGATGGATAAAGCTATTAAGTCTCCTCTAGAGACTAGCCACCTCTAGAGTGAATTAATTTAGCATATGACTATATGGTCTAGGAGTATTATAATATGATCATAGCATGTGATAATTCTTCTGAGTATAATATGACATGATAGATAAATAAAGGTAACACATAGACCATGCAGTAAAAATAAAGAGATAAGCATAGATATTAAGATAATTTGAATTGTCTAAAGAATGACTAAGTGAACTTGAATTGTAAAGCTTCAGTTATAAAGCTTCAATGAATATTTTTTAGCTTCATTTAAGGACTCAATGTGTGCTTCACTTAATTAAGGAATTCAGAGTGATTACTCCAAAGTAAATCAATCAACATGATTCAATTAATAATAAGTAAGTGTTAAGAACAATTATCTACTTAACTAAAGTGTTTATACTTTAGTTAGACTAAAAGATGACACTTAAGTTAATCAAAAGACATAACTTAAATTTATTAAAGTGTTTGCATGATGACACTTGAGTTAAAGCATAATGACTCTTATGTTAGCCTGCTAACTAAGTGATCTTACTTTCAGTTAGGTAATGAGTTCACTCCAATCTCAGTTAATCATCAATTAATGTCAAAGATGAAAGGCATGACCCATATTTTGTGCATGATGAAGATTTCAATGTAAGGAATTATTATTCCATAAAGGAAATTCACAGTTGTAGTGCATGTGTGCATATTTCCCATGCTGGCATTCATTATTGTGTGCATGACACTATTTATGACTTGTTATTAATGTGTTGGGCACATGGAAAGTTCATATAGTTGATCAATATTCTCTATTGCTCATTGTTCTTTGTTATCTAGCACCCTAGTTGTCGAAGACAATTTGCGATTGTGTAAAATCCATTCTCTGTAATCTATCTATTATACTCAGAAGAATTGTTGAGTTTTTCATCCTCATTATTGTGAGGGTTTTCCAAAGGTACATCTTGTGTTGTGGATGAATGATTTGTGTGATTGAATGATTCAATAATTCATGTATTGATAAAAGTTTTAAAGTTCAAAGATTTTCATATTTTCTCAAAAAATCAACAGTTGATACTATGTGAATCAAACCATGAGAAGGTGAGCTTGAATTGGAAGAATTTCAGAATGGTATGGTTCCCTTGAATTCTAATTAAACAAGATAAAATATCATAAAATTTGCACAGTTAGGGAGTCAAACTTTTGTTTCTCCACCTACCATCAATATGACACATCTAAATAACTAAACAAAGGGTTGTTCATAACTTGTTACATTCATAAAGTTTGATTACTAGCACTTAGTTTGACCCAAAACCTTTGCCATAGACTTTAGGAAACCAATTTTCTTTATATTTCATTTATTTTCCAAGTTTTATAATCAATTTCATAAGGTTATTATAATCATCTTGTAAGTTTTTTTTTTTAATTTCCATATTTGTTTATTTTAGCTTAACCCATTTCACAACTTTCCCAGTGCATTTTCTAGGCAAGTTTGGGCTTATTTTCAAGTTGAATTTGGCATGGAAAACTTATTGTATATAACTTTTGTTTGATGTCCTAATTTTCTAGCCACATTAACAATGTGGTTGTTCCTATTAGATTCCCCCTTTTGATTAAATTTGACAAGACAATTACATATCTAGTTCAATAGTTAAGTTGTCTTAGAGACCAACTAACCCTGAGAGTGATTCTATCCCGATTTCTAAGCCTAGATGGGATCATTCAACTTGTTGTTTTCTCCTATTAATATACTAGTCTATAAAATCAGCGAGCTAATCTTTCACATCCACATCCCAATTTCACACTTTTTAGCCTCTCTGACCTTCTAGGGAACTAGGGGAGGACAATACCCAAGCAGGTTGGTCCTAAGAGGGATTTCACACAAGTCCCTTATCTCTCATTCTTCCCATTTTTTACCACCTTAGAAACATGACAATCCAAGGTGCGGGTAACCTCTTACTCATGCGGAGCTACAAAAGAGGTTATAACCAAATCAAATATTGTATAAGTGGGATCCATCTCATAACCAAAATTTTCACAGAACAACGGGGTCCACCAATAAAGTGAATAAATATACAAATGAAACAATTATGTTGAAGGACATCTAGGAGCAACCCTAGTCTACAAACAATTATGTATGTTAGGTGCCCTCTCTATTGTGGTAGCCACTTGGGTAGGTACTAGGAACCTAGATAATGACCACCAAGATACCTTTTCATGGGTACATGCAATAGGATATGTTGTCTTCAATATGAAATAAAATAGTCGAGGGATCTACACTAAGAAGATATGAGAATCTTAATCAAACCTCTGGTCCCAACCATTGCATTATCCACTTCCAAGAGTGTGCCTATTACTGAACATGTTTTGAACCACATCTTGAAGAAAGGATTTAGAAAGTACCCTAATGGACAACAACTATGTTTCATATGTAAATGTTTGTGGTTGTTGGCACTAGGTTGAGACCAGGGTCTACACAAGTGCCAAGAAAGCTAAATTGTTGTAGTTTAGTTGCACTGACATTTTCAACCTTCTCTAATAGATAAGAAGGTCTCACCTAAAGGGAAACCAAGACCAATGATTAATGGAGGGATAAACTCGTGAATGGGTGCAACATCAACCACATAGTTCATTCCATAATTAGCTATTACTTATTAAGAAAGAATTGTTGTATAACATTCAACATATAAAAAAGTTACAAATGAACTAAATAGAGGCATTCGCCACATTACACAACATAATCATTAATGGGTACTAGATCAATATCATTTTATTCCCATTCTTATAGTATATAAAAACATTCAACTTTTACATCACAGGGGATAGTTATCCTACAAGCCATATCCTTATAATAGTTCCCACATATCTCTAACTTTCTCTCACTCTTGAACCTTATCCATTAACCCTTCATGCTATTTTATACAAAACATAGTGGTCATTTATCAATGTATTAAGATGGTTACAATCTAACATCTCCACTGGGATGCATTAATATATTCCTTACCTTGCTTCATGTCCTCTTGTGCAACTTTCCATGTGTTGATTGCTCCATCTATTTTTCACAATTTTCGCTTAAAAATGAACAGACCAACAAGCCTTGACTACAATCATTAACTCACCCTTGAGTCAACCTTGATGTTTCTCCAACCCTTCAAATGAAGGGGCCAACTCTATTTATACTATTTGCCATTCTTTGTTCTTGTAGAACTATTCAAAACTAACGACCTATGTCTTCCACTTGCCTGACAAAATTGTAGTTGTGGAAATGAATGTATGTGCCTACTCAGTGTCTAGTATAGTAGGTTTGTCTTGCTTCACAATGGATCAGTCATAATCTATAATGGATTCCAACTGCTACATCATAACATATTTTGAATGAGTTTTGGGGTGGAATTCATGAAGATCCTTCTTATCTACAACAACATTCTCATGCAAAGCATCATGTAAGTCATTAGCAATTTGGATCTTTGCATACTTCAATCATTTCTCTAGAGGGTTTCTCATGACCCACACATCCATATTTATGGTCTTGATACGCTACCTCAATTTCTCAACCAGCTAGCGTTGCTTCTCCAATAGCTCCATCCAATCCTGCAAGGAGGAAAATATGACCTTACTCTGCTTAGTCCCTATTTGGAGTCTAGCCCGAGTTGTGGTGACTTCATCCACAAGAGGAGGAAATTGAATCATGTGCTCATACTACTATTTATTTCCTTGTTTATGGGTAGATTCAAGATGGACATGTAATTCGTTGGTATTATCCTACAACTGTCTCCATGATGAGTAGAGGATACCCTCGTTATCTCTAGGATTGGGAATTGAAATTCACCCATGCAGTGTAGGATCCTTAGTGTGGATTTGTGGTCCCTAGACTACCAACTTTTCTTGTACCACCCTAATGAATTACTCTGTTGCTTTCCAATCTTGTTGTTTATAGTCTCTCTCAATGATGACCTCCACAAGTTGTACCTTCAACTACTGGTAGGAAACCTATGCAACCTTGTTCTCGTGCTAAATTCAGACAATTCCTTGCTCAACTTCAATAGTAGAATCCCTGATCAAATTAAGGAGCTACATGGTGGACTATAATTGAAACTTTCAATGATGTATTCAACCACCAACTACCATCCAATTCAATGGTTGTATATTGGAAATGGATGGTGTAGACCAATCATAGGTTTGTACTTCTACTTCTATGTAAGGGCATGCTAGTGGATGTTGTTGGAAAATTCTAGCGTGTGTTTCTACAGTTATGTACATAAAAACATTAGTTTACTCTTGGAAGATCCACAACATCTCTTAGTGCACTTCACCAATTACAACAACTATGCCATCATCGATAGGATTTCTAAGAGCATTTTCAGTGAATTCCTCCCCTCTCACATCCTCCATCTCAATGTCTGGTTGGCATCGACATCCCCTTCACATTTGATTAAACAATGAGAATGATGTGTGGGGTGGGGCTCTTCACCACCACAATCACTTGTTGACTAACCACACTATTCCATATACTGCTCATCCATAGAAATCTAAGCATTTTTTAAAGTTTCTACTATACTTCACTCTGGGTTTGGTTCTTGGGGAATAGATGTTTACTACTCTAAACTATCAGGAACCATCTTCATCACTTCATTATGTATGGGGACCCCAAGAACATCGTCTAGAGACACATACTTGTCATCATCAGTAATGATTATGGGTATTGAAGATTCAATCTTCTCAAAGTCTTGGCAATACTTGAGAGTCTCATCGACAGAGCCCAAATCATTCTTCAACACTTGGTAAAAGGGATCTGTAGCAACCTATGATGGCCATACAGATGTGGTGGAAGGTGTAAATTTTGGAACAATAGATGAATTGGCATAATGAGACAAATGAAGAGTTTGAGAAGTGATTTGGAGTAGATGGTGATATAAATGGCTCACTACCTAAGGTTTCTAGAGTACTTCCTTGAAAAAATCACACGACCAAGAATAGATAGTCTCTAAATTCCTTCCTCGTGAGTTGTGTCATGTTAGGAATAGGATTGGTAAGCACATCGAGAAACTCTAGCATGGAGGAAGGTTCCTTTGCTTCTACATTTAAACTAGACTCAAGTTTTCTTCATCATCCTCCTTCTTCCTTTTCCACAAAACCTATTCCTTTGTAACTATCATATTTATTAACAAACCTATGGTGGTGTGCTTAGACAAAATATAGGCTATGTAAGTAGTCTTATATTTCTTTACATCAGAGTAGAGGTATATCTTTCAGTCAAACACCAACTTTATCAAATAGTAAGTTAATGCAACAAATTTAAAATATCTGGGTCAAAGACATGAGGCTACACAAAAGTGCGATACTCATACATCCCAAACCAAATATTACATGCATGTGCATCCAATAAGGCCTAGGGAATTCTCAAATGGGGATAGTGATTGCAATTAATTATCCATTCTACTTGTCGAAGGCAACATTGTTGAACGCATTATCCTAGGAACTTCTTCTTATTTTCTATGGCTCGAACTGTAGAGCCAAAACTTGCCAATCTAAGGCAAGGTGAATTTCATGTTCGTTCAGGGGATGTCATATCCACATGGTGAAGGCTACAGGTAGGTACCTAAAAATGAAATATGAGGATTCATTATGATCATCTACCCAATCTTGGATAAACTCATCCATGAAGAATTTGCACTAGTTCAACTTAATTCCCTAGACACAAAATTATCCATGGAGAGAGTATATAGCATACACTCCCCTTTTGTGTATTTCCTCATTAACCAACAAGTGATCAACTAACATGTGAACTTGATATATGGGTTATTTATCAAATAAATGGCTACACCTCGACCATCTCTTCTCATTCCATACCTACCATACGATCTCGACTCATCCTTCTTTCACCCGTCCTTGCTGGCACCCTAGAAGGCATTAGAGATGTCCCCATATTTCATGTAAAATATTGTCAATATTTAAATATCATTGGCATAAATTGAGTGGGCATGATTTGGCAACATAGAATATCCATAAACCTAGCTGATGAGGAACTTCATGCATCTAGCTGCTTCACCAATGGTACTGAGGAATGGAAGGTCTCAAAGTACACCTAACATCAACTTCATTAGAGGTGCAAATGAGGGATTCCAAACAATTGGCCACTCTCCAAATTCTAATGGGACAAATTTAAGGTATACTTTCAACTTCATATATAGAAACATGTCTCCATTCGAAAAAATATTTTGACGAGACTAGTTTTCTCAACTTTTCCATGCAATTCACCCATAATATTCACCATAGGGTCACAAAACACTAATAACATAACCTCCTTGGACCGAGGAGAGGATTTAAAAAAAAAATCTTTGTTGTTGGAATCTTTACCCATAACATATGGCATGCATTGTTACACAAACTAGATATGTGGTTTGGGTAGTGGATTGAAGACTCAATTGCACATTTTAGGATTCTTCTCCATCGTGATTGATAGATAAAACACAAGAGAAAAGTGAAATATTAGACTAAGTTAGGTATTTTTAACGACTCCTACCATGTTAAATGAGAGAATTGACACTTGGATTTATAAGAGTGTGCACAATATATCACATTATCATCATTTAATTTGTGATCCATTTCATAATGATTTGATGGACACCAACAATTAAACACACTTTATGGACTCTTAAAGACTTTTACTAATCCCCATATTCCACTCATTCGACTTTGATCTTGGACATCAACTTTGAGATGACCAACTAAGGCCTTAATTTGAAAACCTATATGAACCTAATAACCTTTCATGTGATAATACACGAAAATAGTGTTAGAAATTGAGTAAAGAGAATGAAATTTTTTAAGTAGACTCATACCCCCCCAACCACATGTGTTTTGCTTATCCATACCCAACAATTCATGACACCATAAACATAAATCACTAGAATTATTGACATCACAATCCAAGCACACTAAACTGACTAAACTTACTTAATTGAGACTCAAATAACACATAACATAGACAAAAAAACACAACCCTATAAAACCTACCCTACCTCACTCCTTGTAACAAGGTCCCACAAAGTATGTTTCAATGGGATGGAAGATAAGGTTTTAGGTGAGCGCCATTTACCCATCCTAGTTTGAGGACACCATCATATTGTGCTAGTAGGGTGACACCTGAATATCTCAATTCCACAACTATAAAAGTGACCAGCCAATGTATCTGTAGTTTGTCTAGATTCTTGAGGTACTTGTTGTCATATAAAAGAAAAAAAACCACCCTTAGAAAAAATATTAGTATTGATGTGGTAGCTATACCATAATTTTTTCCTTTATTTTTCTAGCATTTGATGAATTCAACTAAAATCCTAGGTTCTTCCAACTATAGTAATTATGCTAGCCATTCTGCAATTGATTCCTCCTCTACCATTTCAGTGGCATTGGCTATGTAAAAGGAAAGAACAATGAATTATGCAAGAACAATATCTTCTTTATCATAGACTAATTGAAAGGGTGTATGCTTATTTAGTCCCAGGAGTAGTCTAGTAGCCCCATATTACTATAGCTACACATTTTCCCTAATATTTTTTGTTGGAAAAACGCACTTTAGTCAATCTAATCTCTAAATTTTTCTTGAAATCTTCTACAATTCCATTTTCTTAAGTTTGATATGGACTACTCTTATGATGTTGAATGAGGAGCTCCCTAGTTAAGGTGGTGATAATGGTGCTCATGAAGTGCATTCCTTGGTCATTAGTAAGGCCTTTGGGGCATCCAAACCAGGTTGTAATATTTTCAAATATATAATGAGTTGTAGTGTCTATGAAACAATCATGAATAAGTATATCCTCAACCCACTTGGTGAGATAATCAATTGCAAGAATAATTTATTGGGCTTTGTAAACGTTGTGCAAGTGGGTTAATATGACCAACAAAATCCATAAGAAATTTTTCAAAATGTTGCAAAGCCCAAACAAGTTATAGAGGAAGTTCATCTCACTTGGATGATTTCCCAAGTCTTTGGAATACTTCACAATCTCTGGCATATTCCTTACAATTCTTAAAAATCGTCAACCACCATAATCTGGCTTGCAAGATTTTCCTAACAATATCTTTTCCACCAACATGTCCTCTCGCAACACCTGTGAGACATTCCCCCAAGATATCCTATTGTTCATGATCCATTACACACCTATGCAAGATTCTATCAATACCTATCTTGTATAGTTGTCCCACAATCAACTGATATTCTACAACTTGAACAACAAGATAGCAGTTTTTAGTCGCGAAATGATAATTTGGCATTGAACCTGTGGTAAAAAACACAACAATTTATGCCAAGTAGTATAGAAAGGCCTCAACTTTGAATAACCCTACACCAAGCAACTAGTCATTAATTACACCTCATGACTCCCTTGATTCCAATCATGAAAAATGATCAGGTTCAACGTTGCAATATCCCAAACTAATATTTTCTTCCCTTATACTAATTTCTTGAGGTTTTTGTTTATTGATTCAATGTTTCTTTTGGTTTATTACTGATGATATGGAGTGTCGTGTACTTGCATCATAATATGCCAACCCCAAAAACAATAAAATGTAAATATATGATGGAATAAGCTTCAAATACAAATAATGGGCATACCGATCTTCATAGCTTGAATAGACAGACAATATGAAAGAGACATGCAAGGCATGCACTGAAGTTGGATCATAAAATGTGTGCACCTTCCCTAGCTATTCACACATGCAAAAGAGTCACATATTCCTTCTTCTTGAATTGTTTGTAACTGCTCCGATAGGGTGAATTGAATGACCAAAATCAATACATAATATAATAGAGTCCTTCTAAAAAGAATGGAAGCAACATGCAAAGCATATAGAAGCTATTGATCCATATACGAGTTGCTCCTTGAAATCTCAATTCTCCCATGCAATTAATATTCCCTCTTCATTCTTTAATTAATGGCAACTGCTCCGAGTGGAAAAGACTAATATCCAAAATCACTGATTAGGGTAATATGGCCCTTTCTAAGACAATGGTTGAGACATGCAGGCTAGATAATGACTTCTTTCTCCAATACAAATTGCTCCCTGATTGTATGTGATGCTCATGCAAGAATCAAACCTCCCTTTTAATGATAGTCCTCAGATAAATATTCCCTACGACTTGTTGCGATGATATTCCTATTATTCTTGAATTAAATTTGTAGTAAGATATAAGTGACCCATCTCCTCAGGTTATTAGGACAGATATATTTTGCTACCAAAAACACCTGATAGCCAAGGACTTGCGCCCTCAACCCCAACTTTGCTCGCCGAGCTCTAGAAACCAATTCTCAAAAGTGAAGAATAATAATGGATGCCTTTTAGGGTTTGGTTTGTCTTCTTTTATATATTTGAGGTTTCATGACTTACTTTTTTGCATGCATGCAATCTAATTGCCGCATGTCGCATGTAAGGTGAATTAAGGCCCGCATGCTCTATATGCTTGTTGATAACCGATGTAGTGGCCTCTTTTAATCTACTAACGACTTAATAACATTACAGTATTGTTATTTTCCATTTCCTCTACTATTACTCCTCAGTCAATTCCCATTTTTTATCAATACCACTTGAACATATGGGAATTAAATAGGTTAACAAGTGTCTCCAAGTGCTTACTTAGAAGAGGACATTACAGATGTTGTACTTCCCAAGTTTAACCATGACATTAAAAGATAATTCCTGAAACAATAAAAACCACCTGCAAATATGGATTTCCAAAATAGGCTTGTTTACCAAATAATTTGATGCAAACTTATTAGTTAAAAACTTAAAATGGCCACCCAACAAATAGTTGTATAACTTCTATAATGCATAAGTCATAATTAATTCTTACCGCTTAGGAGTGGTATAGCTGTGTTTTGTTTGTGACAATTTTGTACTAACAAAAAATAGGATAATCAAGGTTACCTTCACCAGGTTGTGCATGAACAACTTTGAGTGCAATACCTAAATCATCTACATGCACAAGAAATTTGACACTCCAATCTAGGAAAAAAAGGATAGGAGCATTAACCATTTTTCTTTGAGTAGGACAAATACTTTTCCACATTCTAGATTCTAGACACGTGTTTCATCCTTCTTCAAAAGTTGTTCAATGGAGTTGTGATAATAACATAATTGTGTAAAACCTTTGACAATATCCCTTATGCCCAAAAGTATAAAGAAACTGCCAAACATTAGTAGGAGTTATAACATTCACAACAACAACAATTTTCCCAGCATCCACCAAAACTCCTTCACGACATATAATATGTCCCAAAAGGTTTACAAATGGAACACATAATATGCATTTCTTCAAGTTCAGAGAAATGCGAAGCTAAAGACATTTGCTAAACACGAGCCTCGTTATACTATCACTATATTTAAGGAGACTGTAAACATTCCAATCATCCATGTAGGCCTTCAAAAAATTATGTATGAAGTCCCTAAAAGTAACAAAAACAATCCCGAATAAGATCCTATGGTCGTTATTAAGCCCAAATGACATTACATTGTAGGAAAAAGAGCCCAATTCTATAGTGAAGGTAGTCTTTTATTGCCTTCCTCCACAATCCCAACTTAATGATATCCAGAGAAACCATCTGTAAAGGAATATGCCTTTGTTCTTGCAACTTGATATAAAACTTAATCACTAAATGAGGCAAGGAGGGGATAATGAACACATGTTGAATTGAGGCTATGAAATTCAACACATACTTGGATATCATCCATATCCTTTTGAATTTTGATCACAATCATATTATTCCACTTAGACTCATTTATTGGGAAAATGAATCCTGCAACCAACATATGGACAAATTTCTTTTTTAACCTTGTGCTTGAACCTAGGATTGATCCTATAAGATCAATGTTTTACTGGTTTACCATCAAGATACAAGTCAACCTTCATCTCTCCCAACCCGCACTTAACACCTTCAATTTTGTAAATATTTGTATAAATATGTATTCATATTTTTTTAGGAGATTGACAATCTTAGGTACATAATTTCACTTTTGGTGACATGTATAGGGGCAAAGAAGTGGTATATTACACAATTATTATTAAATTTCTTAGAATACTTAAATATTTTGCTTTAAATTTATTTTCACAACTCAAGAGAGAAGGGATGGAACCCATACTTCATCCCTTGAATTTTTTCGTAACTATGAGGGATGAAGGTGCTTAGGTACACTTGAAAATTTCAGCTACATCTTTGAAAATTTTATTTTGTTGTATAGGGTCAAATCTTAGTGCTTTTTATCTTGCTTTATTAATCCTTGGGAGTTCAAAGTTGTTATTATCAACACTAGTTCGGGCACCTTCATGAGTGATAACATTAATGGTCGAACTAGATTCTCCATTACCATCCATAGGCTATGAATTGATTAAGCTTGTTTGTCAATTCCTAACCATGTATTCCTGATTAGTAAATAATTATGGGCATTATTTAGTACCATAGGCATTCACTCTACAATAAGAACACCATCGCCATCAAGGCAACAAACAATATTGAGAAACATGACCTACCTCATGGCAATTTGTTGATGGGTCTAAATTCCCGTGTCAATAATAAGGGAATGCACCCAATTGTAGGTCCCAAGTTATACTGGTTATGTTTGGAATAGTGTCCCTGACTCGTTAAGGTCCAGTTTCCACTTATAAGATATTCAATGTTTGTTTCTTCATTTTCTTGTAATAATAGTTATTTTAATCTAAGATAAGCTAAAACTATGAACTAATTAAGAAGAGATGAATCTAACCTATCTCAATCAAGAACAAACTTTAAATTATTCATATGCATAATAAAATGTATACCTTTAGAACATAGAAAAAATAACTTTTTGCATTCTACAATATGTTAAAATGAACAATTCTAAAAGAATATCAGATAAATAATCATTCGATTGGAACCTGCAACGATTTATATGCATTTGTAATTCACAACCACAACACTATAAATTGCTATAAATTATACTCATAAATAATTCATAATTAAACACATAAATAATCAATAAAATCAAATAATATAATTAAGAGGAATATGAATTGAAACAAATGAACATTCAATGGCTGTAAAATAATAATTAGAATTAATTATAGGCATAAGATGAATTATTGAGAATAAAGAAAAGTCCCATAATTTTTTTTATATGTTGCACTATTAGACACTGACTTCTACATGCTATAGAAAATCCAGTCCATCTTCATTACATTAACACCTTGAAAAGCTGCACTAACACTTTGTGCACTAATTTCAAGGTCTACTCCCTTAAATAGTTTTAAAAAATATTTAAAAGCGCTAATTTTTTTTGAAAAATAGTGCCACACTAGTACAATTTGTTATCTACATGTTTACCAATTTTTGTAAATTGATTCCATCATTTAGGGACTTAAAGGCTACACTAGCATGGGAATACACCTTATCATTTGCTGAAAATAAAATGCCAACGTTAAAAAAATCAAAATTGAGTTAGTTCTGAATATTTTCAATAAAAAAATGTATATATTCAGGGTTTATTGATCTGGATGGAGATGTGCTACGTCAAATAATAGAACCAATGTAGAAGGCCAATTGTCGGGGAATTTCATCGGTGTTTAAAAATTGAAATATTCAAAAACATGTCAATTTGTTGACTTGGATCACGTCTGGGAATTTCATCATCACTTAGAGATTCATGTTTTCAATAATGAGTCTATAAACAAACTCCAATTGTGTCGAGGAATTTCATAGAGGTTTAAAAATAGAATATATTGAGGAGAGTCCAAATTGAGAAAGTGTGAATTAGAGTTTGGATTTTGGGGTATGCACTGAATTATAGGTTTTGTAAGGGAGACATGAGAGGTCCGATAAGCAATCATATCATTTTATATTAAAGGTTGAATTAGTGTGGATGATGCCATTCATAGCAAATTTTGATAGTGTTTTTGGATGAAACTATTTTATGGTGATTTAGTCATTGGATTCTTTGTAATATTTTTTTACTCGATCAAAATGAATTGCATATGATGTTTAATATATTTATTTCCACATTACCATGCATAACCCACTCTTAGGATAAGTTTAAAATGAAAACATCATTCAGGGTATCCAATCCAGGTGACTAGATTTCAATAAGCAAGCATGAGTAATATGAATAACATTTCACACATTGGATAAGTAAGCAAATATCAAGGTAAGTGAAACATCAATAAAAAAAATCAATATCTTTAGGATGATGACACTTATCACAACAATTATGTTTCTAGAGGGTGTTTTTCAAATTTCTGAATTATTGTCTGTTGGTTCAACTCCTGGATAACCCATGCTTCATTTTGGCAGGATCAGTGGTTGCACCTAGGGGTATAGTGGTAGCAAATGGTATTGGACCTATGGAGTCACGTGAGTACCAGTCCCAACCCAGTTGATGATTCCCCTAATACAAAAAATTAAACTATTTACTTGTGATTTTCATTTATTCTTTTGTTGCTTAAATTGTTCTTCTTTTAGTTTATCTTACCCCTATAGATCCAAGGACCTATCTGTCTTGAGTTTTCCCACACAACCCAAGCATAAGATAGCTTTCAAAATATCATGTCATATGTCTAAACACATAGTAATTTTTTATCACAATGTTTATGTGTCCAACAGATAAAAGAAATCCAATTACTAAGGATACAACATCATGGTTATTACATACCCCCCCCCCCCAAAAGAACACTATCCATGGTGTTCACAAGAGATTCATAGCTTAATCCTGGAACATAGATGCGTATGCTTCTCATGTTTTATCCTCCATCTCCTAGGTGGCTTCCTCAAGCTCATAGTGCTCCCATTGCACTTTTACCTTAGCGATGGCCTTGTTCAGGAACATAAATTATTCCCTATCTAGGATGCACATGGATTTTAGCTAGAAATCCCCTTCCAGTTCTACCTATATCGCATGCCAATCCACAACATGCTTAGCATCATGTACATATTCCTTCAATAAAGATACATGAAATACATTATGTACTTTAATGTTAGTTGGCTAAGCTAAATGATAAGAAACAAGCCCAACCTTAGATAAGTTTTGGAAGGGTCCACAATATCTTAGGGAAATTTTAGAACATATCCCCAAGTTCAAAGAACTTCTTTTCACTTTCATTTTGAGATACACACAATCTCCAATCTCAAACTCCTTGGGCCTCATGCTCAAGTCTGCATAGCTCTTTTGTCGATCCTAAGTCATTTTGAAAATTTATTTAACTTCAATAACAATTTGTTATAGATCTTTAAGCATGTGAGGTCCTAGAATAAATCTGTCCACTAGGTTGTCCCAAGTGACAGGGGTGTTACACTTTCTGTCATACACAACATCAAAGGGACTCATCTTTGTAGAGGCTTGATAACCCTTGCTATAGTAAAACTTGGCCAAATGAAGGTAGTATTCCCATTTCGTAGGATGATCCATGGCATACATTCGTAACATATATTCTAGGATCTGGTTCATTCTTTCATCTTGGTCATTTGTCTGAGGGTGGTAAGCAATACTTAGGTTCAATTGAGTCCCTAAGCCTGCAAATAATGCCTTCCAAAAGTTCGAATTGAACTTTGTGTCTTTGCTCGATATGATAGTCTTAGGTAATCCATGGAGTTTGAATATCTCTTTCAGTAATATCTATGTAACGTTGATGGCTTTAACATAGACTTGATTGGAATAAAGTGGGTTCTTTGCTCAAATTAACCACAACTACCACAATAGAGTCATTTTGTGCTTTAGATTTTGGCAACCTAGTTATAAATTCCATTGAAATAGTCTCTCATTTCCATTTATGGATGGGTAGGGCATACATCAAACCGAAAATATGTTGATGTTCATCCTTAACTTGCTACCACACCGGGCATCATGCTATGTACTCAACAAATTTTGATTTCATTTTAGGCCAAAATTACCGCTTTTTTATAGTCAAAATCATTTTTTTCTATCCTAGGTGTCCATAGTAAGATTGTTTATGGAATTCATGCATGCCGATTCCTTTTAATTCTAGTGAATCTGGTACATTCAACCTACTTTTGTATGTAAGTAACCCATCTATAGTGATATCATAATCCTCCTGTTGTTGTCATATAACATCCATGTGAAGACTTGACCGGATTCTCTTGTAAATCTTGTCTTGCTCACATGATATCTTTACCTTATCCTTGAGATTAGTTGTAAAAGAATTGAAGTAGTTGAACAGATTAGCTGAACACTTTTGTTGAGAGCGTCATCTACCTTGTTTTCCTTCTCTTTAATATGTTTGATTTCAACGTCATATTTTCTTAGGAAGGCCAACCATCTTGCATGTCATGCAGTAAATATTTGAAGCCGATGTTGTTAGTATTTAACATGAATATTTTCCCAATCATGCGGTGTCTTGACATTACGAGCGCATGAATTATTGCAACCAACTTGAATTCATGACTTGCATAATTCCTTTTGTGCTCTTTCAACTTTATACATTCGTAGTTGATTACATAATTATTTAACATTAACATGACTCTTAATCCTTCTTTGCATGCATCTGTGTATACCACAAAGTCTCTGAATTGATCTATTAGCTTCAGAATAAGAGTAGTGGTTAGCAGGTGTTTAAGTTTTTGTAAACTTAACTCGCAATTTTCTGTCCATAAAAACTTTGCTTCCTTCTTCCAAAGGGAAGTTATAGGATAGGAAATCTTTGAGAAATCTTTAATGATTTTTTTGTAGTACCCAGCAAGGCCCATGAATGATCGTATATCAGTCACACTTTTAGAAGTAGGACACTCCATTATTGCCTTGAATTTACCAATCTCAATTGCAATTCCTTGCTTAGAAATCACATGTCCTAGGTATTGAATCTGATCCTTGTAAAATCCGCACTTACTAAGTATTGCGCACAACTAGTAATATATCATAACTTATAGCACTATCCTTAGATTCTCCTAGTGTTATTCCCTTGTATTTGAGTCGATGAATATGCCATCTATAAATACAGGTAGAAACTTATCAAGGTACTTGATAAATATACTTTTCACGAGACACATCAACGTCACTGGTGCTTTAGTGAGACCAAAGGGCACCATCAAAAAATTGTAATATATATGCCGAGTTCTGAAAATTTTCTTATGAATGTATTGGCCCTTAATTATATTATGGTGATAGCTGGATCCTAGGTTAATATTGGAAAACACTTTCACCCATTTGAACTTATAAAAAAGGTCATCGATCCTGGGCAAAAGATAATTTTTTTTTAATGTTAACCTTATTCAACTGTTGATAATCAATGCATAGCCTGATAGTTCCATCTTTCTTTCCAACTATGGATCCTTATGGGGAAATATTGGGTTTGATGTAATCTTTCTCTAGCAGCCCCTATAACTACAACAAGTTCTACTAGATCTGGCATACTCATTCAATAATGTGGCTTTGAAACAAGCATTGCTCTAGGTACCATGTCAATGGTAAAATCTAGGTCCCTCTTTCGAGGTAGATCTAGTATTTCTTTTGGAAATACGTCTTTGAAGTTCATCAAAATAGGGAAGTTTTATATCTTATACTTAATGTCCTTTTCATAATCTATTATTTGGCCTACATACAACTGGAAACCTTTTCTATCATTGCGCTTAAATTACAAAGGTGAAATATGTCTCATTGAGACTTGATGAGGCATGCCATTTTCTAATCTGATAATCCCTTTGTCATGTTCACAAGTAAACGTCTTCGTAAAATCATTCAAGATGAATTTGTGTTTTTCCAACTAATTCATGCCTATGAGCAAATCATAGGATCCTAAGGTTAAAATGTTCAGATCTATTGTTTTAGGCATTATGTCTAATTCTATAGGACAATTTTTTATAAGCTTGAACACTTTCTTCTTAGTTCCTGTAGCCAACTGAACCAATCGAGACTACTTATACTTACTTTTATGCAGTGTGCATTGATTGATTATCCTAGGAGAAACATAACTTTCACAAGAACCAAGATTAATAAGAACAAAAACAAGTTTTCTAGAAATTTTACCTTCAACTTTTGTGATTTATGATTGATGTTCAACTTGTCGATTGTCCAATGCAGCATAGATTCTTGGGCTTCTAGCTATATCGTTAACAATAATGAATTTTTGAAGGTTGTGGACTATATTGATAGTCTTTCTTTTGAGAAGACAATCCACGGGTTAGTGATTCTCATCACAACCCCAACATCTATGTTTCCCTAGATTGGTCCCTTTTGCTTTCTTTCTTGTAGTCCCAATAGGATGGTTTCTTCTTTGAGTGGGAACATTCTGCTGAAGTTTAATTTTTCCACATGTGTTACTATTTTGAAAGGACTTAGACTAATTTTTTATTGTAGAGGGATTATGCCTTTTCTTTCATGGCTTAGATTTCTACCTCTTCTTTTCTTGTATGCTCTACAACTTCTCAAACCTATGCTTGCTATGTTCATAAAAGACTCTTGCCTTGTGAAAGGTTTCTTCCAGGTCCTTTGGGAAATGAAACACTAATATGTTTCGAAAGTACTAAGGTAAGCAACTTATAAATATTTAGATCTTAATATTATCTTCCTTGATGTACAAAACACAATGCAATATTTCTAAGAACTTATTGATCAAATCATCCATAGTCATTTGGTCCAGTTTGAGATCATGAACTTCCTTTATCTTTTTGTCATAGAACTTCTCAAACATGTTCTTCTTTCTGGACAACTCCTTAAAATTTTTCCATCTAATTTTGTTTTCTATGATTCTCTCCATTAGTTTTAGATCTTGCCACCAAATGGATGCCTTGATTGTAAGATTAAACATAACCAACTAGGATTTCATATCATTTTCATAGTTATAGATTTGGAAGCATTTATGCATCCCCACAAGTCAAGCTTCAACTTCGTCACCTATCTTCACTTCACTGTTAAAGGTGGGTGGACTTACCTTCTTGAATTCCCCCTTTAGATCATTAGAGAATTGTTGCTTATGTTTTTTCTTAGGGGGTGATCTCATTGTACTAACACTTTTAGAGATGTAAAAGACAACCTTTTCACTACTAACTAAGTTGTTTCTTGCCTCAGGTTCGAGTTTAGGCTTTAAATCCTTACTTCTTGAGTCTTTTTATTTGGATAATTTATTTTCTCCATTATTGGAGGTGTGAGAATGTTGTGCATTATTTCAAATTTCAATGAGACTTTGTAACATGATAGCATTTATTTCACATTAGTCTAGAGATTTTATGTTATCATCCTTCAAACTCTACAACTCTTCCTATAAGCTTCTTGTTGTTTCCATCATTGACGATGGATTTATTTTCTTTTGATTTGAGTTTAAGTCAACCCACATATCTTCTTCCGATGGTGGTCTTTCTTCCACCCTGTGTTGATTAGGCACCTCGCTCATCTTTTCAAATGCTTCTGGTTTCTATCTTATTCTGCACTTCTATCTTGTTCCTATTGCTTGTAAACATAACAATTCATCAAATTCATTTAAATTTCTCATAGCATAGCTAAGTCCATAAGGTCCAAGTTTTGCAACCTTAAGATCTAATACAACGTTGTAATGTAACATTAACTCTTTTTTAAAATGTCTTTACGTTAATCAAGCATGTATATTTCACTAGCGAGAGTTGAGAAATAGTATTGACATTCGCTAGGACTTGTGCCTATTATACTCGCCTATATATATATATATATATCATTTCATAACTAAGTATTTGTATGCCTAGCAATTTTCCTTCGCGAAGACATTTTGCACAACCCATATATATATATATATATATCCACGATTATGTTTATAAAAGCAAGCGATATCGATATACATATTTCTATAAACATATTAATTCATTTGAAATCATTAATCACACCATAAATGTAATTACATTGTTACGATGTTGTAACCATATTCATTACTTATGTAAACAAACTATATATATATATACATCCAAATTACATGGAGGTAAAAGACCATACAAACAAGTTATTATATGGATGCATGGCTTAACCATACACAAAAATGGTGGCCATAACTTACCTCAACTGCACAATTAAATAAGTAAATTGTCGAGTTGAGGGGCACACTCCCATAACCACGATTTGCTAGCCAACTAAGGAAACTTCTTATGTTTTATGAGCGGCTGAAGTGGGTGCATCCCAAGAGTCACACTCATCCTAAAATGGTTGGCCTCAGCTCCTAAATATTAGTTTATGGCTAGGTATGAAAAGAAGGCTCGATCACTCGGTGAGATTATACAAATTCAATGGGATAAGCATCGATTCCAACCACTAAGGTAAGCCAATAAAATAGTCTTTGTTACTTATATTATAATTTTTATACCCATTCCATTGATATTTTAAAGCTAACCCACATCAGATGTGTGCATAGGTGGTCTTGGATCACAAACCTTGACTCGTCAAGGTAATCTGCTCTATTTGATGAGCATACATTTTGATTTTTCATTTATCTTATTTGTTTTATCTAATGATATGATTTATATTGCAAGTTATACCCTTCAACGAGGAGTTAGCCGTGGTCCATGATTCCCCTCGCCGAATTAATTGTACATGAACTATTACTGACTTTTACTAAGACTCTTCGAGAGACATCATTTTTTCTCAACTGGATTATTCAGGATGTATTATCTTTGGTTCAAGATGGCCAATACCACTCATGTTTTAATATTGTTTATATTTGCATGGTTTGGTTGGCATAGGGAAGGACCATTGCCCAACCTTTTCATATAGTTGAGGACTATTTCCATGATCATGTTTCTTTTACAAGCTTATTCACACATTATTAACAATATTTACAATAATTACTACTGTACCTTTGGGATTTACAATGTAACAACCACTGCAATTAATATTGTACTACAAATTTTGTTGATCAATTTCATGCATAAAACTTAACAATGTTATACTCAACATGCATACTCTACTAGAATCTTTGTTTATCGATTTCATGCATAGAACTTAACATACATGATATACAAACAATCTAGATGTTTAGCAATCTTTAGTTACAGTACTTAACATGTAGGATATATAAACAATCTATGTTTAACAATCTTTATGTACAATAATTAACATGAAGGATATACAAACAATCTATGTTTAACAATCTTTATGTATAGAACTTAACATGCAACAATTAACAAGTCTAAATTAGCTTTCACTTGCACATGCTATAATGTCCCCATTTTTGGGTTCCCTTTCTTTGCAATTAGAGATGACTCTATGGGTTTATGTCAGCTTGATCAAAGGGTTAATTTGATGTTACCGGTGAGCTCATATGGTTTAGAGGAGTTATATGATGCTTTCAGAGGTCCATTTATCATATTTCATCATCTTGATCACTCCTACCAAGTCGGATTTCGATTCCGATGCATTTCAACCATTCTTGTATATTTAGAGTATTATTAAGCATTATTTAATGGATTTCACTAAGGTTGTCATTTTAATAAATTATCTAAGAGGGGTACCTTGGTGCAATAGATTGTTGGAACTAGGATGACAAGTTTTAAATGTTGACTTGGATGAAAAGTGATTTTTAGTGCTTGAAATTTTTTCAAAATGAAATAAATCACTTTTTGGAGTAAAAAGGCTGAATAAATTAACAAGAGCCACAAGGTGGCAATGTCCCCGACTTGAGCTAATTGCATGAGCGTATAAGCAATTGCTAAAAATATATGTAAATGACTTAATACAAACCTAAATAAATGGATGCAACACCAAAGAAAAATGCAAATGCAGTAAAAAAACACATGTTTGAGTTTGGATGTGGCCATTTTTTTATGACAAATTAAATAAAACATTGGTCAGTGTCTTACCTCTTCCGTAGTAGGCCAAACTCAAACGGAGCCAAGCAAACAAGGTCAATGGTACATCAACAAAGATCCCAATTGCGAACACAAGCGTAGGCATAAACAAAGAACAAAATGTTGAAGCATCTTGACACAGTAAATGCATTGAACAAAATTCCGTGCTTAAATGCAGACCATGCCCAGAGTAAAATGGACAATAGTTAAATTCTTGTTGACTGTAATAAATGCAATAAAACTTCGAACAATTTAGAAATGAAGATTTTTGAATGAAAAAGAAACATATCATAATAATATCTTTTTTCCAAACTTTAAGGCTATATGAAAACTTTGTAAATATCAATGAGAAATCAATTTATCAAACCATATTCTTGCAATACTTTCATGGCTAATCATTATATCCAATATGTCTCTAATTTAATCAAAACTAATTTTCATACAAATATGTTTTTTCCTAGTGAAGAAAATAAGAAATGAAAATTTAGGTTTGTTTTCAAGTTCAAAAATTAAAATTTAGGTTTGTTAGTAAACATCTTGAATAGGAAAAAAATACTTGGAAAATAAAAGTATTTCTTCTAATGGCTAACATATATACTCAGAAAATGTAAATGAGGAAAAAAGTGTTGAGCACACTCACCAAAATAGTATATAGTGAGTTGATAGAACAGAGTAAGCTTGAACATGGTATGTGTCTATGCGTATGCTGGTATATATATTATCATTGTTTCGCATATGGGCACCATTCGAATTAATATTTTTAACTTCTTCCACTTGGGTTACTGTACAAAATCCTCCACCATTGCAGAATTCACCTCTCTTGGTCACATTATCGCTTATTGTTGCGGCCTTATCTAAACGAAATATATTGGGGCTCTTAAATTAGCCAAGTGAATAGATTTCTAAGTATTATAGGGTTAAGAAGACAAATTGATCTTTGAAATATGCAAGTAGGGTTTGGAAGGTAGAGAAAAACCCTAACATAACATATACAACATGGGTTTATTCAATTGAGTTTTTAGTGTATAAAAAATGATCCTAACACTAAAATTGGTTGTCATAAATGCTTAAAGTAGATTCCATGAAAATATGATAATTATTGAAACTAATGTAATTTTGAGTAAATTTAAGAAAAAAAATCCTTATGAGAAAACTAGATATCTAGAATATTTAATAAGGTGTTTTTTTCAATTAAAAAGATGTGTTAGAGAAGATATTAATAGTTAAACATTCTTTACTGTCCTACCAAAGAACAAAATTTACTAACTAAACCCAATGTTTTATGCATAAAGGAGCATATATTATTGAAAAGAAGAATTTTTTTTTTGTGGCTTTCAGTCCACGTTGAAGAGGATTACTTGATATCATTAGTGTAATTTAGGTTTCGACTTACTAGAACAACAAATTCCTCCTTGTGTTCCTTCTCATAAATAAGGCTTTTATCAGAGGGGACCTGCACTCAAAGTTTACATGAAGAGGCAACAATCACTACACACATTCGTGTGTCAGGGATTCAACCTAGATTTTTGGTGTATGTAAATAGGAGTACTAGAGTAAAAACCCCCCACAGCAAATCCTATGATTAGAGTTAAAATCCTAAAGCCCAGTTCCCAACTCACATTGTCTTCCACCAACACCACACCAATGCTGGAAAGCAGAGGCCCAAAATTACTAACAAAGAAGAACCAATTGAAGAATGAACTCTTCAATCTCCTCCCTTTTGAATTGTTGTGATCATATCGATCTACTCCAAAAGCTACAATACATGGCATGAGGATTCCACTTCCTGGAGACATTAAATAAAGTCCCAAGTAAAATATAATAGTTGATAGCTTTAAAACACTGACCAATGTGAGTGTGGTCAATCCCTGCAATAATATTATACATTAGATTTAAATTATTACATGAAAGAAATCATGATTTGTATAATCAAAGTTTCCTTCAAACGATACACAACTTGTATTTCCTCCAAACAATACAGGAATTCAAATTTTTCTTTCATTGGGAAACTTTGATATTCCAATGAAAGTTGTGTCAAAATTAATTAAAACTTCTACAAACAAAATTCTTGGACGTACTTTTGTCGTAATACCTCCCGGGCTATGGAGCCTTCGCCGCCTCCCATGATTAAAACATTTTTGAGGATGAAATCATACATCGTGACTACAAATTAGAATCATGAGAACCAAGTCTTTGTCGACATTTAAAGGGATACAACTGAGGGATATTACCAGATGCAAATTTCTTAATTACTTACTTTCGGTGGCAGACAAGCATCGGATGCACTAGTAATTCCCTCTGTAACAAGCGCTTGTTTGCAAGAGCAAACAAGCCTTATTGACGTTAAGAGAAAAGGTAATTCACAATCTTTATTTTATATATTTCTAGATAGTGTACTGCGTATACTTACAAACTCATGTGGAGAAGCAACTTTTACTGTGCACACCATTGTCATGGTTTGAACTTGCAAAACCTTAACACGAAGCTACATTCATTTTGTTCTCATGTTTGTTTTTAATTTAATGAATAATACTAACTAGATACAAAGAAAATAAATAATTCAACTTACCTTATAAAGAAAAATAAATTGAAAAATCATAACTTATAAAAAAATATTTAACATATCATATTAATGACGATGATGATTATCATCCACTTAGATCAATTTGTTTTATTGGATCTATAGATTTAAATTAATTACCTTGATGTATTATGTTATTTATGTGATTGAGTAACATGAAGTTAAAATTTCTAGCTCCATTTGATTTTAATAGGTTAATATAGTTTAGTTTCTTAAAAATGTTTTGAAAATTAGATCTAATGTATTAATAGGTCACACATTTCAAAGGAAAGTGTTTTTCATCTTTTACAATAGTATCTTTCATGTCAAGGGTTTTTAGGTCTTGTCCAAGGCTCTCTTTCACTATGAAGTTCATGGAAATTTGTTTTTATTTTGCAATATTTATTTTCTTTCTTGCTTATTTCCTTCTCTCCACCATTTATTTTTAAACTAAGTTATGATGTTGTTTTTAACAAATTTATATCTTATAGGGCATCCTTCTCTTCGGTGATCAAATTTGAAGGGTGGGTCTTAATTTCAAATTGAAGGGCATTTCTTCTTGGAGCCCTTCAAAGATGAAGGGAAATATAAATAATTGTACTTCAATGGAAAAGTATAAATGAACTAAACCCTTTCACCAAAAAAATGAAAAAAAAAAATTGTTCTTTCAAATTTTTACAATTTTTAACAATTGAGCACCTCTTACTGTTTACATGAAAAACTGATATATTTTCAATAAAACTTATTTTGAACACATTAAGTTGTCATATGTGTATAATTAATTTTACAGTTCAGTGACATAATAACTATTCTATTTTATTTTTTCAAGTTGGAGCACACTTCATTATACAAAAAAACTACTTAGACTATGCCATAACCATATTGGGACGTCAACTTGCAATCCAAGATTGAGAGATGTAAGAATGATAAGGATTGGGAACCTAATAAAAAATAATACACAACTCACCAAATATTAAAAAAAAAATCCTACATACCAAGCAAGTTAGCAAAGCTAGCATGACCAGGGTCAAGACATCAATTTTTTTTGTTCAACACTTGTCGTGAAAGCATACATGTATGGGATGGTGGGGCAATGGAATCAAGCCTAAGTCAATTGAATCCTTACAACTCATTGCATGTCTCAGTCTCAACAATCTGCCTTTTAAATTGAACCAAATTACCAAAAGAAGTTTATTAATGACTAGATTTGAGAAAGTTCTAGGTGTGAGTAATTAAGGGCTCGTGGCTCTAAAATTTGTTGTCTTTTGTACAATTAATTTATTTAATGAAAACAATAAATGTGTATACCTCTATGTCGAAACTGTTTTCCATGGTGATGCAAGCCACTACCCTCTTTATTGTCTTATCAAAAGGCATGAAAATGAGGAAGAAGACCTAAAATTATGGACTTCACCTTCAAAGAATGCCTTGCAATCACATTGGTGAGGATTGATAAGAAGATCACATCAATCCAACGTGTCAAATCTTAGTTGATAGTGTTAATTAAAGACTTATATGGTAAATTTAATATAACACTTACTTATAGTTGCCTCTTACTCTTTGCGTCTTGACACATTTAATATTTTATGGTTCTCTCTGTGCCTTGACCCAATTTGTATTATAAGGTGAGGATTTGCATGCATAATAATCCTTAGTTATGACTATGAGATGAGCATTTAAAGGGAAGAGGATGTAAACACAAGTAATTTTTATATGTATTTTGGTGGTGCTGAGGACAAATGTTTGGAAGGACGAAGGGAGATTACATCACAATCATGCCACCCATCAAATTGAAGACTATTCTTGAGCAAACAATTGTTATTTTTTAATTTTATTAATAACCATTGTTTCTCCATATTGTGTTCCCAATGACACCTCTCTATAGCAATGACTAAATTGACCTCTGCATAGTTTGTGATCCTAGCTACATGCCATTATTTGTATTTACATGACATTGAGTGTTGTCTATAGTTGTCGTGAGTCCATGATATTCATGCAAGAATTGAAGTTTTGTAGAGGAGGACTCATCAAACCGGCCTTTTGAATTTCATTTTGACGAAAAAAAGTGGACATTGGTAGCGAGGTTCACATAGGCGGTAGGCACAAATTTTTGAGCTTGTTTCGGGCCTAGTAGTAGACTACTAGTTGTTCTTTTTTATTATAATCGTAGTTGTTGACACATTGTCACACTTTAGATTGCAACCCCAAGTGACTCAAGAGTCAGAGTCATCTCGATGACTAATGCCTCGTAGTCATCAATGATTACTGGTCATCTTGCACAAATAATTAGAGAGTGCATGACATGAGTGAGTGAGTGATTATAATTTATCATATTTCCAATATTTTGAATGATTGGTTGAAATTTATAGCATAGGAATTTCAACATCTTCATAAATTTATATGGATGGGTAATTTCAAATGTTGCCCTTCTTTTGAAACGTTGATATAAATTATGCCCTTCTTAATTGGAAGGGTAAAATTTAGATTTTAAGTTTTTTTTGAGGGGAAATTTTAACTTTACACTTCTGGGAAGGGCTAGAACCCTTTGGAAGGACTAGGAAAGGTTCAATTTTGAACATTGATCCTCTTATAGGATATTTGAAGCATTAATAAGAAGTCTCTCATTATTCAAGCTAATTAACTTGAACATAACCTCGCCCTCAATGAGAGGAAGCCCAATTTTTAAGACGAGGATGTGAAAACGTGCATTTCAATTAATAATTTTAAGGTTAAAATTAAAAATACCATTTGGATTTGTTATAATTTACTCCAAGTTTCCTTATGCTGCAACCTCGAACCTGAAAGCTATACAAATCACTAGATAACTAAGGTCATGGAAGATGACCTTCTATTTTTCCCAAAACCAAAATTATGCAGCCTTACAATTGTTTTCACTACCAATATATGTTTTCCAAACTCCATTGATCCTTTTATCAATAACTTGTGATCAAAATGAATAATGAGTTACTCAACAAAAATAGACTTATTCAAAATTACTATTATCTTAAAAAATATAAAATCTGTCATAAGAAAGAAAATAATATAATAATGGTTTCAACATTAATATTTTTAGCATTGAACTTTACACTACATATTGTATTCAGTTATTTTCATCTTTGGATTTCTACTTTAATCAAGTTTATATAATCTATAATCAACCTATAATCCATTTTTTCTTCACATCCATATAATTATTTAAGGATACAATTTTCCCACAAGATGAATGAAAGTCTTTAACTGCAAAAGCCTGAAAACTGTGAGAACATGACTCATTATTCCGAGGTTGAAGGATATATATGACTAAAACGCCAGTTAGTTCAGGAGATCTTATTAGACATGCCTTGAGGTAGAGAGGAGGAGATTTATTTTATAGTTGAATGAGTTGTTTGAAGAGTTATCATACAATTTACGCTTTTTACTGAAAAAACCATTGGTATAAATTAACACAGATCCAACCTATACATTTCATTAAATAGATTGAATCCTATTTCAACTTTCCAAAAAAAAGAATGAATAAATAAAGCAATTGTCAATACCATTGGCCATATGTTCTCCTTTCCAAGCCCATGTCTTGATTTGGCCTTGGCATTCTCTTGGAAGGGGGAATAGAGAACCATACTTTGCATATTGTGTTCTAGTAGGAGGCTCTTCTTCTTGTTCAAATCCATAGTAAAAATATTCATTTTAAACAGATATTTAGGTGAATATGTCAATTTTTACAATCTTTTGAAAGGAAAGGGTTCGACCAGCAAGATGTTAATAATTAGGCACTGTTTGAAATTTCCCTAACACCGAAAATTGAACAAATGGCATTGAGACCCAGAGAAAAATTGTAGGAAAAATAAGTGCTAGATTATTTGTTAAAAGAGTTTAAGACCTGGAAAGCTGCAACAGTATTGCATCCACACAGGGATCTACCATTGACTATGTCTACTACATCTAACACTCCTCCACCATCACTCCTCTGCAAGAATCCAGTGTATTACAATTAAATTGGCAATGATGTAGGACAAAGGTTTGGGCATTGGTACATAGTTGGAGAAAAGAAGAATATACTTTGAACTATCTTCTTTTGTAATAATGATATCTAGAGAGGTTAGCAGAAAGAAACAAGCATTTCAATTAAAGGATCTGATTTTGGGTGTTCCGGCAATGCATCAAGATGTAATCATACCATGTAGAAGTTTACTGCGATGAAATTGGGAGCTTTCCCTGCTCCATGGTAACACACATCGATCATCTGGATAAGTGCAATGGAATGGTCCTTGCACATTCCACTTTGATCATGAATGGTAGGGAAGTAATTCATTAGAAACAGTAAAGCTGATTTTGAATTCAAGGGTACTGATTCTTTGCGGTTTGAGCAGGATCCTGGTTTGATTCCATCATCACCAGCTGCAGAATCCCATAATGTGTTAGATGTTGATGCCAGGGTCATTTTCTTGAATAAAATAGAATCATGCAGTTTATTACTTACGTTCATTTTTAGTGATGTATCTCCATTGATCAGCGATGCCTTCTGTTGTTTTCTTTGAGGGCATGGAAGTGGTTACTACCAAACGCTGATTCTTGGCTATCATCTCTGTCACAGTTGGCCAATCTTCCCCATTCTTAGGAATTTTAGACATAGGGAACCAGTAATTTGATAGCCCGGCATCAGTAAACACTTTGGTAATTCCTTTGATGGTATGTACATAGTCCTCAATGAAAATTGTAACAATTTCTGTGGGATTTAGGCATCCAGAGACTTGAACTGGGGGCCATCAATGGGATTTGTAGGGTCACGTGTGTATTAACACAACGGCATGGACTGTGTAGGATTCTATGGATGAATTGGAGCATCACGGCGTAGTCTATAATTTTCTTCCATGGTAGATCAGCCTCAAGCTATACGATACCATAGTGTAAGGAACATGAATCAATTTGAAGAGAAAGGTTATTATAGTAGGTTAAGAAATATTAAAATGGATACAAATAACCTCTGGGTTCAAACCCAGATTTAGCGAGCACCTAATAGGATCTGTAATTCACCTGTATTGGAAACAGTTTTACGTTTATCCAGCGTCATCATGGAATATAAGTATTAGATACCTACAGTATTTGCACATTAAATGTTATGTAGGGCAAGTCAATTCATCATATTTCACTTTTACATACTCAATTCATTCAGCAATTCTAATCTGCAACAATCTTTTACACTGCAACCAGTCTGCTATGTTATCTTTATGTGTAAACCACCATCTTGCTGGAGTAGCTTTGAGTGCTACATCTAATCCTAGTATTTCTCTGAACTATAAGACCCAGGTGCTCAACATTATTACACCTCAACATTATTTTAAATGATAGAAACTGTGCTCAACATTATTTTAAATGATATAAACAACAATTCATTTTCAATTATCAGACAGAACCCTAATCTCATTACTATTCCCACCTAATCTTATTACTATTCCTGAGGATATAATAGGGATCTAACCAGAGGGCAACCCTAATCTTTTTACTATTCCCTGGGATATAAAAGGGATCTAACCAAGTAACAACCCTAATCGTTTTTCCATTCCCTCGGATATAAAAGGGATCTTTTCAGGGATTAGGATGCATTCATAGTACTGATACATTACTAAAAATATTTGTAGTTTACGAATCTCTAATTTTGAAGTTCAGTTTTTTCTTAAAGTTGAGCTATTTCTAATCTTAAAAGTCAAGCTTCCTCAATTTTCATACCAAACTCAAATAAACAGTACATGTCTTTATCCATCAATTTGACCCTTCTTAAAGTTCAGCTATTTCTAATCTGAAAAGTCAAGCTTCCTCGATTTTCATACCAAACTCAAATAAACATTACATGTCTTTATCCATCAATTTGACCCTTTAAATCTCTATGTCCAACAAAACTTCAAATCTCAGCCTCATATGATACATAAATTTAACCAGAAAATGCATTTTGGCACCCAATCTATACTCCACATCAATGAATGCACAAAATTTATCAACGAATCATAATTTTCAAAAATATACAAGAATAGCTGAATGAAGTGAAAAGAAAAGTTAGAGTTATCATCTTTCAACTTATGTGGATTAAGATGAGAATGCTCATTGAGTCGTTCAAAGTCAGAGTTATCATCTTTCAACTTCCGTGGATTAAGATGAGAATGCTCAGTGAGTCGTTCAAAGCCGTCCACTTTTGCTTGACAGGACACTTTTCCCCTAATTGGAATTATTAAACTCTAAATTTGATCACCTTATTACCCTCCAAATAGACAGAGATGTAAATTGCAGCCACTCTCCAACGCTGCAATCAACTTCCAAAAGATTTAATTTATAAACATAAAATTAAAAAATTATCAAGCAGTTTGATACTTTCAACACTGTAAAATACACAAGAATGCCACTCATAATTGGAGATAATATTCAAAAATAAATCCGAATAGTTGAATAACACAAATTTCAAAAAAGTCACAATGAATTATTTGAGACTTGTTAAACCATGATATAGCCATATAATCTTTGTTATCTTAACAAAGCTTCTCTTGTTGCAGTGGTAAAATACATACCCACAATGATCTAAGATATTAAATTATAACTTCCATTTCACTGATAATAAAAATAATAATTATATCAGAATAACTTACATTATAATCTCCTCTACTGGGGGTTTCGAATGCAATAATGAAATAACAGTCGAAAAAAAAACTAGCCTAACTACTTAAACTCCCAAAATATACAAAGTGACAGTCAACCACTTCATTGTATGCTAAAACAAATAACTTATCAAACAACAAACATTACTCTTCCAATCATACCCATATCAAAACGAACATCAATAGATTAATTGATTACAATCAATCATATTCTGCAATCATCTTTACATGGAGATTAGAACACGTAAATCTATCACACCCAGCTCAAATTCATGAATTTACCCACATATCAAATTATTCAAGGTACATGATATCCATATCGAAGTCCAACAGCATACAATGCGTCCATGGGAAGGGGTCCCCTTGACAAATATATATACAGAGCATTAAAGTCAAATCCAAAACTTCTTTCATTACACAACACTTCAAAGTGAAACCTAGGCCCTTTCTCACAAATACTCCTAGCAAGCTGAATTTCCTTGGGCATAATGGTCACCCTCTTGGCATGAATAACACACAAGTTAGTGTCCTCAAAGAGACTGATTAGGTAAGCCTCAGTTGCCTCTTCAAGAGCTAAGACTGCATGACTTTGGAAACGTAGATCTGTCTGCAAAGAAACAGAACAATAGTTAGATAACAAAAACATCGAAATTTCAGCTATGAATAACGCTTTTTGCACTAGAATACATTACCTTGAAGTCCTCGGCAATTTCCCTAATAAGTCTTTGAAAAGGCAGCTTCCAAATTAGTAGCTCTGTGCTCTTCTGATACATTTGAATTTCTCTATTTAATTAGACAATTCTCCATGAGAGAAATAAACTTCAAAGAACATAGCAATTGAAATAAATATCACAATATTAGGAAGTTTATGAAGCCTACATACCGAAGAGAAACAGTACCAGGACAGTATCTATGAGGCTTCTTGACACCTCCTGTTGCTGGAGCAGATTTACGTGCAACCTGTAATAGAGAAACCGATTAAAATACACTCTTAAAAACACAAACTAAATAGTATGCTGCATTTAACCCTAGATGAAAAGTCATCAAAAAACGTCAAACCAAATTACTACCTTCTTAGCGAGTTGCTTCCTTGGGGTTTTTCCTCTAGTCAATTTACGTGATGTCTGCTTCATACGAACCATGTCTAGGAAAGATTAACATCCAACAAGGTAAACAAAAATCTACAACACAAACAACATGAACAAGAACATTACACCAAATCCCTAGGACAAACGTATAAATTACAAAACTATGAAGAGCTAACATTTTAATAACCTTCTATGTTGAAAAGCTAAAACAATATATTCTTTTCATTTATTCTTTTAGGGTTGGGTATAGAACGGTTGGTTGGACACTTGAAGCCAAGACAAAAACTATTATTCCATAAAATTCATTATTCATTCATTGATATGAGAGTATTAGCTTAGAGGATGAATGTGATCTTGAATCAAAGCGTCATTAACAAGCTAGGCTTTATGTTAACCTGTCAACTCTACCTTACTACAAAGGCATGCAAGCAATTGACAGTGTGTAAGTGGTATTGGGCAGTGGGAAGAATGACTTCTTAATTCTTCAATGACGAGCCATAACCCTGCCTCCTAGAAGTTGTCCCACAAACCAAAGCAAGAGCATTAAAAAATAGAACTGACATGCATTTAAATAATTGCTTACATCACTTAGCCGTCGGGTCTTGGGGCACAAAAATCCAAAGCTAACGTCACCTTGAGAACCAATGATAATTTAATAAAATCAATAATTAAAACATTCCCTAAATAAAAGTTACTCTACACTATAGAAAAGTCTTAGTTTAAGCTTGAATTTTTTTCAAATTACTCTGAATTAATACACCTAACCGAATCATATGTATCCCCTTGTCGGGGACATAATAATAAGGCGATTTTGGAGGAAATACAAAATATCAATTAAAAGGTAACTTTTATATTCTTTAATTGAGGGGGAAAAGGTAAAATTGGTCTAAAGAAGAGATAGGGGCTCACTCTCTCATTATTCATGACTTATTTTTGAAAAAGATAATTTGAGAGCTATTGTGGCTTTTAGCTCTTGGGTCGAAAACCTTAAGAGAAATTGGTTTCAGTGGTGAAACTATCCACCCTAGATGAATGTGAGAGGAAATATCACTTAGATCTTTCATCGTCATGGAAGAGAAACAAATATACTCACCAATTTGTGAAGATTGTGGAGTGTTTAGTAAATTTTTAGGGAGGACGCATTTTCCAAAGGAGGATGCAAAAGAGACTTCTTATTAAGAGAGGCACATCAATTAGTTTTCTCCTCCACGTTTCATTGTCATCTTCATCTCTGCTATAAGAGACCACGTTTATTACCACAATCAATATTTGCAAGGGGTCGCATTGATATGTTGTAGGGCATGGCCATGTTTTGGAGAGTGACGAGCTTGTATCCACCAATACCATTATTTATCATTGTTGTTTATTCACTAAAGAAGGGTGTAACACCCAGCAGTTGTGGGAGGGTCAAGCTGCTAATACCACAAGGAAATTGTGTTGAAGGAGGTTATCACTATATTAACAAGGTTGTGTGCTTGTGTTGCTCAAAAGATTGGGCATATTGGTGGGAAAAGGGGTAGAGCTTTCTTACTGTCTATTTATGTTGTTCAAAATCACCTCAAGAGTGTTGAGAAGAGGGTGATTTGGGATATTATTCACACACCAAACATTTCAAGAGATGGTTGTACCATTATGAGTAGAACGTGACACTAAAAAAAGGGGGGAATTTCACTCATAGAAAATAATTACAAACTCAATGTAACATATAGGTTAGAATTCTATGTAAATCAAATTTGTTGGACTTAATGTGTACTTTTATACCATTGTTATAAAATCCATATTGATTGCAACGAATATAATCTTTGTATTTCACATGAAACTTGTGGTCATTTTCAGTGCTCGATGAATTATATATTTATTTCATGTATGGAAAAAAAGGTTTTGTTGAATGTATATGATAAGGTATAAAACTTAACACTCTCAAACAATATGCTAAACGAATACAAACATGGAACAAAAATCATCCATCCCAAGTAAGGGCACATTATAGTGGTATCAGAGTTGTGCATCCTGCCATCTTGAGAGGAAATCGAGGAAGATATTTTGAGAATATTTCTGATGACTGAACGACACTATACCTTTCAATTTTAGCGATAGTAACTTGGTAGCAAGCTTTGCATTCAATGGCTTAAGAAAGATGAAGACAAATCATGAACTTAGGGCACAATTTGGAAACTTAGGGTAGAATTTTGGCACGCCTCTCAAGAATATCAAAAGAATCTAACAAAATTGTTAGAGCATCCTGAGTTGTTGGAGCATCACTTATCAATTAGGAAGAAAAAGAAGGGTTCAAATATGAAGTGGTTGGCGACATGGATACCTCATCTCATGAGGGAAGTTTGACAGAACATCGGGATGACTTCTTGGAATTGCATGCACCTATTCAATTTGAGGGTGTGTGCAATGAGGTAGACAAAATAATAACCTTTAATACACCACTAGAGCTATCATATGAGGATGATAACACTAGTACATATGATGGGCATGTTGACAACACATTTAATGATGTTTTCCAATTAACTAATGATAATGATTCAACCATTTATATTTTTATGATGAATATGATGATTGAGTGTGTTAGTAGCCAATCGTGATGATGAAGATTTGGTGTTGGACAAATTTACTGCAGATGCTAATTTAATTTCTTGAGAGTTATGCAAGAAGGATAACAATCATAGAAGTTTATTTTGGGGAGCATGATTGTGGGTACAAAACATAAACCCTGAATGAAGTTGATAAATCCCATGAGACCCATGATTTGGCATGGAAACTGAAGGTAAATGAAGACATGATAGTAGTGGCCATAACACAAGAGGATGTTAGTGGTACTTATGATTTGAGGAAAGAACCTCTTGTGATGGTCAAGCATGAGGAGCGTTCATATTTGCATGGGATTGAAGAGAGGTATGACTCATTTTATTATTATTCTACACATAATTTGCATCATGGGGATCATGAGCCACCTATTTTGGAGAACCCATTGAGGGATCAAGTCATAGCTATAGATAACATAATTGAGAATAAACCCTATAGACCAACCAATAGGAAAGTGTAGACATCCATCGATTGCGGGAATATGTATATTATAGATATGGACACAACAATCTAGGATTTAGGTTCAAAGGACTCTAGTTGAGAGATTCCTCTAGGGAGACCTCTTGACAAAGTATTTGAGCATATCATTGAGCTTGGTTTACCCAAGATCGACGAGTTAATGAATGAGATTTAGAGTGCAGTGTACCTATCTGAGATGTATTTTCATTTGGGTGCCATTAGATCAAGATGAGAGAGAAGGGTGTGTGGGTAACCCAGGAAAAGATCTAGGCCATATTGGAATGACTCATAGATATTTCTACTGATTAGAAGTCCCACCTCCTGGTGGAATATAGGTTTGCTTGTGAGCTGACGGATGGCCATGTTTAGGATGATAGGTACTGAGTGGTGGATGACATTATTTACTACATAGATTACATATATTTATCCCCTAACTCTATGCTTAGGGAGAATATTACGAGGGATATGCATAATACAACTTTTGCAAGACATCTAAGATACTTCAAAAACTTACCGATAGATCATAGAGAGGCTCTCATGGAAAGGAATCAACAATGATGTATTGCGACATATGAGAGAGTGTATGACTTGTCGGTAGAATAAGTCAGATCATACTCGTCCTATAGGGTTATTGCATCTTTTACTCATTCTAGAACATAAGTGGGAGAATGTGTTGATGGATTTCATCACAGTTCTACTAAGGTGCATGGCAGGGATTGCATTTATGTAGTTGTTGATCAAGTGACCAAGTTTGTGCATTTTTTCACAATTTCATTGGAGTATGAGGTACCACAGGTGGTAGAGTTGTTTTTTAGGCAAGTGTTTAGACTCAATGGGTTTCCTGAGTACATTGTTCGTGATGGGGACAATTGATTTCTCGATGCATTTTGGGAAGAGATAGGAAGATTAGAAGGCACAAAATTGACTTCTAGTACCTTGTTTCCACTAGATGGTTGCATACAAAAACATGAATAAAAATCCTGGCTTATTTGGATTCCCATGGTTATCAGTATGGCAGAGTGGAAGTCAATAGGTATTGTGAATGGTGGATTCCTAATTTGGATGTGGGATACAAGAATCTATATAATTTGTAGATTGCATTAAATGTTGAAAATGAGTGGCGGATTTGTGATATTGATTGGTCTGTTTCATTTTTGCACTGCCATGAGAGGAGATGTTAATACTTATTCTTTATGGCAGGGGAGATTTTTTTTTCCGATACCCAGTATCGAGTTTGATAGTGCATTTTTATACTTTGACTTCTTTGAGATGCCTTTGTAGGATATGATTTATCGTAGTGGGTTCAACCCTTAAAGTTATTTCAGCTTGGGGTTGAAGGAGAATGCAGTCTGGGCACGATGGTCAAACCATTATAATTAAAGTGGCAAAACATCAACATGGTTGTTTTTTTCTAAGACTAGTTTGGAACCCTGTGATTACATGGTTTGGAGGTTCAACTACTGATAACGAGAGAAGAGCCAGTTTTTATTTTAGGAGTTTAATTCTATGGTACATTGGAATGGTTTCCTAGAAGTGTGATTCTCTGATAGCTTGACCAAGTTTTTGCAGTATCTGATCGCTATACTTATCAGTATGATTCAAGAAACCTCTTGCGTTAGTACCTTGCAGGATAGTGCTTTGAGTAGCGGGTGTTTCATATCTTCCAAGTTGGTTTGGGACCCTGGGATCATTCTTAATTTCAAGTTGGTTCATCTTGTTATTAAGGGGTTGTGATGGCATTGCTTGAGGACAAGCAATCTTTGAGAAAGGAGGACTGTAATGGACCCATTTTCGGGTTCCCAAGCTCTATAGTTGGATAGGAATCTATGGCTTTATGTCAGCATGTTTAGAGGGGTAATTTTATGTTACCAGTGAGATTAGATGGCTTAGAGGAGTTATATAATGCTTTCATAGGTTCATTTATCATATTTCACCATTGTGATCATGCCAGTGCTGTCAGATTTTGATTCCGATGTATTTTGACCTTTCCCATAAATTGGGAGTATTATTGAACATTATTTAATGGATTTTAGTGAGGTTGTCATTTTAATAAATTATCTAAGAGGGGTACCTTGGTGTAACAACTCATTGGAACTGAGATGAAGAGATTTAAATGTTGGAAGGATGAAAAGTGTTTTCTAATGCCTGAAAATGTTTCAAAATGAAATAAATCACTTTTAGAGTGAAAAGGTTTAATAAATTAATTAAGTGATTTTGGAGGAAATACTAAAGATAAATTAAAAAAGTTACTTTTATATTGTTTAATTGATTGGAAAAAGGTAAAAAGGGTATATAGAAGAGATATGGGCTCACTCTCTCATTATTCATGACTTATTTTAAAAAAGGAGAAGTTGAGAGTTATTGTGGCTTTTGGCTCTTGGGACAAAAACACTAAGAGAAATTGGTTTTGGTGATGAACTATCCACCCAAGTTGACTTTTAGAAGAAAAATCACTTCGATCTTTCATTATGCTTCATTTTTGTGGAAGGGAAACAAGTATACTCAACAATTTGTGAACAATGTGGAGTTTTGAAGGCATTTGTAGGGAGGATGCACTTGCTAAAGGAGGAAACAGAAGGAATTTATTATTGAGAGAGCCACATCACTCAATTTTCTCCCCCACCTTTCATTATTATCTTCATCTATGTCGTAAGAGGGAGCATTTATTACCTCATTCCAAATTTGGAAGGGGCACACTAATATTTTTGAGGGCATGGCCATGTTTTGGAGAGTGTTGAGCTTATATCTACCTTCACCATGGGTTATTGTTGTTGTTTGTTGACTGAAGAAGGGCGTAACACTTAACAATTGTGGGAGATTCGAGTTGTTAATAGCATAGGGAAATCATGATGAAGGATGGAAACACTATATTTACATGACCATGTGTTTGTGTGGGAGGATGATTGGACACCTTGGTGGGCAAATGGACTAGACCTTTCTTACTGTTTATTTATGTTGTTCAAAATTGTCGAGAAGAGGGTGATTTGGGTTGTTGTTCACACACCAAAGATTTGAAGAGCAGAATGTGACACCAAAAGAAGGGGAATTTCACTCTCAAAAGAACTATACACTCAATGTAACCTACATGACATAATTATGTGTGTAAATCATATTTGTTGTTCTTAATGTGTATTGTTGTACTATTGTTAAATAAAATCCATATTAATTACAATGAATATAATCTTTGCATTTCCTATGAAACTTGTGGTTATTTGAATTGCTTGGTGCATTATAAATTTATTTCATGTATGTAAAAAAGGTTTTTGTTGAATGTATGTGATAAGGTCTAAAAATTAACACTCTCAAACAATCTGTCAAACCAATAGAAACAAGAAGCAAGAATTAGCCATCCCAAATAAGGGCATATTACACATGCATGCTTATCTGGAAGTAATATCTACTATATCACATGTTAGTAGTACTGAATACTTATCAACATACAAAGTATTTTTCCACCACAAGTTTATCATAGTAAATTTCATGCATATTTCCAAATCTCATAGAGATAGATTTAGAACTAGATTAACTATAGAATAACAAATACATAAACAAAACCAAGATATTATACTTATTTATTATATCTTCATAGTCTTCTTTTGCAAACTAATGTTGGGAAAACCATGATCCATCCAACCATAAGTTGTAGAAAGCACATAAACTTATTTTTTCTCACAGTCACCCCCAAGCTAGGTCATGGTCTCTCTGAGATCTAGATTTCGGTTTTCTTTGGGTTCTTTATATCTTAGCTTTCATATTAGGTGTTCACCAACAAGAAGATAAACTCCCTCTGGATTCCACCTTGCACTATCCAAGTACTCACGACAACAATTCTTAGAGGATCTTTCTATATGGTCACTTGCTATCCAAGTTCGGTTTTACTAGCTCTCCATGGTTTAAGAATACAGGAAACTATCCTACCAAAACTAACCATATATTACTCTTTCCAAACTAGTACCCAAGTAGTGTTCATGCCATATGGTACACATGCAATCCTCCTTCCTTGGCACATCCAATGCTCACACTCTAAGGCCATAGATATTTTTTGAACAAGGACTAAACTTGGACCTCGATCATTTGACATAGATATCAAGTGGATAGCACATCCCCTTCCTTTTATTCCTTTCTGTTCCTCATGCTCTTTCTTTCTTTATATTCTTTATGTTTAATGTATGAATTCTCTTCTTTTTCTTTCTCTTGCCTCTCAACAACCTCATTAGTATTCACATTTTGTTTTTTTTTGTATAGGAGGTGTTCTTTTTCTATTTTAACATATATTTAATATGGTCGTGGTCGTGGAACCTATCACAACAATTATGTTTGTAGATGGTGTCTTTTCAAATTTTTGAATTATTTATTTCTGATTTTTATTTATTCTTTTGTTTATTAAAATTATGTTCTTTTAGTTTGTCTAACCCCTATAGAGACCATGAATTTTTTGTTAACTTTTCATATACTTAGCTAAGACATCAGTACTTCATTTCATTTTCATAACAAAAGCATATAAACAGGATCACTGAAAGATAGACAAGCACAACCATACAAAAGGAACACAAAGATTTATCCTGGGAAAACCCTAAAGGGAAAAACCGAGCAAAAGCTTCCTCAATATAGATGCCCCAAAAAGATAAAAGATAAAAGATAACACCAGCAAGGAGATCAAAGCCTGATCCTCCTCCTTCTCCAGCTACTTCTCTTCTTTACTAATGCGCTACACAAGTGAGAGTGTGTGTCATAAATGAGGAGCACTACACCTCTATTTCTATTCATACGTTCACTTAAGTTAACTCATCTGTCATGTAGGCTCGAGTTACACATGTAGGCTCAAGTAACCACACTGGGGTGCTAATGACCCAACTTTACAATTAGAGGGGACTACCTCATGACTCTTATTATTTCTCCCAGTAGGACCATCGGGGACCACAAAGAAATACATATAGAATATTCTTCGAAGTTACAATATTTCAACACCCCCCCTTAACGAGAAGGGTATTCTATAACAACATCAACAACAACAATAATAGGAGAGAGATAGAGGACATCATCAACATCATCAGGGTGATACATCTATAAATCATTGGAAGCTTTTCAACATCATGTAGTCTTCATCTTCAATCTTTAGTCTTCAGCATCATCAGTACTTTGACCGCTTCGATCAGCAACATCTTCAGCATCTTGACTCTTCAATCAGTAGCAACATCTTCAGCACTTTGACCTTTTGATCAGCAACATCTTCAGCACTTTGACCTTTTTGATCAGCAACATCATCTTCAGCACTTTGACCTTTCGATTAGCAACATCATCTTCAACACTTTGACCTTTCGATCAGCAACATCTTCTTCAGCACTTTGGCCTTTCGATCAACAACAATATCATCATCATACTCTGATCGTTCGATCAAAAACATCATCATGAAAACATCAACATCATCATCATCAAAATATCAACATCAAAATATCATCATCATCACATTCTGATCTTTCAATCAGAATCATGATTATCATCAGCCTTTGATCTTTCAATCAGAAACATCATCAACCGAACATCATCATACTCTAAAAAAACTCATCATCATATTCTGATCTTTCGATCAGTACGTCATCATCACCATACTTTGATAATACGGCATCATCATCATCAGGATCTCATCATCATCACATTCTGATCTTTCGATCAGAAACATCATCATCATCATCGCATTCTGATCTTTCAATCAGAAAACATCATCATCATCAGCAACATCATAATCATAAGCAACTTCTGATCTTCTGATCAGAAAACATCATCATCATCATATTCTGATCTTTCGATCAGAGAACATCATCATCGTCAGCAACAACATCATCATCATATTCTAATCTTTCAATTAGAGAACATCATCATCATCAGCAACTTCTGATCTTTCGATCAGAGAAACATCATCATCATCATATTCTGATCTTTCGATCAAAGAACATCATCATCATCAGCAACAGCATCATCATCATATTCTAATCTTTCAATCAAAGAACATCATAATCATCAGCAACTTCTGATCTTTCGATCAGAGAAACATCATCATCATCATATTCTGATCTTTCGATTAGAGAACATCATCATCATCAAAACATCAACATGATCCTTCCTTTTGGAATTATGGGATTTAGGTCTTTACGGAGTTAGCAATGATCCTTCCTTTCGGAATTATGGGATTTAGGTCTTTACAGAGTTACTAACGATCCTTCCTTTCGGAATTATGGGATTTAGGTCTTTACGGAGTTACTAATGATCCTTCCTTTCGGAATTACGGGATCAATTCAATGATCCTTCCTTTCGGAATTACGGGATCAACACATTTGTGGAACTCAGACAATCCTTCCTATTGGAATTACGGGATCAACACATATGTGGAACTCGGACAATCCTTCCTATTGGAATTACGGGATCAATTCAATGATCCTTCCTTTCGGAATGACGAGATTTAGGTCTTTACGGAGTTACTAACGATCCTTCCTTTCGGAATTATGGGATCAACACAGATGTGGAACTCAGACAATCCTTCCTATTGGAATTACGAGATCAACACATCTGTGGAACTCAGACAATCCTTCCTATTGGAATTACGAGATCAATTCAATGATCCTTCCTTTTGGAATTACGGGATTTAGGAGTTTACGGAGTTACTAATGATCCTTCCTTTCGGAATTACGAGATCAATACATATGTGGAACTTAGACAATCCTTCCTCTAGGAATTATGGGATCAACACACGTTCTCGAGTACCGAAGTCACCGGATCCGTTCTGAACCGAAGTTCAAGGATGATACAATCCTACCACATTCATGGGGACCGAGATCTCCGGATACATTTTGAACTGAGGTTCAGGGATGATGCAATCCTACCACTTTCACGGGGGCCAAGACCTTTGGATACATTTTGAACCGAGGTTTAGGGATGATACAATCCACCACTTTCACGGGGGCCGAGACCTCCGGATACATTTTGAACCGAAGTTCAGGGATGATGCAATCCTACCACATTCACGAGGGTCGAGACCTCCGGATACATTTTGAACCGAAGTTCAGGGATGATGCAATCCCACCACCTTCTCGATGACCGAAGTTCACCGGATCCGTTTTGAACCGAAGTCCAAGGATGATACAATCCTACCACCTTCTCGATGACCAAAATTCACCGGATCCGTTTTGAACCAAAGTCCAAGGATGATACAATCCTACCACCTTCTTGATGACCGAAGTTCACCGGATCCATTCTGAACCGAAGTTCAAGGATGATACAATCCTACCACATTCTCGATGACCGAAGTCACCGGATCACTTCTGGACATATGTCCCGGGATGATACAATCCCTCTTCATTCTTGAATACCGAGGTCTCTGGGTCACTTTAGGGAAAGTGCCCAGGGATGATACAATCCCAATTCATTCTCGAAGATCGAGGTCTTCGGATCACTTTAGGGAAAGTTCCCAGGGATGATACAATCCCACTACAACATCACTACTCCCCCTTTCGAGGAAGGTCTTTCCGAACAACACCAAGCTTGTCTCGAAAGTGTTCGAGCTTTACCCAAGACAGAGGCTTTGTCAACGCATCATCATCTAAACCATCTTCATCTACATCTTCAATATGTGAATACTGAACTATCACCATCTGTATCTCCAGTATGTGAGTACTGAAAGCATCATTAGGTCACCATCATCTGCATCTACAGTATGTAAATACTAAAACATCATCATCTGCATCTTTATCTTGAATGTAGAAATACCGGATTTCTATGTGTTACAACGGAACACGGGGTTCTATGTTATCACAACTATCGTTATCACATAGAATCAATGTAGTATCCATCTTCAGTTCAAGGAGACTTGATATCAGCTTCTGAAGCCATATGGATTCACAACTTAGCAGAGCAATCTACTATGTATTCTGCTTCAGCCATGCTACGAGAAACACTGGACTGTTTCCTACTAAACCATGAACTCATAGCAGACCCCAAACAAAAGCATCTACCTAATGTGCTTTTCCTATCTGAGATACTTCCAGCCCAATCTGCATCTGTGTAGCCATACAATCTATACTCATGGCTACCATCATAATATAAACCAAAGTCTCTAGTCCCTTTCAGATATCTCATCACATGTTTTGCAGTTACTAGGAGAACTCATCTTGGTTGAGCAAGATATTGACTTAAGGTGTTCACAGCAAAACAAATGTCTGGTCTGGTATTTGTTAAGTACATCAACGACCCAATGATCCGTCTGGAATGAGTCATATCCACTAACTCTGATGAGTCATCAGCTAACAGCTTTAGGTTGGAGTCCATGGGTGTGGCCATGAATTTGCATTCCAACATATTGAATCTCTTCAATATCTCTACTACATACTTTCCCTGGTTGAGAAAGATTTCTTCTGAACTTTGCCATACTTCCAGACTTAGGAAATAATGCATTAACCCAAGGTCTTTCATCTCAAATTCTTCTACTAGTTTCTTCTTGCTTTCCATGACCTGTTTCTCATTTCATGTCAAGGATAAGTCATCCACATATAATAACAGGATGACAAGTTCATCTTCAACAACCTTGAGATAAAGGTTAGGATCAGCTTTACTTTTGGTAAAGCCCATACTCGACAAGAAACCATCTATTCTTTCATACCAAGCTCGAGGATCTTGTTTAAGACCATATAATGCCTTCTTCAACTTGCATACGCAAGTATGTCTATCTTCAACTTCAAATCCTTATCGCTGTTCTATGTATACTTCTTCTTTGATCACACCATTTAGAAAAGTTGTTTTCACATCCATTTGGTGTAAGTCCCACTTCATCATGGATGCAAGTGCCATGGTAGCTCTAATTGAAGTATACCGTGCTACTGGGGCAAATGTCTCTTCATAATCAATTCCCTCTTTCTGAGAGAAACCTCTGGCCACAAATCTTGCTTTATACTTCTCAATACTTCCGTCAGCTGCATGCTTTATTTTGCATATCCATTTGGAGGATACTATACTCTTTCCTTCTGGTTTGGGAACTGTATCCCAAACATCATTCTAGTATTATTTCATCATAACATCTTCCATGAGTTCGTCTTGTCGGGTCATCAACATATCCTAGTCTTCTGTATTCAACCTTGAGGTTGGAACCCTCTTTACTCTTGGTAAAGTCTCGATCCAACAGGAAGTTGTCCATCATGTCGTACCATGTCGAACTTAGATATCTTCTGTAGTCACTCCCCCTAAAGTGGAGTATCATCTTCCCTCTTCATTCTGTACAGGTGGCTCTATGCTTGATATATACTTGTCAATAGAGTATGTCATGTCACAGTCTATTCTTTCTGAGGCAAATCATGAACCTTTGCTTTGTACACTTGTTCTTGTAGATCGATATGGAAGATACTACGTACTTCCCTTTATGTCTCGAAATCATATCGTATACATCATTCCCCATGATCAACTGTTATTCTTTGATCATAGCATTCTTTTCTTCATATTGAGTTATATCTTATACCCATGGTGGTCTTCATCCTTCGAGGTGGATCTACTGCTCTCTGAAGCTCTTTCTTTCGTCGTGGTGTCTCTGACCCTGGGAGCTTCAAATTCATGTTTATTGAATTGTCATCACTTGTTCTTCGGAACAAGTCTCATCCTTGTTTTCTTGTAGGAGGTTGTTCAGGACCTTTCCTACAATTCAAATGCACCAATTGCATGGTTAGAGCTATTTCATAAAACATATGCATAACGACAAATTCTTATGCATCATGCAACTGTTTAGCCAATACAACATTCATCCATATCTCACGGAAACTTTCTAGATGACATCATTGAGATTGTGCATTAATCCAATATGTCATGTAAAGAGGTTTCATTCTAGATAAGTAGCAATGGAGAGATGTATAGCACCATGAGCTACTTACCGATCACATGCATATTAGTAGTATACAGTCATTAATGCAAACAATCTATCACACATAACACATCAACTGAATATGCATAACAAAACAATATCATTAAATGACAATTGAATACTTATCTTTTGTTTGTTTTGTGGGTAGACTCCTTCTTGATCATTCTCCTTCATCATCTTCTTCATTCATGAAATCATCATTTCTTATCCAAATGATAAGATGGATAAGAGGTTCGTTAAGAACTAATATGACTTGAGGGATCTTCTTTGAATGGTGAGAGCTTGATCTTCAATTTGCTCCCATATTTCTTCTTCTCTTCTTATGAGACGAGCTTCTTCTTCTTCCCAAAGTCAACTGAAAGTAATCACTTCCTTCTGGCACAATTCCTCGCATGAATGAATCCCATGATCATGGGAGGCCATTCAAGGTGGCTATCACCACTTCTGCATTCTGGATCTTCACATTCTTCAACTGTTTTCTCAAATCCATCTTCTAAATTATGTTCTTATCTTCAAATATCTTGATCAAGGAATCAAACATATTCGGTGTCTTTAGGGAAGACACTTGTGGTACAAGTTGATCCATGATTGAATCAACAGTGATCTTCTTGGCCTTGATCAAGTTCTTCTTGTGTAAAGCTTTGAGGCTCATCTCCCTCTAGAACTGGAACCTCTCTACTCATGTAGGTGTCCAGTTCATTTTCTTCAAAGGGATCAAATACTTTCATGCTTGGAAGTTTTCAACTTCACCAAGCTTATCATCAAGCTGATGTGATAGATCACTTTGAAATGAGAACCTCAAATGCAAATGGCAAAAGATTAGATCTTACCGATTCGAGGTGTCCGTCCTGCTTCCGGAGATGGCTGATCTAGGGTTTGTCAGAGAAACCCTAATTTCCAAAACTTGGAATCCTTTAGATATGATTGGATATAAAGATATATCTCTTCAAATGGAGCTGTCCAATGTACTTCTTTTCTGAAAACAGTGGAGGGAAGCTCCCGGAACAGGAAGCCCTAGTTTTCCAATTTCTTTTGCAGAAATGCTTGTTACTGTTTCTGTGATATCTCCGAAGTTATTGCTCCTCTATGTCTACAATTTCCCAATGAGGTAACCTCGCATGTCCCTGATCCAACACCATAGCTTTCATTAGAATTGGTTTCACCAATTGGGATTTATGATCATTTTCCCAAGGTGACCTGTTACAGGACTGTTCAGAACATCGAAGTTGTACGGCATGCCACGTGTCACTAGTTCATCTTCAGGTTCTGAAATTTGGACCACAAAAATTATAGTCCGTGCTATTTCTGGAACATCTTTAGGAATTCCATTTGGACCTTTGTAGCCCAAGCTATAACAATTTTCCCTAGGTGTTCTATTTAGGGATGAATTCTGGAAGAGGCTGGAACCCTAACGTGGAGGGATCATATCTCCTAGAATATAGAGAATCTAAGGTTGAATTTTGGACACAGTGTTCATCAGGATTATATCTTCAGTCTCTGCAATTTGCAGCTCCTTAAACTTTTCCAATATTAGGATATAGCGAATATACCAAAACTTAGCAGTTTTAGTATTTAGGGTTTTTCTAGCTCCACGTCAAACTAGGGTTTGAATTTCCCAGAGTTTCACCCAACCAAAAATATTGATCTAGGTCTCTAAACTTCGATTTTGATGAGGAGAGAAATCCTATGTTGGGATCACTAAAAAATTATTCTTCTGCAAGAAGCCCTAATTTCCCACACCGAAAACTGAAAATGCTCGGAATCGAATTCCGCTTCCACATAAAGATGCGCCCTTCAATGGAGAGTCAGCCTAGCCTTCTTTTGCCGATCGATTGTGGAGAGAGAACCAAAAAGTAAGAATCCCTAGATTCTGTAGCTGCACAATGTCTTATTTTCAGGGTGGCTCTGATACCATGTTAACTTTTCATATGCTTAGCTAAGACATCAGTACTTCATTTCATTTTCATAACAAAAGCATATAAACGGGATCACTGAAAGATAGACAAGCACAACCATACAAAAGGAACACAAATATTTATCCTGGGAAAACCCTAAAGGGAAAAACCCAACAAAAGCTTCCTCAATATAGATGCCCCAAAAAGATAAAAGATAAAAGATAACACCAGCAAGGAGATCAAAGCCTGATCCTCCTCCTTCTCCAGCTACTTCTCTTCTTTACTAATGCGCTACACAAGTGAGAGTGTGTGTCATAAATGAGGAGCACTACACCTCTATTTATATTCATCCATTCACTTAAGTTAACTCATATGTCATGTAGGATTGAGTTAATCATGTAGGCTCGAGTTACACATGTAGGCTCAAGTAACCACACTGGGGTGCTAATGACCCACCTTTACAATTAGAGGGGACTGCCTCATGACTCTTATTAGTTCTCCCGGTAGGACCATCGGGGACCACAAAGAAATACATATAGAATATTCTTCGAAGTTACAATATTTCAACATTTTTTTTTCCAAGTTTGCCCATACATCCTAAGCATAAGATAGCTTTCAAACATATAGTTTTAGATGCCCAAACACACAGAACTTTTTCAATCACAATGTTTACGTGTACAACATACTCAAAGACTTAACCAATTACTGGAGGTACAACATCCTTGGGTATTACAAGAGTACACACGTGCTGAAGAGAACTTGCAATTCAAAAAATGTTGCAATCAAATTGTCCAACACAAATATTGGTGGGCACCTTTGTACGAAACACTATTTTACTTTTAACGTTTAAAATATATTACTTTTAATAATAATAATAATAAATTTAAATTCTATTTTTTTTTAAATCGGATGATTTTAATGATGTGATAGGTTTTATCATTAAAATTTGAGATAAATAACAAATATTTAATTTAAAAAATAGAAAAAAGGTAAAGGTTACACATTATAGGCGATAAACTTTTATGAGGGTGGGCCAAGTTTTGACTATGCTCATATAGGATGCTAGGGCTTGCTCTCAACAACTTCACATGACAACTACTACAAGATGTTGAACTTAAAGGACTAGTCAGAGGTCTTTGGCAACGGGGTAAGTTGGTTCTAGGATTGGCATGTTATGGTAAGGTAAGAAGGTGGTGGTATTGTTGGTGTGAAAATATTGGTAGAAACTTAGAGCATTAGTCACTTAAGTCAAGCAGACTCGAGGTGACATGTTTGAATCGAGAACAAAAAGTTAGTTGTTGGTACTTTTCCTATAAGGAGATTACCGATGGGATTTGTGTTGGTCAGTATTATGATGACACTCACTATTGTTTCCTTTGCGGATTAGAAAATGTGTTTTATTGTTTAGTCTATCAAATGTTTAAGCTTGAATTTTATGTGATTGACCGAGCAACACTTTAAATTTTTATTGTTTGGTTTGTAAGGCTTGGCACTATAGGTGTTAATTATGGTCACAAAGTGGAAAATTTCCCTTGGATTTGAAGGTGGTGTAGTTGATAAAGAGCCAAGTCATCGACAAGATGAATTTCTATAATGCATACCTTGTATCTCTCTATGCATTCAACGTCAACGATGTTAAAGTTGACATTTCCCTTCTTAAGGAGAAACTCTACTATGTTGATTGTCATCTTTTGAGAGCCTATGCATGGGTCCAATAGAACATGGTAGCTTAGTTTGTCATCACCCAGATCACGACCATAGATGTTGTGGGAAGTGAAGTCTTTGTCAACCCCATTAGCATCAGCTCCTACCTTTCCATTTCTATGACGAATCTTCATAGGTATCTCATTAAATATAACATTGACATAGTCCTCAAGGTCTCAAGACCAGTTTCCCTCAAAGCATTGCAGGGCTCTTACTCACCCTTTTGACTTCCTGAGACATATGGGATCTTATCTCATGGCCAATGCTTACCCTTACTTTGCCTATAAAGTCAATGTCGATGTTATTTCTTTGGACTATGCACTCTTTCACGTCGTTGTTGGAGTCATCATCTTTAAGACATGGTGACCATCTAAGGGCGATGCGGACAAAACCAATGCTACGACCTATAATGTTAGCCTTATCTGTTTATTCTATACTTATTGACTTGAGCAATATATTCTCTTGTTAATTTTTGGGAGTTTTAATCAATATTTGTTGTACGTGTAGAAAGATGGCTATGATGCATCCAACCACACTGACCAATTGTTGTAGGTTCAACAAAGTGCAAACTAATAAGGAGTGGCTTGTTAAAATTACTATGACTTGTATGCCAAACACAAAATAAATGGAAGTCATGAAGAGCATATGGATAATATAATTAATCTTTAATTGGGTTTACTAGAGGTCCCAACATTAAATTAGGGGAATTTTGAGGTCTAAAATGGGAGTCCTAAGAGATATAATACTAGCGATTGCCCCAGAAGGTGCAATAATACGTCTAAAAGGGGAAAATGAGAAGAAAAGTAGATGTGATGAAGTGGAAAAGAGAGTAGTATGTTTTTTTGAATTATTATTGGTTTAGGTTGGGATCCAACCCCATGATGATCTTCCACCCAATGTCACCCAAGGTGATGACTCTTTATTTATGCTTGGGACTAAGGAAACCTTATTTGTTGTATCATGTACTTGCAATTATGTATGTGAAGTGTTTTTTTGGGATGGTTTAGACATATGGGTACTTTGGTGGATGACATACTCAATTTTGAGCGTTGCTAGTACTTGTGGATTCTTAGTGGACACTCAAATGCTCAACAAACTCAAAAGCTTTGCCTTCATCGATTGTTTTTCCTCAAATAGGTTATGTAGTCCAAACCATTCAATTTCATGGGGACTTAGAATTGTTGAGAGTTTCTGAACTATGTTTCCATTTTAAAAAGTACGTCCATTCCCCTTTAAATGAAAGTGCCAAGAATGTTATATCTATTCAATGATTCCAAAGAACAAGGAAGAAGCAACAACAAACAACCAACATCATTAATTTTGTATATTTGTTGTATTGTATTTAATAGTCGATGTGAGATATCATCATATAATGACCATAAAACCTAAATGGTGTAAACCATCATACCATATTCAAGTAATTCCTAGAGTGACATCCACACTAACACAACTATGCCCTCTTGAGTTGATATTGACATAATACAAGTCAGGAAAATGTATTGTGTTTTCTTAAAGGAACTTTGACAACAACAACATGATGCCTTCATCGACATGTGTCCTCTTCTACAACTCATTTATGAGTTCTTTCCATGCACATTTACACGTTCTCATAGTGACATTTCATAGAAATGTGTATTATTACCTTCAAAAAATATTTTTTCATGCTTTTCATCAATAGAGCCTTCTCACCACTTCATTAAACCATTTTCAACCAAGTAAGAGCATTGAGATATGTTCTATTAGTTAGACATATCTAGTAATTTTTCCATTAGCTCCTTTAGTAGGGTTGGGTAGGCTCAAGCAACATTACTAAAGCTATAGATTCAAGCTAGTTTGGACTTCTAGAGCAAGAGTATGAACCAATTCAAGTAGGTGATATTCCTAAGATTAAAACCTTAAGCTAACATAAAACTCTTATGTTTCATTAGGACTTGTTCTTCAACATAAGGAGCTATGGCATAAGAGCTTCCATGAAGCACTTGTCAATACATAATGTAAAGTAGCATTTAAAATGTCACTTTGAAAGTAATGAAGGTCAATATGCTTATAGATGGAAGCAATAAACACTAGAAATGAAGCTCATTGGAAACAAAGAAATTGATGGCAAATGCAATAGTTGGAGCAAACTCTTCCCAAAGTTGCAACTACCTTATCTAGGGAGATTACTTAAGGACCTCTCAATAACAACTTATGCCTCAACTCTATACCTTCTCTCCTTAGAAATACCTTGTGGAAATATATAGAACCAAAGACAAGTTAAATGCTGAACTTATACCTATCTTAAGTTCCTTGTATCTTAATAGCTTTGCTAAAAAACACACACAGAAAGATTATCGATCTACCTAGTCTATCTGAATAACTAATGAAACTTATAGCCAATATTTGGGGAGTCAAACCCCAACCCAAGAAACTCTCATACCTAGTCTTGTACTATTCTTAAGAATATCACCTAGAGCCCTTAGAAGGCGTCATTTTTTGTCTCATAAATATCCCTAAAACCATATTCGGTTATATATATTATTTTAATTTATATATGAACTGCACGTATAGACGGAGCGTGAAGCTATACATACCTCCATACTGTGATGACATATTAAGCGAACCTCATGACCTTAATGTGGTAATTATAATGTGAGTCTTAACTATGTTTGAATGAGCCTTAACATTGTGTGGAGATTTAGAAATATTGGTTGGTTTTCTTCAGAAATTGATACATTCAGAGGCCTTCAAGAATAAACAAAAAAACAAGCAATGATTAATCTTCAAAAGCTCGCTTGGACTAATGTTGAGAGCACACCTACCCTTTGTAATAGCATGTTTCTTTCGATTTGCTTTCTTTGTCGACATCAATATCTTCCAGCATCAAAAGCAATGACGTCGTTGCATTAGCGAAACTTTGGATAATACTAATAAGCTGAGCATTGTGCATGCAGGAGCAATTCCCTAATTAATTGATATTTTTAAAATGAGCCATCATGAGGCATGGGAACATGTTGTAAAAGAAATTTTCAACCCGATCTCGCATGATGCGAAGAAGACTACAATCTGTGTATCAGGTTCTTACATATCTAGGGCTCAAGGAGGCCAAGGAACTCGTGGAGAAAGTCACGTCAATTTTGAAGAAAGGACTTAGTAAGAACTAATTTGTTATCCATAAACTGACGAATTTGACAAATATTCATCTATTACAAATTATTACAAATTATACAAAATTAAGAACCAATTAAGAGCCTTAAATGTATGATATGCATGATGGTATACATTTGTGATGGTCTTCCTCTTACCATAGTTGGTCATGATAAACTCTTATCAAATTACTTAATAGTAGAGTGAAAAATCAATAGAATTTTACACATTTCAAACACAAACGGAATATCATTAAGTACATTTAATAATATAAATGTTCATATTATTTTCTTTTAAGAATATATAATAGTATGAAAAATCATGAATATTATTATAGGCACTCTCAACTTAACACATGTACCAACTTTTACAAATTGACCACATAGATGCTAATCCACAAAATAAAAAGCCTTAAAATATCTTTTTGTATTTCTTTAATAAGCACTTACAATATCTCAATTCCAACTGAGTGTAACAAGTGTACAATCGAGAATCATTTCATGGTCATCGTATCTTGTTATGCTTAAAGACATTTTGATTAATATTTAAATGAGATTAGTTCAATGGTTAACTCGAACCCCTAGTTGAGCTTTAAATTCTTATGCTTATAGACTTTTTGTTTGTTCAAATGACCCTTTAAATTTATTTATTTTAAGTCCACGCAGCTTAAAAAATGACCAGTGGCCTATAGGTGTTTACCAACCACAAAGTTGAGTGGTTGTGCTAGTCTTAGTGTACTTTATAATTGCTTTTATGAATATTAACCTATTTTGTATGTTTTTTTAAATAATAAAAACTATTTTTTTAATAATAAAAGATGGTAATTGGATTAGTTTGAAAATACAAAATATAGTCATCATTGTATTAATTAAAAAGTTGATTTGATTGTTAAAAAATATAAACATAAATTAAAGCCTAGATTTATGATTAGAATATTATATTTATAAAGGATTTTTTGAAAATATATATTTTAAAAAGTGTTTCTTAATGATTTAGTTTGAATAACAAGAATGAAGTCTATAATGTGGAGATACCCGTTCGATATGACCATAAATACAGCTGCCTTGTTGCGTCGAGAGGCGCTTTACAGCCCAGTATGTGGGAGATCTTGTAACGTGATGTAACGTTTATAACATGTCGGTAAAAAATAATAGTGATAGTGAATATTATGGGAGAGATCTTGTAACGTGATGTAACATTAGTAACGTTTATAACATGTCGGATAGTGAATATTATGGGAAAGATTTTGTAACACAAAATAAAAAATAAATTTTCTAATAGGCCAAAATAAATATTGGCCACAAAAACAATCTAATATGGGGGAGATGTTGTAATCTTCCTACCTAACAAAACAATAAAAAAGTAAAAATTTAGTTATCCATAAAAAAAAATGTGGGTCAAGAAAAAACACAAAATTGAATTATTAGCAAAAGAATGTTGGCCTTGCACATGGTTTTAAAACCGTGTGCAAGGCATTCTAAACAACCCATGGTTTTATTGTACATGGTTTATGAGGCTTTGCACATGGTTTTTAAACCATGTGCAAGGCCTCCTAAACAACCCATCTGTTTAATGTGCATGGTTTAGGAGGGCCTTGCAAATGGTTTTAAGACCATGTGAAAGGCCTAACCCATGAGTGTAGGAGGGCCTTGCATATGGTTTTAAAACCATGTGTGGGGAAATGATGCAATGTTAGTTCCTAACAAAATAAAAAATATTATGTGTCGGCCATAAATAATATTAAATATTAATAACAATAAAATTATATGTGCACCTTAAATAAAAAGATGTGTATTTTGGTTTGAATCAAATCAATGGATACCTAAGAAGATGTTTGCACCTCGAGAGATTTGATCCATCTCGACGCTTGATAGAGCCGAGGATTTAGATCTACGATAGTAAATATAAAAAGTATTTCTATAAGAACATAGAAAATTAAAATTTATGTGGAAATCATATAGAGTTAAAGTTCATAAATTGTAAAAGTTGCACATTAACTTTTTTTTTGGTTATTTAAACTAAGTATTATATTTATTATCATTAAAATTTCAATTTCCAAAATCTGAATTTAACTTTTTAACCAAAGTTTCTATAATCGAAACACTCTAGAAAAACCAATGTGTTTATGACAGTGGACTTTACTGTTAATAAGTGTTATGTGTTTATTACAATGAACTTTACTATTAATAAGTGTTACATAGTAGCAAATACCTGCCCATGTAGTATGCAAACGCAAACATAAGAAGCAAGTTTGACTTAGTTTGCAAAATATATAAAAAAACAAAAAAGCAAAAAATAACTTCAGACAAGCTCTTTAATGGATGGACTGCTTAGGTCTCCAGAATTAGATTGGATTGGTTGCTTGTTTTAAACTGGTTTTGTTTGTTTTTAATGGGTTAACGTATTTAAATTAAATTGGTTGAACCACTATTAAGTTATAGGTTTCTATTAAACTCAAACTTATATATATATGTTAAATTAATATTATTATCAATAAATTTTTTAAATGAATTAGATACCTTACATATAAATGTGATATCATTTTTTTTTAATGAAGTGTTAAACACCTTGTATCATAAAGCTTTAGCTTTAATGTGATATAAAATATATTGTATGATTTTTTTTAGATAAAGCAATAGAGTGAGGACTAATTTATTCTTAAAACTTATTGTAATTTATGGCATTCATTGATATTTGAAATTTGTATATTATTGTTAAGGACAAGTAAGCAATGTATCTTGATCTTGATGGTTCAAGTTTTTTTTTTGTAAACTGCACAGTATATTATATTACAAGGGCAAAAAATTACATCCCAAAACTCATGACTGTCTGAGGTTGAAAGAGGTCAAGCCTCCTTCAGAGCCTCTCAAAAAATAAGACACCTGTCTATCCAGATTCATACTGGTAATGTTTAAGACTGAAGGTACTATCTATGACTGATAAACAAATAGATTGGGTTGCATGGAACCATAAATGCCATACAAAAACTTCGGTAAACCAGCAGAGCCCAGCTAATTATAGAAAAGGACATGTAGTAAAACTTAGAAAAAAACATAAACTGTATCCAAAAGCCTGCGAGAGACGAAACCAAAAGAAAATCTGTTTAGAACGAACATTAAGCTGAGGGTAATTCTTTAGTGATGGGGCAAGCCCATCATTCCTCCTGTGACACAGTAGGTGAGTTTGTGGCAGCAGATGGTGCAAGAGTCAGCGATGGATGATGCTCCGTTTGCGGGGTCAGCGAGTCCTTCTGTCGTTTGAAAAGAGGTTCCACTGTAGATGGAATCAGGAACGGTTTAGCACGTGGCATTTTGGAAGAGCCACCTGTTGCACTACCGCTGCCCCTAAGACTGGTTATGGCACGACCACTAGCACCCCCACCCTGTGCGCCTCCCCCCGAGTTATGGACATTCAAGATTGAAATACTTGCCTTTCCTTTCCAAGAAAAGGTTTTATCCATGGCCGTAAGCTGAGCATCAATCTCAGCAATTTTAGTCTTCATGGAGTGAACCGCAATCCTGGCCTCCGCCCAATTACTGAGCATATCCTCTGCTAAATTACAGAGCATGTTTTTCAACATCCAGTAATGATTTATATTACCGCCTTGCTCTCATGTCGAAAGCTTATGGTTCAACACCTTGTTCTCCCATGCTTCCACCAGGACACGAACCCTCGCTGAAATGTGCGGTTCATAGTCCATTGGGATGGGAGCACTGCAAGCCCTCTGGGATTTGGCTCTCCCCGAATTGGCTTGCCTAGGGGTTCCTCGCTAGCGAGACATGGTCGCAGAAATGAGCCTGAAACCAATATGCAGAGGGGTGAAATCTACGTCGCGGGCTCTGGAACACGCAGCAACAACAGCAAGTATGTGAACCTCCACCCTAAACTTGAGCCCAATGTAGCTATCCTCCATATAATAACCTCCGCGGTGAAGCTGAGTTAATCGCCTGTCAATCGCCATTAAACCTTGCAGACGGGCCATGAATGAGCCTAGGACGTCGTACCTCTTCCAACCCCGATCGCATGCTCCGACGTGACTTGGGAAATTTATTCAGAGCTCAGAGGATCCTGCGCAGGTTGACGGCAGTCATGAGCCAGGTGGTGAGAGGTCATCTTAACACGAGCCAAGATCGGTGGCTGGAGAACAGGCCGGGTTCGACGGATAAGAGACGTCGAGCATGTTATTCACATTTGGGCAAGACCGAGCATCACTAGCAGCTTGAGTCGGTGGAAGTAGAGTAGGGCACGTGTCACTAGAGTTAGCCAAACAGTTGTCCTTGCTATTGACACCTGCATCCGAGCGGGACAGATCTGAGCAAGCGTAGTGGAGACACTTGGTTTTAATTTGCTCATCTAGCGAATCTTGTAAAGTTCCTGCCACCAGGGAGTAGGGTGAACTAACTCCTGAGTTAGCTAGGAAGTCAGCTAAGGAGTTAGCTTTTTTGCGCATGTGGTGAAAGGTGATAGCGTGCATGTTTTGAAGGAGGGAGGCCAGACTGCTGATACCCTGAGCGAAACGCCAACTGGAGGTGACTTTGGAAACTTGCGAGCCGTGGAGAAGTTTAGAGGCCATGGAAAGGATAATGGCAGAGTCTCCTTCCACAATAATCGGCAAGAGTCCTTTCTGTTTGACTAAAGATAGTCCGACAATCAGACCATCAAGTTCAGCTGCATTATTGGAGTTAAACCCTGAGTTTCCATAGAAGATAAGGGTGATATTTCCCTGATTGTTTCTAATAGCTCTGCCGAAACCAGCTCTGCCTGGATTACCCTTTGAGGCTCCATCAAAGTTGAGCTTAAACACATTCTCAGGCGGAGGATCCCAGTGCGTATGGTTGTCCGGACACATGGTGGAATTACACCAGGAAGAAGGGACAATGGAGACATCAAAGTTTAGATCAATTAAAATAAGTTTTTCTTTTTGAGTGGTGGGGAGGTCAGTAGACAACCAACCTTTCAAGTGAATGGTTTCTTGGAGATTCTTTTTTATTGCTTTCCACAACACTTGAGGTGAAGAGGTGGAGTTTTTAAAAATTCTATTGTTTCTTTCTTTCCAGGTGAGCCAAAGAACAAAACCAGGGATAAGCATCCAAAGCTGGTTGAGGATGTTGCTTTCAAAGGGGCGGTCCATCCAGTTTTTAAGAGACTCATAAATATTGCCTTTTACTCTGTTGGTAGGTCTGAAAGCCCCAGCCACGTAGTCCCATAGTAAGCTGGTGAAAGGGCAAGCATCCAAGAGGTGATCAATGGTTTCCTGATGATTGTTGCAAAGGCTGCATCTAGAAGGACCTTGGAAGCCTTTACGAGTTAAGTTTTCCCAAGTGAGAATTCTGTGGTGCAGGAGAAGCCAAAGGAAATGGGTGATTTTGGGCCAATGTTGTGAATTCCAGAGATGAGTCCAAATCGGAGAGACCTGGCTGGTAGGATTAGCTGAAAAGATGCTATAGGCTTCTTTAACCGAGAAGTAGCCTGAAGGGCGATGACCCCACCGAATGATATCCGACCCCTGCCTATGCTTGATCTGTCTAGTACATAGTTCCGGCCAAATTTTGTCAGAGAGCTTTTTGTCTGGGACAAAGTTGCAAAGAGCGAGCTCTTCCCACCCGCAGAATCCGTTTGACGATGTGGTCCAGAAATCCTTAACCTTTAGATGATTGTTGCTATTGATATAATTCTGGAATTCCGGATCAAGGGAAAGATTTTTTAGACTGGGGAGTTGTTGCCAAGAGTCTTCCCAGAAAAGATCGTTGTTACCAACATTAATTTCCCAGAAGCTGTGCTTTTGAATAATGTCTCTTTGCAAATTGGCTGCTTTCCAAATTTAAGATCCAGGTAATTCCTCATCAAATTTGACTAGCGAGTGCGCGGGATAATCCAAAGCGTATTTGTTTTTCCAGAGCTTCAACCAGGGAGTGTTGTTCTTAGCAATCCAATTCCACCAGATTTTGGCTGAGAGAGCTTGGTTGTTTAGGCCAGGATCCCTAATGCCAAGACCTCGTTCAGATTTATTTTTGCAAAGCGTGTCCCAACTGACCAAATCCCATATGCTATTGTTACTAGAGCATCCCCACAAAAAGGATCTTTGAAGTGTTTTAATTGCTTTTAAGACCCATTTCGAGGCTGCCAAGACAGAGAAAAGGTAAAGAGGGATAGACTCCAGAGTGGATTTTAGCAGGACAGCTCAACTAGGGAGATTTAGAGCTCTGAAGGTCCAAGAGGGAAGGCGCAGTTCAAGTTTGTTCAGGAGTTCTTTCCAGGATGAGTGCTTTAGAGCAACATCAAACAGCATTTGGTGGGTAAGGAGGAAACTGAGAAGCGGAGAATACCAGAAATATTTTTTTGGGCAGCCTTACTCGTGTTAAAAAAGAAGATTTGGGATTTATCCAGATTTGGGGAGGTTCTTGAAGCAACTTCGAAGGAGTTCAAATTAGAGTGAATTTTCCTTGCTTCATGCACAGAGGAGTGACCAAAAAGAGATTGTCATCCACAAATTGCTGGTAAGCTGGAGGCGAGCCATTGTGAAGGGAGAGGCCCCTGAGAGAGTGATCAAAAAGAGCAGATTGGATCAACCGCCCAAGGCCCTCAACCATGAGAATAAATAGAAAGGGGGAAAGGGGATCACCCTGGCTAATGCCCTGCGAAGGGGAGAATGTGGAGGAAGGTGAGCCATTGACCAAGATGGAGAAGAACGCTAAGGAGATAAGCGAAAGGATCCAACGAACCCAATCATGACAGAAACCAAAAGCCAGTAGAATTTTTTTGATGAAGGCCCAGCTAAGTTTATTAAAGGCTTTAGACAGGTCCAGTTTAAGAATCATGCCCGGGATTTTGGAGGTTTTCAGCGAGTGGACCACCTCATGGGCTAGAATTATGTCATCAAGGATCTGTCTTCCTTCCACATAGCATGATTGCTCCGCCGAGATGAGGAGAGGTAAGAGGGGTTTTAACCTGTTAGCCACTACTTTGGAGATAATTTTGTATATAACATTTGCAGAGGGAGATGGGGCAGAACTTACCAGGGTGAGAAGCACCTATTTCTTTGGGGATGAGAGCCAGGTGCGTAGCATTAAGAGCTGGAAGGATCCATTTTTTCCCCTCGATTCTTCAAAAATTTTCAGAACTTCATCCTTGAGCAGATTCCAATAGTGGTGGAAGAAGTCAATAGTGAAATCATCCAGGCTAGGAGAAGTGCCATCCGCCATTTGTTCCACTGCAACTTCAACTTTTTGCATAGATATGGGTTGCATAAGAGAGTGGTTATGGTCGTTATTCACTAGAGAGGGGATGCATTGGGTGACCTTGTCGATCGCCTCTAGCCGATTATGGTTTGGTTTGGAGAGGAGCTGACTGAAATGATGCTTTAGCTCGTCGGATATGTCTTGGTGTTCCTCTAGCGTATCTCCATAATTAGTGCGCAGCTTGCTAATCTTATTCCGCATTCTGTGTTGGATAGTAGATTTATGGAAAAAAACCAGTATTACATTCACCATCCTTTATCCATTTAACCCTAGATTTTTTATTCCAGTAAATGGCTTATTGATCACATCTTTTATTAAGTTGGTGGAGAAGCTCTCTTTCTTGCATCTTAGTTTCCGGGGTAAAACCATTCTCCATTGCCTGGCACTGGAGAGATTCTAGGTTTTCTTGGATTACCGCTTTATCTTTGAAAATCTCACTAAATGTATTTTTATTCCAGTTCCTGAGATGGCCCCGAAGCCTTTTCAGCTTTTGTTGCATAACAGCCATTTTTTACTATCCCAAGATAGACATCTCGTTCCACCAGGTGGTGATAGAATCCAGAAACGTGGGATGGGTGAGCCATAAATTTTCAAATCTAAAGGCTTTATGAAGGGATTGACCCTTACTATGCCAGGAGAGGGAAATGGGCCAGTGATCCGAGCCAGCTGTAGGGAGTACCATTGCATTCAGAAGCCCTCCCATTGTGAGGATAGACTTCGTGACAAGGAAGGGGTCCAGACGTTTAGCAATTTGGTGGTGTCCACCTCTTCTATTGTTCCACATGAAAAAATCAGAGGAGGCCTGAATATCAACCATTTCACACGAGTTGATCATAGATTTGAAGGCCTCATCTTCCCCTGAGAGTGATCTAAGGCCACCTTTTTTCTCTTCCAAATTAGAGATCACGTTGAAGTCTCCACCTATGATGATCGGAGATTCAATGTGCAGACTCCGGAACCAATCTATGTGCTTTAGTAGATTTTTTTTTGCGTCAGCCATTTGAGGGCCATAAACATTCATTAGAAAGCCCCTGATACTGGAACCAAGAATGTGGAAAGAAGCAGAGAGCGAGTGCCTAGAGGCAAGGGCATTGTCAAGAGAGATAATGAGAGGGTTCCAGCTAATAGAGAGGCCGCCTGAGGCGCCCTGCGCGTCAATTGCAATGGTCATACATTTTTTCCAAATGCGGGCCAAAATAGCTGTAGCAGATTCGTTGGGACATTTGGTTTCTTGCAGAAAGAGGACAAAAGGAGTATCTTTTTGCAGTTTCATTTTTAGCATTCTTTGTTTAGAGCGACCGTTGAGACCTCTAATGTTCCACGAGAGGAGCTTCATTGATTAACAGTGGGGGGGGTAGTGAAGAATTCAGTTAACTGGGCATATTGGCCTAAGTCAACTAGCGCAGTGCCTAAACGATTGATTCGTTGAAGAGCCGATTTCTGTCCTTTTTTCTTCAGATCTTTATGAGCTTTCTGTTTCTCTTTTTGGCTAGAGGTAGCAACTCCAAGCTGGGCTTTCACTTTGACTAGAGCTTTGTGCAGCAACTGAATCTGCTTGGGAGGAATAGACTTAAAAGCTTTTCTAGTGCAAGCATCCTCGAGACTAATAAGATCGAGTCCTTCGGGGATTGCATCCTTCATGTCTTCTTCCTTAGGGTTTTCTAGATTATGATCCAGCATAGGCATATCTAAATGCGTCTTATCTTGAAGTTCAGTGGGGATTTCTAGGGACTTACCTGGAGATTGCTCCGAGGGCTGAGGGGGAGAATTTTCCATCGATTTTGACGCCTACGGCTGAATCGGGTCTTCTTGATTCGAAATACTTTCATCAATGATCTTTTTCGAATATTTAGAAGCTTCTTTGAGAACCTGAAAGCTGTTAGAGGTGGAGGCAAGGTGCTCCGGAAGCTTTTCTCATTAGAGGAAATTTGGGGTCTAAAATGGGCCTTGTAAGAAAATGTGCCAACAATAAATTTTGCGAGTTGGAATTCAAGAACCAATAGAATTTCAATAAAATGAGTCAACCATAATGGTTGAATTAACGTATTTGTCATAAAAGAAAACTACTTTTTTTGTTTGTATTTTCGACATATCTCCCTGTGTTTTTACTCAAATTTCAAGCGGGAGAGCTCATTGGATGTGGAGTTTAATTCCGCATCCAACAAGTAACCACACTGCATGCTTTTGAGTAAAATAAAGCATGAGTACTTTTGAATACATAAATATATTAAAGAAAACATTTTAAATTTGAATTATAGGCTTAAATTACATTTTTCTTAATAAATTATAAACTATACTTATATATAGTAATTTACATTAATAATTCTTTATTTTAAAATATATTAACTTATTCAATATAATTTTTTATTTTTTTTATTAATTAAATCTAACATCACAAATATTTTTTTGTAACAAAAATAGTTAAAGAGGTATATATTAAGAGGATTGTGCACAACCATACATTACAGAGCAGGAAGGTTTATGAGAGCAAGAGAAGATCGGTAGGAGAATTTAACAAAAACTTCCAACATAATTGGATTCCTTTAGAAACGCCTGAAATAGATCCTACTATTTACTGTAACATGAGAAGAGTAAATATGGACGAACTGATGGTTAAAAAAGATGCATAAAAACATGAAAAAAACTGGAGGGATTACATATTTTTGCCTGAATACACTATAAGCTGGGTAATTGAAACATATTCCATGGGTTGGGCCTCATCACCTAGAGAATCCTGACAGTGAGTGCATTGGTTCATCCTTGCTAGCTTCATCACTTTCGCGTTGATGATGTCCATCGTTCCCATTGGTTCTCTAAGGTCCCTATCATGATCATTAATATGAGAATCATGACATCCAATTTGGTTTGACATGTACCTGACGTCAGAAGCCATTGCTCTATTATCCTTGACGCCCACCGCAACAATGTATGAAATCCTGCGTAAGTGTTTCTTGATATCGTCCTGCCCATATTTTATATTGGCAAAACCTTCTTCCATATCTTTTTTCGCCATTGGGAGAAGACTCGTCCTAAAGGAGATACCTGCAAAGAAACCCTATAGAAGCGTGGTCGCGTTGCCTTCTTCGCTTGAACCAAGATACAAATTATGCGAAAGGGGGGTTTTCTTCAAACTTATCGCTGCAATCCATGGCACTTGTGAGAGCTTCCAGCATTGAGTCAGCTCATACTGAAGGAGAAGACATAAAGTAAATGTCGACCGAAAGTGAAGGCCACTTGTCCAAAGAGTTTCCATGAGTCTGGACATTGGGAGGGAACGCGCCATTCGAGGTCGATGGGGGGGGGAGCCCAACCCTCCATTGATGGTGGGTTAGGGAACAAAAAAAATACCTTTGTTTTGACCATTATAAACCATTTAGCCTTGGAAACTTGAAGCACCAATGTTGGCCAGATTGTCAACTTGACCATTGTTTTCCCCGAGTATGTGAAGAAATGAAACTTGAGGGGGTAGATTTAGGAGAATGATTCTATCATAGTTTTTTTTGCATTTGATGGAGCCTTTGGAGTATCCTGATTGCATCTTTTGAATGACTTGACGAGAGTCGTCAAAGACTAGTAATTTCGAGATGGATCCCTAATCAATCATTCAAGGCCATTGTAAAGCGCCAACCATTTTGATAAACGTTGCAATAATCAATTGTGTTGCAATCTATAACTTCCAAAGAAGTTTTGTATATGTCCTCTAACAACCATTTCCTAACATTGCAATTTTTTTTTGTAATCAGCAGTAGAAATTCATATTAATAGAGAAAAAAAAACAGAGTACAGATCATAAAAGTCTTGCTATGGGGGCCTAAGACTATTAGGCCACCCACCCATTTTGTTAAAAAAACTAGAGTTCCTGTTGGGTTTTTTCAGAAAGGAAAAATTTATGCTCTTCCAAGAGCTATGCACATCGACCGACATATTGCTAATTAAAAAGAGACTGTGGACTAACATGAAAATTAAACCGTTTGTAAAACAAAGAAAACCATAAAAACTATGAGTCACAAAGGGAACCAAGGATGGCAGTGAAGCGTTTAGGGTGTAGCATCTCTATCTATTGTATTCGAAGTCTGCTCCAGGATCGGGCAAGGTCCATACTCATCCTCTCAAGTCGACTTACTAGTAGGGAGCGGTTGAGCAACAATGATGATGTTTGAAGGCATGAGGATGCGCTTTACTGACGTCGTTATCCTGGTGTTCTCCAGGTGTTCATGTACCAGAGTGGTGCATTTTCCTGCAGCTACTAATGTCTCACCGCCCGTACCCCGCTGTTCCATGTTACCGCCACCCTAAGTGTTATCCTCGTTGTGAAAAACAATATAATGCCATCAATTGAAATTCATTTCCAGGGTGCTCAGGTGCTCTTCGGTCCGGTTGAGACAGGTACGCATGCTTTGCACCATGTCCCTCGATCCATTCCACTTGTTCGTTAGGTCTTCCATCAACATGGCCATCATGTTTTTTATCATCTAGCAGTGATTAATCTTGCCACCATTTCTTCTTGAGGCCAAATGTTCATAAACAACCCTAGACTCCTATTAGTCTATCATGCATCGAATTGGCATGGAGACTTGCGACGCATATCCATAAGTGGCTCCAAGGTTAACCTTATGTCTTCCGCCTCCCTGACCAACACTGCCTCTCCTTGGAGTGCCGTGTTGCCTTGGCATTTTCACACACAGCTCGCCTAGTAGGTTGACGGAGGAGAAGACGATTAGCAGTAGCAGGGAGACAAGCAAGCCAGAAGTATGGAGGTCGGCAGGCTCGATAATGTGAAATGATGGCTTCATAGAACAATGAACTAACACACGCAAGTATTAACTCCTTTGCGCTACGACCAAGGTTTGACTGGACGTCCCAACTTCCTGCGGGGTTGGTAGGCAACTCGCCACCCTGGGCATTTAAGACTACTGCTCCACCTTCCGCTTCGTTTCCCGCACCAGAGCCATGCGTCCCTTGTGACAAGTGACCCATGTGAATAACACGTATGTCATCCACATTGAGGGGTAACGTCACAAATATTTTATTATAATATAATATTATATATATTTTAATAAATTTATAATACCACATATATTTATTAGTTTATTATAATATAGTATATCATACTTTACACTAAGTTATATAAATATTTATGATATAAGAAGTTTATATAAGTATGAGGTTAAATTTGACTTTTAAGTGAGGATACATTTTTATATTTAAAATAAAAGTATTTTTGAAGTAAAAGTACTTATATATATCATATTTAAAAGGAATTACGTTGATAGACGTTTTTATTTGAGATTTGGGGTGGACTATGACCTACGTTTTTTCATCTACGGACAAGGATAAGACAAGTGTACTATCAAGATTGATTTTATGGCAGTCGTTCAAAATTCCAAACAAACAATTAAAAAAAAGAATATTAAAAATAACTGGTAGCTAGCTGATGAATATATAACTAGTAACAATGCATGGATAACTCATATTTGATGAATGGATAACCAACAATTCATAGTAGATAACTAGAAGAATGCATGATAAAAGGAAAAATAATTAATTGTTGATAAATGGATAACAAGAAGAATGTTGGTGATAACATGTAGCTAGACATGGAGAACTCACACTTGAACCCGTTTAACTAGAAGAATATCAGGAATAAAAAAAAATTCCAAAGTGTCTTCCAGTCCATAACTATTTCTTAACCATTTGATCCCCAATCGACGTGATCCAAGTGCAAACTATGTGGGTGTGCTAGTAGAGTTAATTACTTATTTCCATCTACCATTTATAATTTATAATTTAACAAATAAACAATTTTATATCAAACAATGTCACATAAATTATAAGAGATGATCTCATTCTCTAGAATCTAATTGGTTATTCTAAAGTTGATTTTAATAGTATTTATTTTATTTTATTTGAGGACTATTTTGACTTCAAAGTTCATTCTCTAGAATATATGATTGGTTATTCTAAAGTTGATTTAAATAGTATTTATTTTATTTTAGGAATATTCTTGCTAGTATTCTCTCTAGAATTTGATTGGTTATTGTAAAGTTGAGTTTAATACTATTTATTTTATTTTATTTAAGAAATATTTTTGTGTATTATGTGAAGAGACACATGTGACTCAGATTTTATGAATGAATGATTATTATGTAAATAAATAATTAATTTTAATAATATCAATGAGATTGAGCAACCTAAGGAACCAAAAGAATCACAACCCTCTCTCCATACTCTTGAAACTATTCAAAGATCTATACACGTAATTCCAAAATTGAAGTTGTCTCTTTCTATTTTGTGATGGGGTGTACTTTATGGATTCGCCCTTGGAGGGGTGTGTTCTAATGTACACTTAAACTGATTTTTTCCATTAATTTTAAGTTGACTTTTTTTTTACCAAACAATTTTGCATAGCATTTTTAATAGACATTGAAGGTTGCCCATTTTAACATTTAATGTTCAAGTACAATTTTAACATTTAATGTTCAAGTGTGTTTTGAACACAATTTGCGATTGTAGAACTACGATACATGCAACTCTTGTGTATATATCAATATACACTTTGTGTATATGTCAATATTCACAGCCACCTCATAAAACAATGGCGTTTTAAGTAAAAATAGATTGAGAGTGTATCCAGATTATATAATTCCAATGAAACATATATATATATATACATGATTTCGATCCAATTTCAGGGCGCCAAGGTTGTATCATTCCAACAAAACATGTCACTTACATGATTTTGATCGATAAAATCACATGATTCCAAAATGTGAAGAGAACACTTAAAAAAAATGGATATCCCAGTCAAACTCGTGCCAACTATTCATTAACATGCGTTTGAACTGTCAACGATACTGTATCTTTAAACTTTGCTCCGATCTGTCTTATCAATTCTACAATTTCCACGAACAGCAGGTAACGTAACACCATAAAATATCGCCAATCAACTTGTTCTCGACCAATGCTGTACAGAGCTGCAGCGCGCATCTCTAGACTTCGCACGTGGAGCGAAGAGGGCCGGCCGGCCCGGCCCTGCTCTGTAGCCCTGTTTCGATGATGCTACAGCAGTAAGCTAAACTTTACACCATTTGCACTTAAAATTTGCTTAAAATTGAGTAAGATTTGGGAGAAACTGTTTGAAGTGTAGTTTTTAGTGATTGGAATTGTATAATTTGGGCGTCCCAAAGGTAATTAAGGATCTTGATAAGCTTAAATTTACACCATTTGCATTTAAAATTTGCTTAAAATTGAGTAAGATTTGGGAGAAATTGTTTGAAGTGTAGTTTTTAGTGATTGGAATTGTATAATTTGGGCGTCCCAAAAGTAATTAAAGATCCTGAATTTATTTTTGCAATAAAAATTGTAATTTTAACACTTAAAATCACATTTTCACATTCTCAAACATAAATAATGTTGCCTAATTCCAACCAAACTTACCTAAAAAATGCAAACAGCAAAATAGTGTAAAGATTAGCCAACTCTGATGCTATAAACTAAAAGCCCCTCTTGCCCACAAGTAAATTTAAATTGCTAATTACAGAGTTGAAAAAACAGTAATATTAAATAAATTCAAATTGCAAATTGTTGTCACAATTTAATTGGATGCTAGTGTTGTTGATCAAATTTCAAATAATGGTCACAATTTAATTGGATGCTAGTGTTGTTCAATTTTATGGTTGAGAGGCGGTCTCCGTTATGTCCATTGTCTATCAGATGACTTTGGCCAAGCTATGGCTGGAGCATGTTTCGACTTGGAGCCCAGCGCGCTTTCCTCCTTCACGTGAGCAGGCTTTCAAAGAGTCGCTATATAAGCGCTGATTTCTCTTATCAATCCTGTAATATCCCCATAACAGCGAATGACAACATAAAGTGCCCGAGAGTGTTATAATACCCCCAATCAATTTGTCCCGCCCTCGCACCAAACCGGTCGTCATCATGTTCAAGCTTCAAGTCTCTTCCCCAATTTGGCTTCTGAGCATTGCCTGTTGTTTCAATTCGTTTCAGCAAGCCCAAGCAGCAGCCATCACAGACCCAGATGAAGGTAAACCACAGAAAATTATTCCCTTAACGCAGGCTGCAACCATTCTCACGTCATGTCTTTTGGTTTTAACAGTACTTTGTTTGTTGATTAATTTATTTCCTTCTTTGGCAACAGTTAATGTATTAAAGTCACTTTCTGAGAAGTGGAGTATACAATCTTCTAATACATGGAACCTTATTGGAGATCCATGCATTGGGCGAACCATTGATAGTTTGCCCATTACGGATAATTCTATGACTCTTGCCTTCAAGTGTAATTGCTCCTTCGACAACGGAACCACTTGCCACATTGAACAAATGTACAAATTTCTCTTAGATCTGCCAGTTTGTCTTTTGAGGTTCTTAAATTAATTATTTGCTTAAACTAGATTCAATTAACTGTGAGCATGAAGTCACATTTATTGATTTTAGATGTGAGCACAATTGGCCTCTTTTCAAATCAAACTTCAACCCATTTGCGGCCTTCTTTATTGCAGGAGAGTTCATGCAGTGGACATAAACGGAGAAATTCCAGAAGAACTGGCCAAACTGACTTACCTTTGGCATCTGTAAGACTGTTTCTGATTTTTATGTGAAATTCAATACTATCTTGTCGAATGGCTGCAGGGAATTATCTTTTTTGGTGGGAAAAAATGAAAATGGGTTCAAAATAACTGGCATATCATGTCTCTCGTTTTCAAAATCATTAAGCAGTAACATGGTTTCATAAGCACATTGGATTATGTTCTTACAACTTGAACTGAACACATATTTTGATGTGCATCTTGTACAGTCCATGTCACTTGAAAAGAGCCCTTAAGGTTTACTTATTCTTTCTACAGAAAGTGAGAGTTTGACAGAGCGATCTGTGGAATTTTCATTGCAGGGATTTGTCACAAAACTATTTAACTGGACCCTTTCCTGCATTCTTGGGTAACCTGACAAAGCTGAAGATCTTGTGAGATCTTTCTCCCACCATTTACCAATAGATCATATAATTGTGCAGAACTTCTCTCATTCTTCTTATATTAGCTAGGTTAACTAATATAGCTGAGTTTATGTGGATCAGGTAGAAATGATTGATTATGTAGGCATACTACTTTAATTCATTTGTTCTTAATTCTTTTATTATTAGGAAGCGTTAAGAACATTCATTGATTATGTAGGCATACTAGTTCAATTCATTTGTTCTTAATTCTTTAATTATTAGGAAGCTTTAAGAACATTCATTTATTCAGGTACCTTGAAGTCAAATTTATTATTAGGAAAATGGATTCCATCTAAAGGCATTATGAACATTCATTGATTCAGGTCCGTCGGAACAAATATGTTATCTGGTCCTGTCCCGAAGGAGCTTGGAAATCTCCATAAATTGTTTTCACTGTAAGGTCTCCCTCTCTACATACATGCATACTTATCCCTTTAGGAGAGCACAAACATCAAATTGAGCACTAAATAGGGAAAGGAAAAAATGTCAAACTGATTTGTGGAAAAATTGCCAAAATGATTTATTGTTTCACATTTTCCTGCTCAAATACTAGTGATTTCCCTATTGTATGTAATACATATGTACTATATGTCTGTCACTTTGAGAAGATATAACGGGCTATTGGTTCAGCTCCTTGTAGAGCAGCTTCATTCAATCTGTGGGTGCTTTATAACATATAAAAACCAATGGTTTCCTTGATTACTCAAAGCAATAACAAAATAAAGAAGACATGAATTATTTATTGTTTTATGAGGTTTTATATGCAGGAGCTTCGATTTAAACAGTCTTAATGGGACACTTCCGCCAGAGCTTGGGAACCTGAGAGCATTGAATCGATTGTAAGTCCAACTGGATATTGTCATATTTATATACTTCTTTCCATATTCTGCTCCATATGTATTTGTTTCTGTTCATGAAACTGCGACCTTACTTAAAGCATATGAGTTTAGCCATTCGTTCAAATAATATCAAATTGTGAGGAATATGCACATATAATAATTAAAACACTGTCCATTTTATTAAGTGGATAGGAGTATTAAGATTCCAAAACTGGAAAATTGAGAGCATGCTATGATAATGGATTAGTTTTTTTAATTAAGAGCGATATATCTATATATATAGGGTACTGTGTTTTAAAGAAAATGCTATTTATATTTTTTTGTTATTATTATTTTAAAATGATTATGTCAGAACATTAAAGATTTAGATTTAAATTTAAATACTAGTTATATAGTAATATTATTATTATTATTTTGAAATAATTATATTTTGTGAATTGTCACCACATTAAAGATTTAGATTTAAATTTGGACAAGTATACTTCTAGTTATATTAATAAATTATTTACACATTTTGTTTATATTTATTTGTTTTATTTGACCTTTTTGAAATCTGAATATAAGGAAAAATTTGAAGAGTTTCTCCTCATAATTTTATTTGGTTGTATTTTAATTTTAATTAAAAGACTAGCAAGATAGACTATCAAAGAGGGGTCATTTGATTTTTAGAGTGTTATTTATTTTTTGATCTTTAAAAAACAATTTTTTTATTCATAAAAATAAAAATGAAAAATGCATTCTTCAAATGCTCATGCATGGTATGGCCTTTATAAGAAGTTTATACCACCCATCTATCTATATATAAATAAGTATATAAGTATCTACAACAAGTTGTTTTACATTTAAAATAAATAAGCATATTAAACCTTTCTCTTCCCCGAGTAATAACATAACCTAGAGATTGCTATAAACTAGTGAAGACAACAACTAATTCATGTCCCAAATAAAATTATTGACTTGCCATCAAAGAATTCCTTGAGATAGAGAAGTCTAGGTACTTTCGTCACCCCTTCCTAGGATAGTTCGTCCACCAAAGTGTTGTGTACCCTGTAAACATGAGAAAAATCACCGATGTAAATTGACAAGTTAGATCCTTCAACTCCTGCATTAAATATTGGAGTGTTATATCCTCAGCTCTTTGAAGGTAAGACATCCAATTGATTATGAGAAGGGAGTCATCAAAGAATTCCTTGAGATAGAGAAGTCTAGGTACTTTCGTCACCCCTTCCTAGGATAGTTCGTCCACCAAAGTGTTGTGTACCCTGTAAACATGAGAAAAATCACCGATGTAAATTGACAAGTTAGATCCTTCAACTCCTGCATTAAATATTGGAGTGTTATATCCTCAGCTCTTTGAAGGTAAGACATCCAATTGATTATGAGAAGGGAGTCATCAAAGAATTCCTTGAGATAGAGAAGTCTAGGTACTTTCGTCACCCCTTCCTAGGATAGTTCGTCCACCAAAGTGTTGTGTACCCTGTAAACATGAGAAAAATCACCGATGTAAATTGACAAGTTAGATCCTTCAACTCCTGCATTAAATATTGGAGTGTTATATCCTCAGCTCTTTGAAGGTAAGACATCCAATTGATTATAAGAAGGGAGTCATCGAAGACCTAGGAATGAGTAATTTTTTTGCAATGCCAACCTTAGTAAAGACCTCAAAGGCAATAACTCAACCCAATTATTAGTACTCTGCAACACATTGCTAGAAAAATGGATAGAATGTTGCTTGTTTATAAATAAGGCACCCCCAATGCCCCTTATGAGAGGATCACCCTAGATCGTGCCATAAAAAAAGCCCCAAGGTTGAGCCTTATTAATGACCAGCTTCCCAACCACACAAACCTTGTTGATGCTTCTTTGCGTCTTGCAAAATTGAGCAAAGTGTAATAACAGTAGATGAATCTTGAAAAGTTTGAGATCGTTGATAGTAAGTTTTTATAAATTTTTGGAGGACATTGTAAAGGAGGATGGGTACCAGATTGTAGTTTAGTTCATCATACCACCCTTATATATATGGGTAGATGAAGATAGTGAATCTAGGAGTTTGGGTGCCTTATTGAGAGGTTTAGTTGGATAGAAGGATAGATAGTAGGATATGATCTTGGTACAAGCTACATTTGTGTATAATAATTCACTGAATAAGTCTATGCCAAAGACACAAGTCTAGTGTATGGGAGATCACCAAGGGGTAACAAATTTAGAGTGTTTCCCTAAATAAGGTGTCAAAAGTTTAGATGCAAAGTTATTTGTTGAGCATGTGAGAAAAGTGCATAAACAAGTAAAGTAGTTGTGGCAACAAAGAATCCATAAGTAAAAGGAGAAGTTTGATGATAAAAGAATGAAAAATAAATTTGAAGGAGAGTTGGTGTTAGTGCACTTGAGAAAGGAGAGGTTCCCAAGTGGAACATATAACAAGTTGAAGTTGCAAAAGATTGGGATGTTCATAGAAATGAGAAAGCTTTTTGACACTACATACAAGTTGGAATTGCTAGAGGAATTCGATATCTCATTGATATTCAATGTAGTATATTTGCACAAATACCATGAGGCCATAGGAGATGTTGTTGATGCAAAATATGTTGTAAATTGGGAAGTTCATATTTTAGAAAAATATAGAGTTGAAATTTCAAAAGTGTTGGAAGAATGAATTACCAAAAGGTCAAGAAGGAAGGAGTACAACGATTACTTGGTTCACTATAAAGGGGATAATTCTGAAGATTCCATAGTGATTTTAGAGGTAGAGTTTGATCAATTTCATGGGCCAAATACCATTCTCTTGACATCTAAACTACGAGCAATATGTTTACATTCGGTTTGATGAAGAAGCGTACCATCCATGAGGAGGGTTTCATTTTTTGTTTACGGCTTTGAACAATCAATTTCTAGTATGTTTTATGGATTGAATAACCACAAATGCATGCACAAAAAAAAGAGTTGCATCGAAGCATGCAATTCGCTACGAGGTTGTGTCTCATTTAAATGCCTAGGTTTGTGTTTGATGGGCGACTGAATTCCTTGCATGAACAAAGCCATGCACAAGCCAATTAAAGTAAGAGGATATAGCACAGAACCATTGGGGATTCAAGTTGGGAGGCAAAGTAGTTGTATAAAGGAGAGGATGAATTCATTGCATGAACAAAGCCATGCACAAGCCAATTAAAATAAGAGGATGTATCACCAAACCATTGGGTATTAGTTGGGAGGCAAGGTGGTTGTATAAAGGAGAGGATGGTAAAGTCGTGGAAGAGAGCCTCACAATGACGCGTGGATAAATATCATAGGAGTGAAGAATGGGATGGATTTTATAAAAGAAGTCAAGAGTGTGTAGATAATTGAATCCTAGGGAAGATCTATGGTCCTTGTTAATTTTGAGATTATTTGGAATCTTTTATGGGAATTTTCCCATAAGAATCACGGTTTATTGCATCAACAAGAAGTTCAAAGTCCTTAGGGTTCACCTCATGCATGCGTTGAGATGTCCGTAAAACAACCACCTCATAATGTTTACAAGGCTCTTGTTTATAATTCAATGGTGTTGGAATTTAAAGTGTTAGTCTCCAAGTTTTGATGGTTAATTAGAAAGGATAAGTTGGCTTCATGTACATATAGCACAATTTTGAGAAGTAAAATTGTTTTTTTTTCTCTTTATAAATGGAAAATACATTAACTAAATATGCAGAGACTTGGTTATTGAAATTAATCATCAACCATGTTGTGTTATGTTTCCTTAAACATGCTAATTTCTATAGTTGATATTCCATTTATATATTTCCTTTGATAATTATTTCTACTGGAATAATTACATAACTTTGATATCACAAGCACTGAACCATATATGCATCACATCGTAACAACCAATGTGTGATAAAGTAAAAAAAATGTTTTCATGCAAGAGCCAATCATGATGAAGTATAGTTAGAGAAGATGCAATATGGGTAGAATGATCTACCATACTATAAAACACAAGCCCGTAATTAGACAAATTTGAAAAATTTGTTTGATGTAGTGATCAATATGACAATTAAAAGGTGTGTTCCAGAGTAGTGTTAGATCCAAACTTTGGATCATTATGTAGCTAGTGTAAAGTTCATCGTTACATATATGGAAAAAAGTACATGGGATAAAATAGATAACAGGATGTAAGGTTTCAATTTGGCAAGCAAATTAGTGAATGGTTACAAATATTAAAAAGTTGTCTAAGTGCTATGTAAATGTTATCAAATGTGATATGTATAATATTTATCTAAATATGATAGGGATAATTTTATATATATATAGTTTATTTTTTAATATTTTATTTATTTATTTATTTTTTAAGTGTTGAGTTTGTATTTAAATTATTTTATTATTTTATTTACGTTTTAGAGTACATATAGATTATTAACTAGTAACTAGTTATTTCAAGAATTTTTTGACACTACCATCTTTAGAATTAGGTAGCGAAAGGAATTTTCTAAAAGAACTAAGAGTTTTGGTGTAAAAAAATATCTTTAGTGATCAATTTGAACAAAAACAAAATTGTATATGGGTGTGTGCAAGAAGTTGATGGTCTCTTTTGGCACGTTAGATGCAATACAAAACTGAAAAAACAGGCATCCATCAACTTGCATGGATATTTTGAGACACTTACACAATGAATCTTGCGATCAGTTAAAAACAAGAAATGTAGGAAATTGAATGACCTTTCCAAATATATATTTTTTTTCTATTGAAAATGCTGTTAACTATATAAAGTTAGATAAATTTTAACGGGCACTTTTTATTTTTTGGACAAATTATAAGGTATATGTTTTTGTGGGTGCAGCGTCTGAGTGTCTAAATGATGGAATAAACTTACGAAAACCGGTATACATATAGAGAACATATAGGACTAGTGCACGACTATTTTTCCAATAATAAAAATAATATTTTTAATTTTTTTTTTAATTATCTAGGAGATGAAACCTCGAAAACGGTACGTCAATTGTGGGTGCGGCCTTTGAATGTCTTAATGGAATTATTTGGAAATGGGTTTTTTATAGCATGTAGAGGTTGGTGTTCTTTAGTGCACCATACATTTTTTTTTTTAAATGGTTGAGAAACGGAAGAGATATGGACGAAACACTACCAGTGTGTTTTTTGAGTTGAGGAGTGATGACAGAAGATAAATAAGAAAAAAATAGAAAAAATTATGTATTCTTGTTAAAATTTACATATTTAGAATCTGCAAAAAAAACCATATCTATTTCTAAAATCTCAAAAAAAATGGAGGTGTGCAGCACAATCAGACGAACCGTTAAACACGAGCATATTGAAAATATGGATATAATGCTGAATTTGCCATGGTTTATCATACTCCAAGGCACAGGCATGTTGAATCCGAAGCAAAGTACAAAGCAGACACATAGGCATAGGAATTCCATGAAAGCATGGGTAGAGGCTCGGCCTTATCATTTGGAGGGAATAAAAATTTGAATTTAACAATACGCGCGTGTGATTTAACTCTGCAAAACGCGTGCGCGTTATATCAACACAAATCGTGTGCGCGTTATGTTCATATAAATCGCGTGCGTGTTATGTGAAACCAAAAAATAGCGCCAACATAATTTTGACATAATGCTTGGGATCATAATGCTTCTATTCTTCAAGTTGGTGTACACTCCACATATAACATAAGGTTTGTAGGTTCATTAATCTAAAATACATCAATTGGTATCACACAAATGATATAGGATGTGTGTGTATACTATTACTACTAGAAGTATTAGTATTAAACTAGTTACTAATTGTACAGTGATTGGTGATGGAGAGAGGGATCTGGTACATAACGATGCCTAGGGATTTCCATTAGTGACCTACTGCAACCTCTCCCATAGCCCTAATGACCTGCTACAATTTTCCAATGCATCATGTCTCCAGTATCATGCCAATAGCGGAAACCTTAGCTCCTTCAATGGCGACATCTGATGCTCCCACAGGTGCTTTATATGATACACAAATAATAAATCCCTCTTGTAGTGAAATAATTCATCATCATCATCATCACCTTCCTCATCATCATCATCACCATTGCCATCATCATTATCATCATCCTCATCCTCATTGTCATCATCAACTTCATCATCATCAGCATCAACATGATCATCATCATCACCATCAACATCATGAACATCATCATCACCATCGTCGTCGTCATCATCATCACCATCGTTGTCATCATCATCATCATCCTCCTTGTCATCATCGTCACCTTCCTCATCATCAACATCACCATCACCATCATTATCATCATCAACATCGCCATGATCATCATTATCATCTTCATCATGTCCATCTTCATCATCATCATCTTCACCATCATCACCTTCATCATCACCATCGTCATCATCATCATCATCACCATTGACATCATTGCCATCATCATCATCATCATCATCAACAACATTATCACCATTGTCGTCATTGTCATCATCATCACCATCATCATCACCTTCATCATTCTTATCATAATCATCACCATCAACATCATGAACATCATCATCA
>LPNX010022409.1:3551-43731 GCA_001517045.1 Pseudotsuga menziesii
AAATCACTGTAGACTTACAAAGGCAAATGAAAACCAGCCATTTTCAGAAGACAGCCTGGAAAAAACAGAGCCCAAGACCCTGATCACTGATCTGGACAAAGACACCTTAACCCACAACCCAAACAGGCCAAAATACTTCAGTATGCAAACAGTAAATAATCCAAGCAAAAGAGACTCAAGGGCTTTCAAAAAAGCACAAAGTGTGATCACCTAAGGTATTCAAACAAGCTACCCAACATTCATAAGGAAAATCCACTCAGAAAATAGGGATTATACAAAGAAAAGAACAAGCAAACTTTAACTTAAAAATCCCTACTTCTAGGTATATTCGCGATTGTCTATAAGTGCAACCCGCGGATGATTCGCGACTGTCCAGTCCAGCAACCCACGAATGCAAACTTGTATTCGCGACTGTTCAGAAGAACAAATCATGAATGGGTATAAAAAATTTCTCAAAAACAAAGAAAAATCCAAAGACTTTCAAATACTGAGGAAAATAAGAAACAGGATAAAAGATCACACACAGATTTCCAAGCAAAGACTGATCAGACAGAAACAACCTACAGCAGTCCGGGATCCCCAGCGGAGTCGCCAATTCTGTTGTACAGGATTACACACCTAATAACCATAGGTTTGGGGTTACCAACATACTCAATCAACTTGCAGACAATTGACTCTAGAGTACAGTAAAGGAAATAGGAGGATGAGAAAGACTTACTCGATTAACGAAGGTCGATCCTTGCTTGTCCTCTTCCGTTCTGCTTCCCCTCTAAAGTCTTCAGGGATGCTTTCTCCTTCACCTGTCAAGAAACAATATTCCAGATACAAAATGATTCATATATATATAAGCAGGTTAGATAAATCATATATAGTATTGAAACATAAACATTTATCAAACCACAATACATGAAACACATATGGAAGAAGGATTCTCTTTATTATCAACAATGGAAAGAGTTCAGATTACAACCCAATGCCTGAGACAGGGACTCCTCTGCAACCAAAGGATTCTGAGTTCCACTGCTCCAAATACTTCTGTATACAATCCACCAGCATAACTTTTCTCTCTAAAGACTATATCCAACACCCTCCCCAAGGCCTGTATTTATATGAAGGGAATAAGGCAGTTTTGAAGGTTGAGGAGGTTTAGACAGTTAAGGTAATTAAGGTAACAATGCTTAACTAATCTCAAGCCATCACGTGTTTTTATTTTTAAATGTCAAGGGACATATTCGCGGGTATGGAGAAGGACAACCCGTGAATGATCCACAAGTTGCTATAAGAGCAACCCACAAATACATCCATTCGCAACTTGCAACAACCGACACTCGCGAATGATCCGCGAGTTGCATATATGGAGAGTCGTGAATACAACTTAACATAGCAAAATGGAAAAGTAACCAGCTAGATGGAGGAAGAATGAATTGTATAATAAGCCAATCTATAGTGTTTTGGGAAAACCTCTATCCATATATTTCCTTTTGTGTGCCAACATGAGGGATGTCGGCACTCGGACGGAGAGGTGCCATTTAGGTGTATAACACTTATGCTGATGAGACAACCTCGTGGTGTCGATGCCAGTGATGTATCGGTCTTTATGCAGATGATGGTGTCCCATTCCCATGATGTAGATGATGATTCAATTCCATGTTGTAGATGATGCTCCAGTTCCATGTTGTAGATGATGATGCTCTAGCTCCATGTTGCTTATAATGTTTTTGTAGGTGATGATACTTCATCTCTATACTGAATATGTTGATGATGATACTTCAAATATGTATTGAAGATGTTGATGATGATACCTCAGCTCTTTACTGAATATGTTGATGATGATACTTCATCTCTTTACTGAAGATGATGATGTTGTTTAAAACTTCCGATGATCTACAAATGGACCAGACAATGTTCCTCAATATGATGTTGATGATTCCTTCTCTCTCCTTCAGATGATCATGTGTAGAGCTACACCAATTTTTGTTTATGTCAGTAGAATACCCTTCTTGTTAAGGGGGAGTGTTTAACTAATGTAACTTCGAAGAACATTCTACTTTTACTTCAAATTATTATTGCTCCTCATTTGAGAGATGTTATTGATGTAAAAGGTCATGTAAATGTCATGAGGTAAACCCTTATTTCTAAGTCGGGTCAAAAGCACCCAGAAAAGATGAATATAATTATCATTGTGAAGTTTACCTCGGTAGGTAATCCCTAATAGTTAGGTACATTGGCCTAGTTAGTGTAAGAGTCATTTGGGAAGTTTAGTATAAATAGGGAGGCACCCTCCCTCATTTGTACACACACACACACACTTGTATTGCGCAAGAGAGAGAAAGAAGGAGGAGGACCAGTGTCTATGGTGCTTTGGTTCTTATACTTGGGGTTTGGTCTCTATCTCTATATGAGACCTTATTCTTTGGTCATTGCATACTGGTAATCTATATTGAGAAATTTTCGTTGGGTTTTCTCGAGATAAATTGTTGTGTACATTGCGATTGTGTTTCTTTCAGTGATCCTCTTTATGTTGTTATTATGAAAATGTATAAAATGTTCATCAAGTTAGGACTTAAGCTATGGAAGCATAAGAAAACTGAACACAAATTATCCCTGATAGAATAAGCTATGATCCTATGAGATTTTATCGTATCCTTCTTGTTCTTGGCCTTTGCTTCATCTCCCTCTGGTTCCTTAACCTCATATTTGGTGTATCCTTCTAGGTCATGTCTTAAAGGATGAGCATGACTATGTACTTTCATGCTCTGAAATTATCTATTGTTTTAAGCTTTTCATCAAGCTTGGTATTGTTTGTCATCTTTAATGAATGACAACCTCAAATGAAAATATAGAAGGTAAAACTTCCCAATTTGAGGACTGTTTCTGGAATCTGCTTCATGATGACCTAGGGGTTGACATGAAAACCCTATTTTTTTAATTGTGGTCACTTACAAAGCTAATTAGAAGAAAATATGTGCCTCCCCAAGACAAGATGGTATATATTTTTCTTTTCCTGGTTTTGTGGATAGAAGCTTGAAAAATATAATTCCCTAGCTTTGGCTGCCATAGGACATGCCTTAAAAATGTGGAGACATTATCTCATGGGTAGGAATTTTGAATTAAGGGCACACCATAAATTGATCCGGATTTATGCAAGAATGCAACAAAATACACAAATAACCATAGAAACAAATATGCAACGAAAATAACACTTCATTTCATTAATCAATAACTGAAACTTGTTTACATACAGAATGGAAATAAACTAGCTAGAGTGCTGGTAGCTTATCTCTGAGAAGAGATGTGGCAGCTACATGCCTATGAACTCTGTCTTACAATGAGGCTCGAAGGCCTATATATTATTGAGAAACAATGGAAACCCTACACATCCAAAAACCTAACCCTAGGAGGTGAAACGCCAGAATGTGGGCCCCATTGGGTAACTTGGTACATCAATTTCCCGAGGTCGTAAATTTAGCATACTACATCCGTTTGAAACGCATGATACATCGTTAGAAAGATATGTTTAGGGACTACATCCATAATTGACAAATATTGATTTTGAAATGATCTCATATTTTCCCGACCATTCGATGCCGAAAAAACATCGTTTAGGGCCTCAAAACGGCTCCAGAAGTTTAGGACCTGAAAACTGCCAAAAGTAGTAAATTGTGCTACAATTAAGGAAACTGGAAAACTGAAAGAAACAATGGTGGGGGTCTAAGAGGAATAGGTGCATGGCCACCAATATCCTCCTGGATCATTCCTCCCCCCTTAGGAAGCAATGGTCCCCATTGCGTTGAGTTCCTCCATGAGATGAGGAAACTTCTGTTGAACTTGGTCCTTGGTGAGCCACTTTCCCTAGTGAAGGAGTTGGCCTGCTTTGACAACTCGATATAGCTGGATCTTCTACCGGCGGGTGTTTTTGATATATGTGTCCATAATACAATCAGTTGTGGCTTGTTCCATGAAGTCGTGGTTTAACTCTGTTGGTATGAGTTGTTCTGCCACGTCTGATGTGTCTAGTAGAGGTAGAAAGTAGGGCCGAAGGCGGTCCACATTGAACACTGGGTGTAGACCAAGGAATGGTGGAATACTGAATTCAAAGGAATTGTCCCTGATAGCCTTGGTGATGGTGTATGGCCCATATCGGAGCGGGTGAAGTTTGCGGTGGGGTCCAACGAGGCGCTCCTTCTGCAAATGTAGCCACAATTTTTCGCCCACTTGGAAGTTGTGTTGCACCCGATGCTGATCATGTCACTACTTGTACTTAGCATTAGATTTGTCCAATATGTCATGAACCTATTGGTGAATGTGCTGAATGCGCTCAATGAAGTTGTTTTCCTTGGAAACTTCAGACTAGATATGAGCTGAATCAACCTGAGTAGCTGCAAATGGCATGGCTACGTCAATGGGACATAGTGGCTGGAATCCCAAGCCCACCTGAAAGGGGCTATGATTGGTTGAGTTGTGGAGGGCCCAGTTATAGTTGTGTTGTACATAGGGGAGGCTCTCATCCCATGTGCGTGGACGCTTTGAGTTGTACATGCGCAAAATGTGTATGATCATCTTGTTAACGACCTCTTCCTGGCAATCAGCCTGGGGATGGAAAGTTATGGACTTTGTGAGCTTGGTGTCTAGCATTGACCATAGGCTAGACCAGAATGTACTAAGGAACCTGCTGTCTCAGTCTGAGATTATAGGCTGTGGGATCCCAAAGTGTACCCACACTCATTCAAAGAAGAGTTTAGCAGTGGCTTCTACTGTGATATTCTTCTTACAGGCCGCCATTATGGCCATCTTTGAGAATCTGTCAATGACCACAAACACACAGTCGTTTCCATGCTTAGTAGAAGGAAGGCCCGACATGTAATCCATGGAGATGGATTCCTAAGGTCGACTAGGGATAGGAAACGAAGTATAGAGGCCTTGCTTCTTGATGGATGGTTTGTAAATGGCGCAGGAAGTGCAGAATCGGATGTACTTCCCGATGCTCTGTCGAAGGTTCGACCAATAGAAATACTTCTGCAGTACTGCCACTGTTTTCTCGACACCAAAATGCCCAGCGACCCAACTGTAGTGCACTTCCCAAATCATCTTGGCACACTTGCTTGAAGGAACACAAAGGTGTCCCATGTGACATAGTAGTACATCCTGGAGGTGAAATTTTGGAACTTGGTTTCCCTCCAAGAGCATCTGGTATGTGTGGCTGAATTCTGGATCGCTCTTGTAGAGAAGCGGCCAATCAGAAGTCTCATGCCCACAAGAGTTGAGCACAGTGGTTATCGCCACAATCGGTGGTCGGCTGAGGCAGTCTACAACATTATTGGTGCTTCCCTTCTTGTACTTGATGTTCAAATGAAACTGTTATAGATATGTGGACCACTTCTAATGGCGATCGTTCTGTAACTTCCCTTGTGTCTGCATGAAATGCAGGGATCGATGGTCTATGTGGATGATCGTTTCCTTCCCTAAAATGTAATGCTTCCATTGTCGGCAAGCCTGTATAATGGAATACATCTCTTTGTCATAAGTGGGATATTTGCGGACTGTGTCGGATAGTGTATCACTGTGATATGCCATTGGATTCCCTTGTTGAGTAAGTATTTCCCCAATAGCATAGTCAGAGGCATCTATCTCGATCTCAAATGGTTGTTGCAAGTCTCGTAATGTGAGCACTGGGGCACAGCAGAGGCGATGTTTCAATTTTGCAAACGCTATCTGCTGAGTTTTCGACCAAAATAATTTTGCTTTCTCTCCTCCCTCGGTGACTTGATTCAAGGGCCAAGTGATATGAGAGAATCCCAACACGAACCTGCGGTAGAAAATAGCAAGGCCCAGAAAGCTGCGAAGCTCTGTTAGAGTAGTTGGGGCTCGCCAATATCGAATGACTTGGATCTTAGTTGGATCCACATGTACCCCACACTCATCAATAATGTATCCTAGATACTAAACCTGGGTCATGCCGAAAGTGTACTTGTCCAAATTGGCACACAACTTGTGCTGCCGCAATGTTTGGAGGACCTTTCGAATGTGGTGGAGGTGCTCTTCCCAAGTCTGGCTGAAGATCAGGATGTCATCCAAGTACACTGCTACAAATGAGTTGGTAAATGGCTGCAAGATGTCATCCATCAGTCTCATGAAGGTTGCAGGAGCATTCGTCAGCCTGAAAGGCATGACCAACCATTCAAAAAGGCCCTCTTTGGCTTTGAAGGAAGTCTTCCACACATCGTTCGATTCGATCGGTACCTGGTGATACCTAGACTTTAAGTCGATCTTCCTAAAATATTTCGCCCCTTTAATCTGGTCCAGGAGGTCATCAATCCATGGAATTGGGTACCTATTCCGGACAGTGATCTTGTTCAGCACCCGATAGTCAATACAGAGTCTCCAAGTCCCATCCTTCTTCTGTACCAACACGATCGGGCTCCCATAGGGCGATGAACTTTCCCGGATGTGACCCTTCTGCAGCAGCTCTTGAATTTGCCTCTTGATTTCATCATTCTCCATAAAAAAGTGTCGATAGATCAGTCCATTGGGAATCTGCACACCTGGGGTCATATTGATGGGGTGCTTGACCTGACAGTGGAGAGGCACCCCAGTGGGTGAGGTGAATATGTCCTGGTACTCCTCCACGACCTTGTCCATTTTTTGTTGTCGTGCGGAGGGGCTCTGTCTAGAGGTTGTGGCCAAGATATTCTTCTTGCCCTGAGGGAGGATCATCAAGAAAACAAACTTCCTGGTTTTGGAAATGAGCTTACTGCATTGTTTTGCAGTAACCAAAGAGATAGTGGCAGGAGGTGGTACCTCTGGTATCCTGTACAAATTATTTCCCAACGTAATAATAACAACGCGAGGCCGGGACTCATACACAACATGTCGCTTCCATAAGTATGGTTGACCTAATAATAAATCACAAACATCAAGAGGAGAAATATCACATAATACCTCATCAGTGAAGGGCTTGATGCTGTAGGGAAGGAGGCACTGCTGGATGATGCGGAGATCCCGCCCTTGGTGAAGCCAGTTGATGGTGTACGACTGTGGGTGTGCTGTGTTCAAAAAACCCAAACGCTTCATGACCTCTGCTGAAATCAGGTTCTTTTGGCTCCCACTGTCAATAATGAACTGTAGCAGGGAACCTTTTACCCACATTTGGGAGTGGAAAAGATGCTCCTCCTCCTATGAATCTTTTGGTTCTTCCTTTTAGATCTTTATGGTGGCAACAATGGCGTTGGGATACGCATCAACAATATTATTCCCTCTATCATTCCCCTTCTCAGGTTCTGATTCAGTGTGAGAGTATGCATTTGATTCAGAATCCTTTATCTCAGCCACCAGTGACTGCTTGGCCCAACACTCACTTGTGTTGTGAGTGGGTCTCTTATGGAACTCGCACCACTTTCCCGCTTCCTTCTTCGGCTTTGCAGTGTTTCTCTTTGCTTGGAGCTTTGGAAATTTTTCTTGATTCGCCATGCCTTGGTTGTGCCCTTGATTCTGCGATTTGGGGGCACCTTTCCCTTGCTTCTAATTCGCAGATCCAAAGTATCGCTTTTTCTGTTTGAATTTTTGCTCAATTTTGGCAGCATACCGATATGTCGTACCAAGCAAGGAGATGTCAAGGAACTCAATTTCCTCTTGAATGTATCTGTGCAGACAACTACGGTACTTTAGCACCAAATTTTTCTTTGAATCTTTGATACCCAACTTGGTGTGCAAGGTAGGAACAGATTCGTCAGCTCATGCACATCTTGATCTCTTTGTTGCCGCAGCATAATTCCATTGTATGTACTTGTCCTCATAGCTCCCCACCAGATAATATTGTCCCTTTATGGCACCTCGAAAAGAATTCCAAGTGGGTACGGCCGAGAATAGAGAGGGTTCCTCCTCGTCCTTTCTCTCACAGTAGGTTTTTCACTAGTCCTTGACATGGGGGGCGGCTTTGAGTAGAGAAAAACTAATCTTTTCCATGTCAAAAAAGTTATGAACCGAGAAATGTCCTTCTAATAGATTCAACCATCTACCTATGGCGTCTGCATCTATTCGGCCATCAAATATGGGAATGTCAAAGTTTACTTGTACCTTAAAAGGGGTTGCGCCTCCAGAATGGATGCTAGATGTAGATGCACCGCCAGTGGGAAGTTGTTAAAGGATCTGGGCGAAGTTATCCATCATCGCGTTCCTTTATTTTTCAAAGGCCTCCTCGAGCAACATTTTGATAGGATCTTCTGTGCCCTCGTATTTCTTTTTGTCCCCCATAGGTGGCCGTCAGGATTTGCGAGGTTTATCTTGCAAAGGTTCAACCAGATCGAGCCCTAACTCTTTATACCCCGCCCTCGTTGGGGACATGCAAAGAAGGATTGAGAAAGAACAGATTGCTCTGATACCACTGATCTAGATTTATGCAGAAACGCAACAAAATACACAAATAAGCATAGAAACAAATATGCAGTGGAAATAACACTTCATTTCATTAATCAATAACTGAAACTTGTTTACATACAAAATGGAAATAAACTAGCTAGAGTGCTGGTAGCTTATCTCTGAGAAGAGATGTGGCGGATACATGCCTATGAACTCTATCTTACAATGAGGCTTGAAGGCCTATATATTATTGAGAAACAATGGAAACCCTACACATCCAAAAACCTAACCCTGGGAGGTGAAACGCCAGAATGTGGGCCCCGTTGGGTAACTTGGTACATCAATTTCCCGAGGTCGTAACTGTAGCATACTACCTTCATTTGATGCGCATGATACATCGTTAGAAAGATCTATTTAAGGAATACATCCATACACAAAAAATATCAAGTCCAAAATGGACTCATATTTGCCTGACCATTCGATGCCGAAAAACCGTCGTTTAGGGCCTCAAAACGGCTCCGAAAGGTTAGGACCCGAAAACTGCCAAAAATAGTAAATTGTGCTACAATTAAGGAAAATGGAAAACTAAAAGAAACAATTGTGGGGTTCCAAGAGGAATAGGTGTGTGGCCGCCAATATCCTCCTGGATCGTAAATGGTTGAAATACTTGTTTAAAAAGAAAACTTTGAATATCAGACAAAAGAGATGGTTGGAATAATATTGTGAATTTTATTTTTATATCAAATATATAAAATGGAAAGACAACATGGTTGCAAATGCACCCAATAGTATATTACATGAAATGCAAGCTACACTTGTTAGCATGTACCCAGAGAAAATCAATGACATTAACATGAATAATTCATTCACACATTCTGTCAAACACTTGAATGACTAGGGTTTATGATTAAAAATTAACTCTAAATTTGAAATACAAACCACCATATTTAAGATCTTCTCAATATTGAAGCAATCATTCACACATGGAAACATAGATGTTTTAGATGTTTTGGTCAAAGACCAGGAAAAACCCCAACTCTTGGGGACAACCCTAGACATAAGAAATTTTTATTAAAGAAGAATATTCAAAAATATTTTCATCTACACATGAAATCATTCCTTCAACCCTCATTAACAAATTAATCCAAACTGAAAAAACAACAGAATACCTTGATTTGTGTGCTCTTTGTATGGTCTCCAAAAACATAATTTGAAAATTTCCAAATTTGTATTACCAAATGTTTTTATCGAATTGAGACCAAAACTGAACAGAAATTCCAAAACCTAGAATAAATAGACTACTTCTTTATAAACAAGTGAATATGCCACAAAGTAGTAAATCCATACCAACTATAAAAATTGAGAAAGTAAATAAACACTAAGTTGAATTGACAAATCATAATAACAATTTTGTTTATAAAATTTGCCATATCAATAATTGTCTTCATAAAAACATTTACTTAAATATATATATATATAGTCACATCAAAATCAAACATGAAAAGTGATAATTATGTTTTTTGTTTTTAGTGAAGAAAATTCATGTTGAATTTCTCACATAGTAATAATTGTCTTCGTAAAAACATTAACTTAAAAATATACATAATTAGTCACATCAAAATCAAACATCAAAAGTGATAATAGTATTTTTTGTTTTTAGTAAAGAAAATTCTTGTGGAAGTTCACACATAGTAGTTTTAAAAAATTTCAAATTAAATGTTTTTAATTTTATTTTCCATATTTTAAAATCAATATCACATTTTCATGAATCTATATCTTATCAATACAAATTAAAATGAGTCAATTTTAATAATTTATTTTTAATTTGCAAACGAATTAATCTAATATATTTTTTTAATCATTGAAGATCTTTATTAAAATTTATAATATGAAAACGAACTAATACAAAGTCAAAGCAGTTTAACTTTCAAATGAAATTGTACTCCCTCTTTGACATGGTTTTAACTTTCAATTGAAGTATACTCCCTCTTTAGCAATGTTTACTGAGTGAATGTCCTTAATCCCTTTCATATACAATAATAAACACTACTTGGTAATAGTGGTAGTGAGAGGAATTGATCTAGGGACGATGGTCCGTACACTTACCAATACTTGAAAAACAGAATGTAAGACATCTAGCCACAGTGGGAACACACAAGAGACAGTGCTCTCACAATCTGATTAACAATAGAGAAAAAATATTACATTTATAGGCTCACCAAGCCTCAACCAAATCCCTGGAAACATGGAGTTATTGAACTCCCGTGAGCACAAAACACCAAGATGGCTACAACAAATCAAAACCATCTCTAAAAATCTCTAACAACATACTATATTTCTCCATTATTCCAACACTCCCCCTTTATGGAGAAATGGTTTTTCTACAACTCCCAACTGATTTCTGAATGCTTCAAACTTCGCCTTTGAAAGAGGCTTGTGAAAATGTCGGCGACATTTTCATTTGTGTTACAATAGATCAAGTCAAACTCCTTTTACTGTAACTTTTGTTTGACAAAATGATGTTGGATCTCAATATGTTTAGATCGAGCATGATACACTGGATTTTTGGCTAATTTTATGGAGCTTTGGTTGTTACACTTGATAATTGTTGGTGCTTTATGTTCTTCTCCAACATCTTCAGGGATTCTTCGCAACCAGGTTGCCTCACTAGTTGCGCTGCATAAATATTTGTAAACTGCTTCAGTAGATGATAACTCCATGACACGATCCCTAAACCAATATTGAATGCATAACCTATGGTTGATTTTCTATCATCAAGATTTCCAGCCCAGTCTAAATTTGAATGACCTATCAACTTAACATCAAATTCATCATTGTACTTAAGACCAAAATTACAAGTTCCCTTTAAATAGCAAAGGACCCTCTTCATTTCTTTACAGTGGCTCTCACGGGGCTTAGCCATAAACTGACTAAGGATGCTAATAGGGTATCCAATGTCTGGCCTGGTTGTGGTGAGATAGTTCAAACTTCCCACCAGCTATCTATATGGAGTACCATCCACCTCCTTTGTGCCATCCTCACTATAGAGTTTGGCATTCCGTTCCAATGGAGTAGGGAATGGATTGCATCCATCCATATGAAACCTTTGAAGTATCTCCCTTGAGTATTTAATATGTGTGACTAGTGTTGTGTCAACCTCTCTCCAAACTTCAAGACCTAAACAGTAATGCAGATCTCCAAGGTCCTTCATCTCGAATACCTATGACAACTGTTGCTTGATTTCTTCAATCAATGTAGAAGCATCTCATGTTATGATGGTGTCATCAACATATAGAGAAATCAATGAAATGTGTATGTTCTCATCTGCCTTGACATACAAGTTGGGATCACTCTTGCTTTTCACAAAACCATGTTGAGAGAAGAAAGTGTCGATCTTCATGTACCATGATCTCAAGGCCTGCTTCAATCCATATAGTGCCTTATTCAACTTGCAAACAAGATGTTCATGTCCCTTCTTCACAAACCCCTCTGGTTGGACAAGGTACACCTCTTCCTTCAAGTATCCATTCAGAAAGGCAGAATTGACATCCAACTGATGCATTTTCCAATTGCGTTTGGTGGCTAATGCAATCATCACTCTGATGGTGTTCAACTTGGCTACTGGTGCAAATGTGTCTTCATAATCAATAACCCCCTTTTGTGAATAGCCTTTTTCTACCAATATTCCTTTATATTTATCAATGCTACCATCAGCCTTGAATTTAGATTTAAACAACCATTTGGAACCTATGGGAACTTCATCCTTAGGTAGCTTTATCAATTCCCCTTTGTCATTCTTCATTATAGAATTGTACTCCTTAGTCATTGCATCCATCCATTCTTTCTTATATTTTGCTTATGCAAAATTCAAAGGTTCAACAACATTCTTTACCCGAGTCATTAAGGCATACTCTCTGAACCTTATAGGTGGCTGAATCTATCGTGTTAACCTCCTTTGTGTTTCAATTCCTGTTGGAGTTCCATCAAACATTCTTCTGCTTGTCGGATATTCTTCAACACTTCTTGGTGATTCTTCATTGCTTGAAGTATCCATGCTACTTGAATATTCTTCTTGTTTTTGTTCTTGTTCCACATTCTCATTTGCATCTTCCATGATGTACTCATCATGAATGCACCATAGTAAACCCAATCCTAAAAAATTCCTATTTACAGGCTTATACGCGACTGTATAGAAGTGCAACCCGCGTACTGTACGCGACTGTCCAGTAGAGCAACCCGCGGATGCAGGCCTCTATACGCGACTGTGCAGAAGAGAAACCCGCGTATAGGTACAAATTTTTTCTCAAAAACTAAGAAAAATACACAAGACTTTCAAACACTGTGACAAGTATGAACCAGGATAAAAGACCACGCACATACTTCAAAGCAAAGACTGGTCAAGGGTGACAGAAACAACCTACAGTAGTCTGGGCTCGCCAGCGGAGTCTCCAGTTCTGTTGTATAGGAATAAACACCTTATAACTGAAGGTCTAGGGTTACCAACATACTCAATAAACTTGCAGACAATTGACTCTAGAGTGCAGTAAAGGAAATAGGAGGATGGGAAAGACTCACCTGATACACGACGGTTGATCCTAGCTTGTCCTCTTCCACTCTGCTTCTCCTCCAAAGTCTTCAGGGATGCTTTCTCCTTCACCTATCAAGTATCAATCTTCCAAATACAAGATGATTCATATATATAAACAGGTTAGATAAATCATATACAGGATTCTGAAACATAAACATTTATCAAACCATAATACATGAGATACATTCAAGACACAATATGGAAGAAGGATTCTCTTTATTAACAATAATGGAAAGAGTTCAGATTACAACCCAAAGCCTAAGACAAGGACTCCTCTGCAGCCAAAGGATTCTGAGTTCCACTACTCCAAAGACTTCTGTATAAACTCCACCAGCATAACTTTGCTCTCCAAGTGTATGCCTCCAACACCCTCCCCAAGGCTTGTATTTATACTAGATGAAATAAGGCAGTTTCGAAGGTTGAGGAGGTTGAGACAGTTAAGGAGATTAAGGTAAATGTCTTAACTAATCTCAAGTAATCGAGTGTTTTTATTTTTAATGTTAAATTTAGGTATACACGGGTATCAAGACTAGCAACTCACGTATTATCCGCGAGTTTCTCTAAAGGCAACCCACGTATACATCTATACGCGACATGCAACAACCAAGACTCACATATGACACGCGAGTTGCATATATAGAGAGTCGCGTATATGACTTGACATAGCAAAAGGGTTGCATATATAGAGAGTCACGTATGACACGCGAGTTGATCTCAAAACACCAATTTGGATGGGAATCTTTCACCCTCGAAATTAGCTAAGGCAAGAAAACTAGTCATGCACTAGCTCTCACAATTCACAAATGACAATTTCTCAAATGATCAAAATCTATTCTCCTAGTTGATTCCTATATTTTATAAAAATCCTTAGCATTCTAAGGTTACCAATCCATCCACAAACTCAAGGCAATTTGAATTTGGGTGTGGGATCAAGATTTGTCACGTGTCCTCCCTTTCCTAGCCTTCCATCTTCCCCCAATTTGAGTAGGAACCCATTGAGCTTCTTCAACTCACATGAGTTCCCTCTTGGATACTCTATTTCGACCTGAAATGTCATATATGTCAAATTTCAGCCTTCATATCTTATTTTTTTCATAGGTGTCATAGAATCTTCATCAATGTTGTCATAGATCTAGGGAATCTAGTCCAAGTGTCTCACTAGCTCCAAAATGACTCTTCATCTCCCATGTAAGTTAAATTTCCTTCCAAATTCGACCTATGATGTATATTTCCAAGTGTATTATAATTATAACTCATCCAAGAACATTTAGGGTTCCCATGGATTCGAAATTGTGAGAGGAGGATGCCATGTGGCATATAAATTCTAGCTTGTGTGGGGCCCATAGTCTCCATGTGTCTCCATGCTCCATTGCCACTTCAATTTTATCTTGTACTTATTTATTTATCTCATTTATTAAATATTTATTCCATTCTAATTTTCAAACATCATTCATTGTCCCACTTATTCCAAATCCCAAAGATTCCACCCCCAACTTAGGAAACTAGTAATTTTCCTCCTTGGCAATTATTTAACCCTTGGCATCAATTTGAAAAACTTTAATGAATATGGAAAATGTGATTAGGCCATTGTGACCCAATTCAAAATTTGGGACATGACAAATCCTCCCTTCCCAATATTTCTTGTCCTCGAGCAATTTCAAACATGAGTGTTGAAGAACCTGCTTTATGTATGATTCTTTGAAGTTGCCACTGAGTTTCCCAACTTTGAGTCTTTGAGATTCCATGAAGATTTGAAAGAGGAACCACCATGCTTGCTGCTGCACTACTCTGATTAAAATCACTTTATTAAGTGGGGAATCCATCTCCCATACTGCTTGTTTCCCAAAAAATTGGAATCAATGGGACTAAAAACTATCCTAGGGCCCCATTGCTTATATTGCACTCCAACAATTAAGAGTGCTCTCCAACCCATACCATTAGGAAAGAGAATTCTGGGATCCCATTTTCTTGTATGAATTCTTCCAAAAATCATGAGTACATAATATATATCATCAAAGTACATAACAACATAATAAAAATGTACATCAAGGAGGTGCCTCATCAAAAATTCATGAAAGTGTTTATACCTCCAAGTAAGTAGACCACCATTTTTCGAGTGCATATAAGCTTCAAGTGATGAATCAAATATGCTCCAATGACATAGGTGAGGATCCCATGTCCTATAATGCTGCTCCAAAATGATGTGATATGCATCAAAATATTCAGCCATGTATTCTTTCATCCAATAAGTGAATGAAGAATCTCCCCTAAAATCTAAACCAAATAACGAGCAAAAAAAGAAAGGAGACTTCAAATGACTCAAATAAGTCTCACCCATACTTCATAAAGATATAACAAAGTATGTGTCTTGCAACAAAAATGTTCTCCAATCATAATTATATTCACCTAAGTGTTTGGTGAAATTCCTCCAACATCAAATGAACCAAGTGTTGAGCAAGAAAAACCATGAGTCTTCAAGTGACTCAAATGCATATCATAGGTGCATCCATGTAGATGTACATCATCATAAAGTAACAAAGGATGTTGTTGCAAATGTGAATAATAATGTGCTCCAACCATGTCATCATAGAAAGTAAATCTAGGAGTTCCATACCCCTCATGTGGAACAATAAAAAAGAATCCTTTCACCCATACTTCATTGAGACTAATGTTGCAAAACATGGAATTGTAGGATGTAGGAGAATGAACTAACTGACCCAAATGATCAAAAGGTGCATAATTTTTATCATGGGAAGTATCCATATGGGTAGTATCATGCAGCTCCTTCAAAAGTGTGAAACCTTTGTCATAGATTGGTTCCAATGTAGAGGAATCATGCTCTTCTTTAAAAATTGCATAACCTTCATCAAGAGACAATTCAAGTTCCTCTTCCACCACATCAATTGTTTGGATCTCTTCAAACAAAAAAATCACATTCAAATTTATAAATTTCTCATGTTCCACCATGTCATGAGTATCCTCCAAGAAATCTACCATATGACAATCTGAAACATGGGAGGAAGAACAAGTATCTTGCAGCCTCTCTAGAAGTTGCTAATTTTGAATTTGGAGATTATGAATATCCTCATTATTATTCAAGTATGCTTCATCTAAGAATTTATTAACCTCAACCAAATTTTTTCTATCAAAAATCAAAGACATGAAATTACCTTCAATGTTGCACATTGCTCTTTGAATCTTCTCCATGTCTTCAAGGAAGGATGGATCCTCCAATGAAGAAATTTTCCAACAGTAATTTGACGCCAATGCTTTAGTGTCATGTAGTATTATAAGGGACTCTTGGATATTCTTTTCATTCATCTTTATGACCCTTCAAGAAAATTAGGATTTTACAAATGAACCTCCTCATATTCTTCCTTCTTGCTTGGACCAACTTCATGAAGCTCAAGTGGTCATGGGGAAGTTGATCTTGGTTCTTCTTTAACTGCTACAAGGTATTCATTTTCATGTTTACTAGAAATTTGGATTGCAGCAAAATTTTGAAATCTAATCTCTATGTCACCAACATAGAGTTGTGAGTACCCATCAGTAGGTACTCCATAGTTCGAGCATCCATCAGTATATGCTCTTTGTTTCATTTCCAAGGTAGAATGTGTCTCGAAATGATATTTACTATTTTCAATAAAAACTTCTTCATACTCATGTGATGTCTCTTCATATTTTTCAGAGTCACTTAGGAGTGAATTTCGATCCTCTCCATGTACTACTTCTTCTACTTCAACTATTTTGGAACTAGGTGGTTCATGGGTCTCCTCCTTTTGCTCCTTCAAGCAAGCTGATGCATTTTTCCCATTGGTTTTATTAAGATCAATATATTTTTTCCAACCATGGATAGCCAAAAATTCAAATCCTTTCATAATATTCTTTTTCATGTCTTCAAAGATAGGTTCCATGATTTTTATATGCTCTTGACCATCATATGAGGTTCCCTTATCATACCTAGTCATAGTTTCCTCTTCAACAAAAGCACTTTTGGGTTTCAATATCTAATGGTGGTCCCTGAGTTCTTGTACTCATATATATCAGACCACATCAGGTTCCAATATTATTCTCTGGTACCACTGTAATGTCCCTTTTTGGAATTTTATTAAATGACTAATTTTTTCACTTTTTTCCCAATTTCAACCTTTTACTAGTTTTGATGTCTAAGTCTCCAAATTGGTCCAGATGCTCCCAAATATTCATAGAATGTATATGACTGATATTAAGGTTTGAATATTATGTTCATAAATTATTTATAACCCTCCAATCACTTCTTAAAACTAGTTTTATGTTCTGATCAAAATAGGAGTATTTACTAGCAAATTGGGGTTCCAATCCCCCCCCCCCCACCCCACCCGGGTAAATGCTAGAAATTGATTCTCAAATGCTCCCAAACCCACTCTAATTTCTGAAAATATGTAGGAGATGTGTAAGGGAAATTTTTAAGGTCTCATATGCATCATGGTTCAGTTTATACAGGATGTTATGACCCTCTCCAAAACAACTCCCAAGTCACTATTTCGACCCTTGGGGAAAAGGCACCAAATATTCTCCCAATTCTTAAGTAATGAACATGAAACTTGTAATACACATTAGTGACATTAAATTCATAATAAATTCATCAAATATACATTCCTCCATTTGAAATAATTATCATTACCATGGCATATATCAAAATAGAGTGGAAATGTTCATTGTTTGCTCATTAAAAGTCATTTTGACATACAACTCTTGGGTATTTCGACCTGAAAATTTATGAGAATGAAGAAAAATACATATTGAACTTATTAAAATCATAAATAGACTAGGATAATCTCTACAAAAAAGTACAATATCTCACCCAAGGCGCAATCCCTCCATGAGCATGAAAATGCAATGAAAACTGGAAATGGTTGAGAGAAAGTGTTGCAATAGAAGAACCCACGAGCTTCCCTATAGATTACAGTTGAAATTAAAACTCCATTAAATCTCCATTAAATACCTGAGTGGCCTCTCCAAACACCAACTTGGATGAGAATATTTCACCCTCGAAATTGGCTAAGGCAAGAAAACTAGTCATCCACTAGCTCTCACAATTCACAAATGACAATTTCTCAAATGATCAAAAGCCATTCTCTTGGTTGATTCCTGTATTTTATAAAATTCCTTAGCCTTTTAAGGTTACCAATCCATCCACAAACTCAATCCAATTCTAATTTGGGTGTGGTCTCAAGATTTTCCATGCGTCCTCCCTTTCCTAGCCTTCCATCTTCTCCCAATTTGAGTAGGAACCCATTGAGATTTCCCAACTCACATGAGTGCCCACTTGGATGCTCTATTTCGACCTGAAATGTCAGATATGTTAGATTTTAGCCTTCAGATCTGGTTTGTGTCATAGTTTTCATAGAATCTTCATCATTGTTGTCATAGAGCTAGGGAACCTAGTCCAAGTGTCTCACTAGCTCCAAAATGACTCTTCCTTTCCCATGCAAGTTACATTTCCTTCCAAATTCGACCTATGATGTATATGGCCAAGTGTATTATCCTTATAAATAATCCAAGAAAATTTAGGCTTCCCATGAATTTGAAATTGTAAGAGGAGGATTCCAAGTGGCACATAAATTCTAGCTTGTGTAGGCCCCATAATATCCATATGTCTCCATGCTCCATTGCCACTTCAATTTTGTCTTGTATTTATTTATTTAGATCCTTTATTAAATATTTATGCCATTCTAGTTTTCAAACATTATTCATTGACCTCCTTATTCCAAATCCCAAATATTCCACATCCAACCTAGGAAACTAGTAAATTTCCTCCTCCCCCTTATTCCAAATCCCAAAGCTTCCACCCCCAACCTAGGAAACTAGTAATTTTCCTCCTTGGAAATTATTCGACCCTTAGCATCAATTTGAAAAACTATAATAAATATATCAAATGGGATTAGTCCATTGTGACCCAATGCAAAATTTGGGACATGACAACATCCACATCTCCAGGGATTTACTCTCCCATCTTGATGGATTGGAAAATACAGAGGACGTATGGGAGAAGCTTGAATCCTTGTTTTGAAAGAAGGATGAGCTGAGGGGCCATATTCTAGAGAATGAGATGATTTCATTTCAACCCAACAACTTCGAAACTATACAACGATTCTTCTCAAAATTCAAATCCTTTATCATGTAGTGCAAGCAGTGCAAGATTGAAAAAAATTATGAGCAATTGATGCTCTCTATAAACTTGGCCTAGAATTCTCAGTGTCTGTGTCCACCTTTCACTCTAAGATACTGACAACTCCTAATTGGAGAATTCCATCACTTGATCCCTTCACAGATTCTCTTATTCAGGTACAAGACAAGCTTATATAGATGGGAGCCCTAAGAGCCTCCATAAATAAAACTCTCTTGGATGGGGAGACAAATAATGCACAATCAAGAAGGAATCATAATACCATAGATTATATGTCAAGACTCATTGAATAGAAAAATATTTCCCTCCATAAAGGTGCAAGTAAGGATGATTTTGGAGACAATATTGAATATCGTGAGCGATGCCATGCATCGAAGGCTATATTTTCAAAATAGCATGCCTTCCTCGTTGATTCGATATCCTCCAATCACATGGTTGCATCCAAAGAATCATTCTCTTCATTAAAACCTTCTTATGGTCCAAGTATTCACATGGGAGATGACACTCAAATCCAATTTCAAGGGAAGGGTTCAATCAAATTAGAGCATGGAGTGTTCATTAATGTCCTCTATGTGCTCTCCTTAGAAACAAATTTGTTTCTTGTATACCATATGACTCATACAGGCTCACCAAAGCGATTTGTATTTGATCTTGACTCAGTGGAGATCTCATATATCTCAACTCGGAAGCTGATAGAGAAAGGTGTTGCAAGCAATGCCTCCAAGGCATATCAATTCTCACACTTTCTGCCATACTAAGATCTAGTACAATCTCAACTGCAATTTAAAAAATTTAGTGATGGGTAGGCGTGCTCGTCAAATTTAACCCCTACTTTACATTATGCATTATGGTTATTTATTAATTTAATGCTAAGATAAATTTCACAATTTATGTATTCATTACAAACACGGTAGCTCGCATTCTTGATATCATGATCTACATACCGTGTGATAAGTGATAATATATATTTAAAATATTTTTTATTTTGATATTTGTTTGTTAGACAAAGGTGGCACGAAGAGAAACCACCACAATATTTGTCTCGTACCTATTTATTATTGTGTCTCTTTCAATCATTATTGTGGTGGTCCCACCATACTAGTTACATCTTAGATCTTTCCACGTAGAAGTAGGAACTAGGAAGGCGTGGATTTTTCGTGGCATTTATCTTCCATTCCATTTTGGCTTGTCTTTGATTCGATGTTTAGTTAACAGAGAAACACATCTGACCTGTAATTTATACATACAAACATTAATCATCACATTAACTACCACACAAAGTAGCATTTAATGTTGCGGAACAGTAAAATTCAACAATGCACCTCCATACAACCTCAACTTTAAATTATAAATTGCAAGCTTATTGTTATTTTCGATTCATGAGGATAAACTTTGCTCATACCCGTTAAACATAGAAACAAAAAGAAGACGGTAACTAGTGTTAGGTCAAAATTCGTAATTGATGGTGTTCGGGCTTGGAATTTCAAATTTACTCTACCTGTCAACTAGAAATTTGATGATGGTCTTGAATTTTTTATGCCCGTCGCTTTACATTTTATGCAAATTCATGACTGTCAAAATCGTTTACATTTTTATTTGAGTTTTTGACTTAATTTGATTGTATAATTTTCCTCTATTAAATGATAAATACACCAAAACAAGCTATGGGAAAGATCGACTCCGAAATCAAAATCGGAAGTGAATAATTTATTGAATAAAGCAAATATATGTCGAGTTTAAATCTTTGAATGTGTTGAGGCCTGGAAATTCCTAGGCAACAATAGAAAGGGATTATCCCCAGTCAACGTTCCCAACTAGCCCGTGACTGTTTGGTATGGGGAATCCGTCCGGTTTGTGGTCCGGCTACCGTAGGTCAAAGTAACAAAAACAAAGGTTTTACCGGTTGCGGCCCGGTCCACCGTGTATATTTTTGTATTTTTTGACTTATGTATGAGATGCATATGCCTACTTAACCATGCAGGGTGATAAGGATGCAGGGAGTATTCACAATGTGATGCGCAGGTTCTTACCTCTCGTCTTAGGCTCGCGAGCATCTAAATCACATGTGCAGCAGTGCAACAAACTGACTATCTATCTATCTATCTATCCCCGGGGAGCAAACTGTAATTTAATTATGAGTAATGTGTATTGTGCATGCATCATAAAGAGAAATTACAAGTAGCTGATGTTTCTTTCTACAACACATGAACTATTAAAGATATTTCAACAATCAGATAGCCAATCATTTTATGAACAACATACATTACTCATGGTGGTAATTCCACAAAATAAACCAGAAATCATTTAAACAAGAACATAGGTTCTAAGAGTTAGAACGATATCACAGTTAACGGACAGAAACTGGAAAAACAAAATAGTTCATCTTTCAGCCATCCATAGCATAACATTTGAAAGTGCCACCAATCTTTCTCCAACAGGCAAACAATGCTTCTTTATTGCAAAGAGAAATATTTCTTCTTACAATATCGTTTCCATGTCTAACTGGGAAAAAGCCCCCTCTTCCCTCTTAGTCTATTACATTTATACAAAAAGGTGAGACGGTTGGGCTTCCCAAAGTAACATTTGAGCTTCCCAACTCTTCGTTTCCCAACGTTTGACTTTTCTCAAAGGTTTTCACAAAAGGTTACATATTAAAAAAAATGACCGATCCTTTATGAGGAGGGTCCCACTTGGGCATCTAGAAATTTCTTTCCATGCTGAAGCTTCAGAGGCAATGCCCTCAAATGCACAAGGCTCTAAAAACTGAATATTTATCTCAAACTTAGCAGCCTGGTTCTTTATGGCCTCAATCCTGGTTGCACTCAATCGAAGTTGATCCTTTAGAAGCTGCACGCTGATAGCTGAATGATCTACTTCGCTCCTCAAGATCTGATAATCCAGGGCTTTAATGCACTGTACGTTAGCTTCCTCCTCCTGGTATCTCTTCTGCAGCAGCTCCACAAAGGCGTTGTGATCTGGGAAATCCTGAAGCCTTTGCTCTGCCTCTATCTGGCACCGATTGTAGGTAATGAGAAGCCTTCTGAAAAACTCATTGCATGCTCCTTTCGTCTTCTTAACTGATTTTTTGAAATCCTCCGCAGTATTTATAGAAAATTCCAGCAATTCATAATCCCGCTTGAGGGCCTGTGTATCCTTTGATGGCAGTTCTGCAGGAGTTTCTTCCTTGTTTTCCAGCCTTTCCATCCTTGCAGTCAAGACTTCAAGGATGTCCTGAGATCGATCTGAAAGTAAGAGGATGTCTCTAGGATTTCCTCCAATCTGCTATCTACCTACAGCACCTTTCACCTTTCTCCTTCTATAGCAGTCTGTAGCTGCAGCATCTTCGTCTTCTGGGCCAGGATGTGCTCTTTGAACGGTTGGAGGTTAACCTGCTGCTCCCTTGTTTACTCCAGAGCATTTGTCAGAGAAGAAATATGCTCTTGATGTTTCTCTTTCTGCTCTTGGGAGTGCATCTCACTGGCCTATAAGATAATCTTTTGCTGCTCTTCTAGCTCTTCTACTTTTCCCAGCAGCTGTTCCTTTTCACTCCTTAGCTCTTGACATTCTTTCTGCACTTTCTCCAGAGCCTCCTGTGTAGTTTCCATAACCTGTCTTTCTACTTGGAGGGCCTGCAATTTATCCCTAGAAGCCTTTATCTCCCTCTACACGTCTTCATACTTCCACTTTAGCCTATTGCTTTCTTCTCTCTCTTTCCTCAATGTATCTTTCAACTGAGCAGAGGACTTCTTGGACTGATCCAAGTCAGTTATTACATTTTCCATGTTATCTTCTGAGGCGTGGATTAGTGCAATCCCAGCTCTCAGGGTGAATCTTGGATCTTGGTCTGTTCCCAACATAACAGCCATATCCGTGATCATTTTACCAGGCATATCTCCTATTTCAACCCTCTTTTCTGTTCTCTTTACTATCCTCTTTGTAGCCCTGTCATAAAACACAGTGTTAAAATCAGGGATTTCTTCTCCATTTTTCTGCACAAAGGGGACCAGCTTCAGTGTGGGGACCATGGGTGTGCTGGCAACAGGTACTTGTGGGTCCTGAACCTCGAGGTTCTCCACGTCTTGGGTCTGCCCTGCAGCTGTTTCAGAAGCTGACTGCTTTGTCTGTGTCAACTTTAGCCTTTCAGCTTCTTGCTTTTGAAGCTCCTCATCCAGCTTCCTTTTCTTTTATTCTTCTTCTTTCTTAGCTGCTTCTTCTGATTTCTTAGCTGCTTCCTGAGCATCTTTTCTTTTCTCTTCTTCTTCTATGTGCAGCCACCCTGCAGCTTCTTGCGGCAACCTCTGGGCTTCCTCATTTCTCTTTCTGGCCTCTTCATCAACCTTGGCTTGTTCATCTCCCTTCCCACCTTTTGTGGTAATCTTCTTCTTAAACCTTCTTCACAAGGCTGTCATGTTTACTGCGTTTCGGAAGATGGACTCCTCTCGATCCCAATGGTGGGCATACTCAAAATGCACGTTGTGTTCTTTACAGTGTTCAACCACTTTGCCTTGAGTATCATTTCTATAGAAGGGCATTTCGCCAAAATGAAATCTTTCCAGTTCTTCTACAAATTCATCGGCTTTCTTCACTTTGGTGAACTTGTAGCTTCCTAACTTGAAGGGAAAAGGGGGAAAGGCAGTCTTCTTGTGCTCAAACAGAAAGCTACCTATTCCATCCAGGAACACTTGTCTGACTGCCTCCTTGTGAATAATGTAATCAGTTGCGTATTTGGGCAGCAGGGAAGGTGCTCTTGAACCTCTGAACATCCTGAAGTACATGCCATTTTCAGTCAAATGGTAGTCTGCATACTCCGCTATTACTTGCAGTGCCTCTTCTGACATACAATCACACTCCTTTAGGAAAATGAGTGTGTGTAAGGGCATGATAAAGTGTTCACATACTTCTCGATAATGGCTGTGATATTTGTGTGCCCACAGCAGTTTATAGGCAGCATAGACAGGCATTCGTTCCCTATCCCAGATGCACTTGAGTTTAGGGAAAGGTTGATTACACAATATGCAATCGATGAGTATGGAACTCATATAGAATTTAGACCTCTTTTGGGCCACTCCTCCCAAAGCTGAGGCCAAACAAGCTGAAAGATTATTTGATATAAGGCTAGCCCAGTTGAAAATTGTCCCCTGGGTTGCAACATGAAAAATGATGGGTATCCACTCCAACTTGAAGAACCTACCATGTGCTCTTCCAAAAATCCTATTCAACATTAAAGCTATGAACCTATAAGGAGCCCTTAAGCTTTCTGTATCGTAATCACCTGTCGGTCTATATCTGTAATGTTTTCCCTGCAACAACATCCTTTTAAGAGTCTCTACCAGGTCCATTCTAATGTTGTTCAGCCAATAATCAAATAAAAATACTTGAGCTTCTGGCATGTGGTAAGCCAACGCTACATATCCAGAGCTATATGCAGCATAGCCCTGTCTTTCAACATTTTCCAGAATCATTGTTGTGACATCTGCCTGGGGCAGAATCCATCCGATTACTTCAGAGCACAGGAACAACTCTGGTCTGGTGGTGATCTTCATCAGTGAAGAACTTTCTATGTTGTCATATATGAACTCTTCTTCTAAGCCCATGTCAGGAACCTCTCTGCGGGTGATCAATCTATACACTTCCCCCCACTGGTATTCAGGTTCGATACCAGAAATGCACTTAGTGTCTTCGTATATGTATTTAGTTTTAGTGACAACTTCTACTTCGGGCTCTTCCTCGACCACGGGGGCCTTCTTCTTTTGCCTCTTTGACATTGTGAATTCTTCCTACCATAAAATTGTAAAATTAAGCCCTTTTGGCTGAGTGACAAACTTGTATACATCAATGTGCAGTGTGTCATTTCTTCTGTGTTTAACATGATAGCAATCAGTTAGTGAAGCAAATATGTGTGTACCTAGGCTGAAATGGCCTAACTAACAGAGCTATTGAAACACAATGCGCATTATTCAATGACTTTGTCCATATCTATCATGATGAAAAACAATATAATCGAGTGGAAAACATCTACATTAACATGACTAAAACTTCCGCTCTCTGCGGGTGCCATTATCAAATCATTGTGTGGGAAAACAGAAACACTATGCAAGTTTCTATGGTGCGCTTGATCAAAGAAAAAACGCCTGTGCAAAACTACGGTCAATAACTATGCGTCATGATACACCCTCTTCCTCGGCCCGGGTTTGAAACTGAGCACGAATTTGGTGGGGCGGGACCGCGTAGGCAAATGGCTGTGGTTTAAAGATACGGGTAGCACCAAGCGGGACAAATAGCCCAAACCCCATAGCGGAAGTGGCGGAAACCTACTCCTACCCACCATCATTACGCAGGGCGTTTTGGCGCAGACAGCGTAATGGTAGTCTGCGCCAAACCCCCTCATTCTCTATGCGCAGGGTTGCAAAAACAAACGATGGTGGGGGAAAAACTACTATGAAGGTTAAACCACCCTCCCACGGCCAAATAAGCTAAAAATTATCCACCTATATAGTCGTGCAACTTAACGAGGTGAAGATAAACAGCCCCGACCAAACCTAACCGTAGCAAGCAAAACCACCAAACACTCAACAGAACGGGAAAAGGAAATAGAAGCCTACCTGGCACTGATGTGTAACCGGCGTGTATGGCGAAACGCAGACGGTCAGGCTTCCACAGTTGCCACCTGGACACGGGTATCGGTAATAGGGTCCGAACAAGCTCGAGCGATTGACAGCACGATAGCGACAGAGCACGGCAGTTGACAAATAACAATAGAATAATCCAACGCGCCCCCCGACCTCATATATATACAAATGGTCAAACTTTCGTGGCAGGTAACATAAGTTAAAATCGGACATCAGAGCCGCGAAGGGTAAATCGATCCGATATGGGCAAAGTCTGAGTCGGAAGGAAAATGAATACGCATCGGAAGGGCTAGTGTTTCTTCATCCGCAACAGCGGAACCGTAAAGCGTACTACCGTCCGCAACATCGAGACTTAAGTCGGAAGCAACAACACTAAGAGATCGGCAAGGAAAAGCATTCGGCAGCTGCAGTGGCGGAGTTACAAAAGGTGCGACCTTCCGCAACGTCGAAGGTAAAATGACTCAAACGGTCGGAAGGAGAAAACTTCCCGTAGCCGCAATGGCGGCAGCCCAAGATTTACGGGCTCGACTAAAACAACAAGCCATTACCGGGAGAGAATGCAGTTTGCCGTCCGCAATGGCGCAAGAAGTCATAATAGTTCCGATGCAAAACCAGAAAGCAGTCGATTAAAGCCAATCGAATTGGAAGAAAAGTCGAAGTCAAAACTGAAAATCCATCCGCAACGGCGAGGGGGGAAAAACAAATACACTTCCAATTCAGCCACGATGAAAACGCAATTAAAGGAAAATGATGAAGGTTTGATCAATCATTGAAATTTTTAATCATTTAGAAAAAATGAAAAGCAGCTGTAGATCAATACAAGCATAAGCAAAGTCTTTCTGAAAAGTTCTCAGACCAAATCCAAGAATAAAATCAAACTAATTCAAGCAAAAGGAGGGTCCTAAATTTTTTTTGAATTTTGGGAAATTGTTGCAGCTGCAACAATTGGTGACTACCTGGTGAACCCCAAATTTCTGAATTAACTCCTTCCCAGTGCAAGACCGTCTGAATAAAAGTTGAAATCTTCTAGATGTTTGTATCCCTAGGTTGGCCAACTTAAGCATTTAAATCATTGAGAAGCAGTCCATTCTTTGGGAAATGGTAACAACAGAAATATTGCAAGTCTGAATAACTCTTTTGAGGCCTAATAAATGAGGTTCATTTTACCCGTCCTTAGGTAGTTTCAGGCTTGGACACCACAGGATTGTAACAGATAGTAAACAGCATTGTCCTTTTGTTCCTCATTCCCATGCCAATTGCACTTTTGTGCCATTAGAAATTTAGTTCTTGTGAGTCCTCCATTTGCCTTTCTTTCTGAATTTTATTCAGGCTCCTCTATCCCATAGTGCCCTTTTGTGTGAGAGAAGAATTGGCTTTTCATCTCATGGACGGAGAGGAACTTTCGGCAATTTGAACTTCATGCTTTTGATACTTTGCTTTGATGTGTATTATTTCTTTCAGGAGTTTTGACTCTTGATAGCTTTTAGCCTTTTCTGAAATTATGGCATGGGATCATTTATATATGATACACTGTTTACCTTGCTTCCTTTCCATGGGTCTTTCACTGTCACCCCCTTGGATATTTAAGATGTGAAATGGAAGGAGCCTCGAAATAGTATTCCAGGCCTCTTTTCTTCTGAGTTATTTACAGGGGTTAAGTAAGAATTCAATGAATGCATGGTCAGTTATGGACACTGCTACTAGAAGACATTCTATGCTTTAAAGCACAGTCTTTTGCTCAAGATTTCAGTTAATAAAGAACCCTGATGTTTCCATTGCAACCAAAAGTTTGCCTCTTTATTCAAAAACAGAGCAGTAAAGAAAACAACATCGAATTGAATAATCAAAAGAAAACAACATCAACGCATCAAAGAAAAACAACATCAATTTATTTATGTACAAAGCAAATGAAAAGAAAAAATTTTGCCCACTCCTGAATATCTTTAATCTTAGGGAGTTAGAGGGTGGGCTGGATTATAGACATGAGACATCTAACCATGGTCTAGCTCTGCTATTTTTGAAATTGAACACATGTCTACAATCCTACATTCATCTTCATCATCCTGAGGAAGTTGAAGGAGCTCAGGCTGATAGCTAATCTTAGAACTGGCCTTTCTTTCTGTAAGATGTCTTATCTTAAGCTCAATTAGATAATTTCCCAGGATAGAATCAGCAGATTCTTCCAACCCAGTGACATTTTGCTTCATGTAGGGCTCTCTTAAAATCTTAATCAGGTTTGGGCTAGCCTTCTGAGGCAACCACAAGTGTGACCAGTCTGAAGCAAAGTAACCATCTAGTCGTGTTGACCAATCTCGATTCAAGATCAATCCATAGCCATCAGGTATGTCTGCTACTACAATATCAAGGTACTAACATATCTTTTTATTTGCAGACAATCGAATCAGAACATTCTTCATCTCCCCCACCACTTTGACACTAGTCTTGTATAGTTGAGTGACGTCCCAATCAGTAGGTATTAGCTGCCCATTAATTTCTTTGCAGATTGCAAGAGGCATAACATTCACCGATGATTCAGATTCCACCAGACAATTATGCACCTTATGGTTCAAAATCTCCAGAGTCAAAAGGAAAGGTGGGGTGCTAGTTTTCCTTTCCCCAGTTGATTCGGCCTTTTCTTCCACAGGTTGGTTTCCAGTGGGTATCTCCTCTTTAACTTCCTTAACTTTTCCAGCGTTCTCTTCCTCCACATATTCCACAGGTTTGACAGGCTCAATGATTGGTTCTGTTTCCTGGTTGAAAGTAGTGACTTTAGGTGCTTCATATTCATTACTGACATTTGCCTATCTCTTGACATTCTTTTGCAATATTTTGATCTTCGAAATGGTTAAATCCATGTCCTTTGTTGTTGTAGGTGTGCATTCAGTCCTGAGAGTGCTCTCTTCAGTGTCAAACAGCGAGACACCATCCCATGAAAACATGGTGTCATTATCTTGTTTCTCCATAGTCTGGTTTTTCTTTTCCTCTTTACCACTGTCCTTGGTTAATTTAGAATCTAGCAGCTGATTCATAACCAATGTCATCGAATTCAACCATTGAGGGCACTTCTTTTCCGAATGAGGTTGTTGGTGAAAAGTGCAGAAATTGTCTCCCCCTACCTCTGTTATGTTCATTGATGCTAAATTTGGGGGAGGGATCTTCCTTTGGTTTTTATCCTCTTTTTTTGGATAGTATGGTTTGTAATTTTTCCGCATTTCCCTTTCTTTTTCCAGATCTATGATTCGGTTGGATAGTTTCTGCATCATCTTCAGCATACCCTGATAATCATGTGCTTGTTCCTCTTTAGGTTTAGACAGCAATAACGTTCTTCTTTCGATAGTCTTTTCTCTCAGTTGCTCAGGATAGTCCTCTATGCTTTCCTTTTCAGCTTCTACCCTTTCTGCTTCTTCGCAAGTCTCGACCAATGTAGGTTTGGCTTTCATCTTGGAAAACATGGCCAGCTCAGGTCCTAGGGCTGAGGTATAATATTCAATTAAGACTTTGTCTGAGGGTCTGTCAGCTTTAGAAAAGTTCTTTAGGTATATTGAAAATCTTTGAGTGAAACTCTGTACCTTCTCATTCTTCTCTTTCCTTAACAAACCAAGACCTTTCATCAATGAGGCATGAGTTCTCTGAGCTGCATATTTATTTCTGAATATTCTTTCAAAAGTATTCCAATCTGGAATTGAGTTTGCAGGCATAGCAAAATACCATGAAGCAGCTGCCCCTTTCAAGGTATGAGGAAATAATCTACAGACAACATCTCCGTACTCCCCAGCCCTTAAACCTTCTACCGCCAAATAGAAACTCTGCAAGTGGTCATCTATAGCAGTCTTTTCCTCAGGGTCAAATTTAGGCAGCAGCTTATCAAAATCCTGAGGCAGGTTATGCAAAGGAGGCGTGAGGTTCAAAGGGATTCTAGCTTTCCAAGCAGGCAATGGGTTGGGCTGATTCACAATTACACCAGCCATGAGCACAGGTAAAAGAACAAAGTCTGAGTAAAGAGCAACGTAGGGTGAGGACAAGATTTCTTACTTCAAAGGTATAACCGAAACCTGTAAGTACTTGGGTCAGGCTACAAGCTTCAAAACATCTGTAGGTAAGGCAATCTTGGGAAAATAAGTTTCCACGGCCATCCATGCACTGGCGGCCCTCCTTCTAGCGCCAGAACTGTTGAGGCCTGGAAATTCGCAGGCAACAACAGAAAGGGATTCTCCCCAATCAACGTTCCCAACTAGCCCGTGACTGTTTGGTATGGGGAATCCGTCTGGTTTGCGGTCCAGCTACCGTAGGTCAAAGTAACAAAAACAAAGGTTTTACCGGTTGCGGCCCGGTCCACCATGTATATTTTTGTATTTTTTGACTTATGTATGAGATGCATATGCCTACTTAACCATGCAGGGTGATAAGGATGCAGGTAATATTCACAATCTGATGCGCAGGTTCTTACCTCTCGTCTTCGGCTCGCGAGCATCTAAATCACATGTGCAGCAGTGCAACAAACTGACTATCTATCTATCTATCTATCTATCCCCGGGGAGCAAACTGTAATTTAATTATGAGTAATGTGTATTGTGCATGCATCATAAAGAGAAATTACAGGTAGCTGATGTTTCTTTCTACAACACATGAACAACTAAAGATATTTCAACAATCAGATAGCCAATCATTTTATGAACAACATACATTACTCATGGTGGTAATTCCACGAAATAAACCAGAAATCATTTAAACAAGAACATAGGTTCTAAGAGTCAGAATGATCTCACGGTTAATGGACAAAAACTGGAAAAACAAAATAGTTCATCTTTCAACCATCCACAGCATAACATTTGAAAGTGCCACCAATCTTTCTCCAACAGGAAAACAATGCTTCTTTATTGCAAAGAGAAATAGTTCTTCTTACAATATTGTTTCCATGTCTAAATGGGAAAAAGCCCCCTCTTCCCTCTTAGTCTATTACATTTATACAAAAAGGTGAGGCGGTTGGGCTGCCCAAAGTAACCTTTGGGCTTCCCAACTCTTCGTTTCCCAACGTTTGACTTTTCTCAAAGGTTTTCACAAAAGGTTACATATTACAAAAAATGACCGATCCTTTATGAGGAGGGTCCCACTTGGGCATCTAGAAATTTCTTCCATGCCGAAGCTTCAGAGGAAATGCCCTCAAACGCACAAGGCTCTAAAAACTGAATATTTATCTCAAACTTAGCAGCCTGGTTCTTTATGGCCTCAATCCTGGCTACACTCAATCGAAGCTGATCCTCCAGAAGCTGCACGCTGATAGCTGAATGATCTACTTCACTCCTCAAGATCTGATCATCCAGGGCTTTAATGCGCTGTACTTTAGCTTCCTCCTCCTGGTATCTATTCTGCAGCATCTCCACAAAGGCGTTGTGATCCGGGAAAGCCTCAAGCCTTTGCTCGGCCTCTATCTGGCACCGGTTGTAGGTAATGAGAAGCCTTCTGAAAAACTCGGTGCATGCTCCTTTCATCTTCTTAACTGATTTTTTGAAATCCTCCGCGGTATTTATAGCAAATTCCAACAAGTTATAATCCCGCTTAAGGACCTATGTATCCTTTGATGGCAGTTCTACTGGATTTTCTTCCTTGTTTTCCAACCTTGCCATTCTTGCAGTCAGGACTTCAAGGACGTCCTGAGATCGATCTACAAATTAAGAGGAGGTCTCCAGGATTTCCTCCAATATGCTATCTACCTGCAGCACCTTGCACCTTTCTCCTTCTATAGCAGTCTGTAGCTACAGTATCTTCACCTTCTGGGCCAAGATGTGCTCTTTCAACAGTTGGAGGTTAACCTACTGCTCCCTTGCTTCCTCCAGAGCATTTGTTAGAGAAGAAATCTGCTCTTGATGTTTCTCTTTCTGCTCTTGGGAGTGCATCTCACTGGCCTGTAAGATAATCTTTTGCTGCTCTTCTAGCTCTTCTACTTTTCCCAGCAGCTGTTCCTTTTCACTCCTTAGCTCTTGACATTCTTTCTGCACTTTCTCCAGAGCCTCCTGTGTAGTTTCCATAACCTGTATTTCTACTTGGAGGGCCTGCAATTCATCCCTAGAATCCTTTATCTCCCTCTGCATGTCTTCATACTTCCGCTTCAGCCTATTGTTTTCTTCTCTCTCTTTCCTCAATGTATCTTTCAACTGAGCAGAGGACTTCTTGGACTGCTCCAAGTCATTTATTACCTTCTCCATGTTATCTTCTGAGGCATGGATTAGTGCAGTCCCGGCTCTCAGGGTGAATCTTGGATTTTGGTCTGTTCCCAACATAACAGCCGTATCCATGATCATTTTACCAGGCATATCTCCTGTTTCAACCCTCTTTTCTATTCTCTTTACTATCCTCTTTGTATCCCTGTCATAAAACACAGTGTTAAAATCAGGGATTTCTTCTCCCTTTTTCTGCACAAAGGGGACCAGCGTCAGTGTGGGGACCATGGGTGTGCTGGAAACAGGTACTTGTGGGTCCTGAACCTTGGGGTTCTCGACGTCTTGGGTCTGCCCTGCAACTGTTTCAGAAGCTAACTGCTCTGTCTGTGTCAACTTTAGCCTTTCAGCTTCTTGCTTTTGAAGCTCCTCATCCAGCTTCCTTTTCTTTTCTTCTTCTTCTTTCTTAGCTGCTTCTTCTGCTTTCTCAGCTGCTTCCTGAGTAGCTTTTCTTTTCTCTTCTTCTTCTGTGTGCAGCCACCCTGCAGCTTCTTGTGCCAACCTCTGGGCTTCCTCATTTCTCTTTCTGGCCTCTTCTTCAGCCTTGGCTTGTTCATCTCCCTTCCCACCTTTTGTGGTAATCTTCTTCTTAAACCTTCTTCGCAAGGCTGTCATGTTTACTGCATTTCGGAAGATGGACTCCTCTTGATCACAATGGTGGGCATACTCAAAATGCACGTCGTGTTCTTTACAGTGTTCAGCCACTTTTCCTTGAGTATCATTTCTACGGAAGGGCATTTCGCCAAAATGAAATCTTTCCAATTCTTCTACAAATTCATCGGCTTTCTTCACTTTGGTGAACTTGTAGCTTCCTAACTTGAAGGGAAAAGGGGGATAGGCGGTCTTCTTGTGCTCAAACAGAAAGATGCCTATTCCATCCAGGAACACTTTTCTAACTGCCTCCTTGTGAATAATGTAATCAGTTGCATATTTGGGCAGCAAGGAAGGTGCTCTCGAACCTCTGAACATCCTGAAGTACAGGCCATTTTCAGTCAAATAGTAGTCTGCATACTCCGCTATTACTTGCAGTGCCTCTTCTGACATACAATCACACTCCTTTAGGAAAATGAGTGTGTGTAAGGGCATGATAAAGTGTTCACATACTTCTCGATAATGGCTGTGATATTTGTGTGCCCACGGCGGTTTATAGGTAGCATAGACAGGCATTCTTTCCCTATCCCAGATGCACCTGAGTTCAGGGAAAGGCTGATTACACAATATGAAATCGATGAGTATGGAACTCATATAGAATTTAGACCTCTTTTGGGCCACTCCTCCCAAAGCTGAGGACAAACAAGCGGAAAGACTATTTGATATAAGGCTAGCCCAGTTGAAAATTGTCCCCTGGGTTGCAACATGAAAAATGACGGGTATCCACTCCAACTTGAAGAACCTACCATGTTCTCTTCCAAAAATCCTATTCAGCATTAAAGCTATGAACCTATAAGGAGCCTTTAAGCTTGTCGCATCGTAATCACCCATCGGTCTATATCTGTAATGTTTTCCCTGCAACAACATCCTTTTAAGAGTCTCTACCAGGTCCATTCTAATGTTGTTCAGCCAATCATCAAATAAAAATACTTGGGATTTTGGCAAGTGGTAAGCCAACGCTATATATCCAGGGCTATATGCAGCATAGCCCTTTCTTTCAACATTTTTCAGAATCATTGTTGTGACATCTGCCCGGTGCAGAATCCATCCGATTACTTTAGAGCACGGGAACAACTCTATTATGGTGGCGATCTTCATCAGTGAAGATCTTTCTATGTTGGCATATATGGACTCTTCTTCTAAGCCCATGTCAGGAACCTCTCTGCGGGTGATCAATCTATACACTTCCCCCCACTGGTATTCAGGTTCGATACCAGAAATGCACTTAGTGTCTTCGTATATGTATTCATTTTTAGTGACAACTTCTACTTCGGGCTCTTCCTCGACCATGGGGACCTTCTTCTTTTGCCTCTTTGACATTGTGAATTCTTCCTACCATAAAATTGTAAAATTAAGCCCTTTTGGTTGAGTGACAAACTTGTATACATCAATGTGCAGTGTGTCATTTCTTCTGTGTTTAACATGATAGCAATCAGTTAGTGAAGCAAATATGTGTGTACTTAGGCTGAAATGGCCTAACTAACAGAGCTATTGAAACACAATGCGCATTATTCAATGACTTTGTCTATATATATCATGATGAAAAATAATATAATCGAGCGGAAAACATCTACATTAACATGACTAAAACTTCCGCTCTCTGCGGGTGCCATTATCAAATCACTGTGCGGGAAAACAGAAACACTATGTGAGTTTCTATGGTGCGCTTGATCAAAGAAAAAACGCCTGTACAAAACTATGGTCAATAACTATGCGTCGTGATACACCCTCTTCCTCGGCCCGGGTTCGAAACTGAGCACGAATTTGGTGGCGTGGGACCGCGTAGGCAAACGGCTGTGGTTTAAAGATACGAGTAGCACCAAGTGGGACAAACAGTCCAAAACCCATAGCGAAAGTGGCGAAAACCTACTCCTATCCACCATCATTACGCAAGGCGGTTTGGCGCAGACAGTGTAATGGCAGTCTGCGCTAAACCCCCTCATTCTCTATGCGCAGGGTTGCAAAAACAAATGGCGGTGGGGGAAAAACTACTCTGAAGGTTAAACCACCCTCCCACGGCCAAATAAGCTAAAAAAATCTCCACCTATATAGGCGTGCAACTTAACGGGGTGAAGATAAACAGCCCCGACCAAACCTAACCGTAGAAAGCAAAACCACCAAACGCTCAACGAAACGGGAAAAGGAAATAGAAGCCTACCTGGCACTGATGTGTAACCAGCATGTATGGTGTAACGCAGACGGTCAGGCTTCCACAGTTGCCACCTGGACGCGGGTACCGGTAATAGGGTCCGAACAGGCTCGAGCAATCGACAGCACGATAGTGACAGAGCACGGCAGTTGACAAATAACAATAGAATAATGCAACGCGCCCCTCGACCTCATATATATACAAATGGTGAAACTTTCGCGGTGGGTAACATAAGTTAAAATCGGACGTCGGAGACATTTGGATCGGAAGACAAAGTAAACTTCCTTCCGCAACGGCGGACGGCCAAAGCTCTAGGCCATCCGCGGAGATACATATGGTGAAACCTCAGAAAATCATCGGGCTAATAGTGAAACAGGAGCCGCAACGACGGAGCCGCGAAGAGTAAATCGATCTGATATGGGCAAAGTCTGAGTCGGAATCAAAATGACTACGCATTGGAAGGGCTAGTGTTTCTTCATCCGCAACGGCGGAATCGTAAATCGTACTACCGTCCACAACGTCAAGACTTAAGTCGGAAGCAACAACACTAAGAGATCGGCAATGAAAAGCATTCGGCAGCCGCAGCGGCGGAGTTACAAAAGGTGCGATCTTTCGCAAGGTCGAAGGTAAAATGACTCAAACGGTCAGAAGGAGAAAACTTCCCGCAGCCGCAACGGCGGCAGCCCAAGATTTACGGGCTCGACTAAAACAACAAGCCATAATCAGGAGAGAATGCGGTTTGCCATCCGCAACGGCGGAAGAAGAAGTCATAATAGTTCTGATGCAAAACCAGAAAGCATCCGATTAAAACCAATCGAATCGGGAGAAAAGTCGAAGTCAAAACCGAAAATCCATCCGCAACGGCGGTGGGGGGAAAAACAAATACACTTTTGACTCAGCCACGATGAAAACACAATTAAAGGCAAATGATGAAGGTTTGATCAATCATTGAAATTTTTAATCATTTAGAAAAAATGAAAACCAGCTGTAGATCAATACAAGCATAAGCAAAGTCTTGCTAAAAAGTTCTCAAACCAAATCCAAGAAGAAAATCAAACTAATTCAAGCAAAAGGAGGGTCCTAAAATTTTTTGGAATTTTGGGAAATTGTTGCAGGTGCAACAGAATGGACCAAATATATACCATGTTTAATTTCTTTTACTTTAATGAACCAGATATTTTCCATGGACAAGTAAATGCGACTAAAAGTCCTGAGTTCCATCCTTGAAATCAACTACGCAAGCAAAAACCTTCATGAAAGTCTAGAATAAACAACTTCCCAAATTAATGGAGGAATTAGATTAAATCCAGTAAGTTGGATCGGATATTCACCAATCATAACTTAAAACGACACCCAAAACACATTATTTATCCATAGAACTAATTATTGATAAAGGGTTATGTTACAACACTCCCACTTAGATTCAGTAATTCAGATTGGGCATTGACATAATTAAATACCTGGAGAAACGCAATTTGTTTTTAACTCAAACGGGTAATTTTTATTTTATGAAAAATCACGGGTCTTTTTTGGCAAGTTCCAATCAACCTATTTACAAAGTCAAGAAGAAATAATTCGAGAGGACTAGAAACTGTTCAAAACCTTACAGAGAGGGACGGGATCTCCCATTAAAACAAATTACAACTGCATGAATCACATTTAAGGAATAGGATGGAAGAAACTGGGTTCGTCGTTGATGCTAATAAATCCTTGAGGCAGAACACATGCTTTATTAGCCAAGGCATCTGCAAGATTATTTATATCCCGAGGGATGTGAAAAGAATCATCAAGTTGAATTCTTTCAATATATTCTGAATTCTCTCCAGATATTTATTCAAGGCATAATTATTGAAGCTGTCAGTTGAATTAAGAGATTTTATCAGCATCTCAGAATCACCAAAAATTGGATGGACTTGTATCCTTTCTCCTAAGCAAACTGACTCGTCAAAACAATACTGTAGCTTTCAACCCGATTGTTTGACATGGTTCCAAGTCCCCAGCTAAAATTGAATTTGATCAATCTGTTAGGCAAGAAAACCAAACCCCCGGCACCTGAGATCCTAGGATTCCCCTTGGATGTGCCATAAAAAAAAATTGCTGAAGAGGAACTCATCCAAAATGATTTGAAGGAATCCTTATTTCCATGAAACCTCCAGGAAGGAGGACTGACAGGTTTGACACAAACTGATTTATTCAACACATGAGGATAGGAACCCAGCCACAATGAAAATGCAGCTGGCAGGGAAAAATAGGACTGTGTGTAACCAATAGATTCAACAATAAAAGATTTGGATTTGAATTCCATGATCTGGGAGATTAGGATCTAATAATTAAAAATATAATTGTTTCTGGCAATCCACAAAGACCACCACGTGAACTTTAGGATCGAATGTCAGCTTTTATGCCAGATTACAAAGTCTGTTTTTAGAGGACGTCGATCGTTCTAGGAAATATATAATGAATTTACAGTATTTTGAGAAGGAACGGAGTAATGAGAACCAAGGAGAACCAGTTCCCAAACCTTTTTAGAAAAAATGCAGTCAATGAATAGATGGTCAGCCTTTTCCAAGTTTGATTTGCAGAATAAGCAACAGAAGGGGCCATTGAAGCCATGTTTTAATAGATTGTCCCCCGTCAACACCTTATTATGCATTAACAACCATGAAAAAATATTCACCTTCAGAAGACATTGAGAATTCCAGACAGTTTTCCAAATTGCAAGTGAGATGGAGGAAGAGTCAGAAACTTGAAATGCATTAAAACATTTGGCAGCTGAGTAAGAACCATTAATTCCCCAACCCCAACAATCTTTATAGGAGATGTGGACAGGGGCGAGACCAGAAAGAGAGGAAAGCAGCAAATGTTTTTGGGAGCTGAGGCGAGCAGGAAGTTTAGGGAGAGACCATCCAACCTTGTTGCCAACGTTGTCCCAAGAGCATATGTCAGCCAGGTGGAGCAAACCTTTATTAGTTTCCCAATTCATGATCTCTGTTAACAAAATGTTAGAGGAAAGAGAAGGTTTTCCGAATATTTTATCCTCCCAGAGGAGGATCCTCTTCCAATTACAAGGGATTCGATATAGCTGTTTATGAAAAAAGTAGAAACCTCTTCTGTAAGAGTTTCAGATAGTTGTGCCTATTGGTGTATTAGAAGAAGTAATATTTCTCAATGAGTCACCCTTGAGATATTTCATCTGAAATGTCTTGCTGACTGGATGGTTTTTTCCACAAAAAGATGCCAAATCAGTTTGCCACCCAACACCAAATTATCTAGACCAGGGTCACGAATTCGAAGTCTAGCTTCTGAAGTAGGTATTTTAAGAATTTCCCAGTTTACCAAATGAATCTTATTCTAACTACCTTTACCACCATTCCATAGAAAACCTCACAAAAGTTTGGATATATGAGCCGAGATAGACTTAGGGACAAGCAGCAAAGAGGATTGGAAAATTGGAATAGCTGAGAGAACTACCTTAATCAAGATCTATTGTCCATCCTTGGTTAACCACTGACCACCCCATGAAGCTATTTTCCCCTTTAACTTAGCAATCACTTCAAGCCAAATAGAAGGAGGGGATGCTCCAAGAGTTAAAGTAAGCCCCAAATACTTTATCCTCTCCCACTTGTCATAGCCAGGGAAGCCTAATAAGTTTTCTATTTGAAGAATCGCCACACGATCTACATTCCAACCATAAACCACACTTTTATTGTTGTTGATCAAGGATCCTAAAATTAGGCAGAAATTTTGAAGAGTTTCATTAAAGGCCTGAACTATCTTCAATTAGGCCCCTCCTAGAAGGAGAGAGTCATCCGCGAAGAGGGCATGGTTAATTGGGTCCACCCCCCTAGAAATATTAATCCTTGAGATGTAACCATCTTCCTTTTCAGCTGAGAGTTTTCAGCTAAGAGTTTCATCCATCAAGATGTATAGAAAATGTGACATAGGACAATCTTGGTAGAGACCTCTTGTAGCTTTGAAAAATTCAAAGGGTCTTTCATTGACTAGTGGTGCAATCCAAGGCCTATCTATGCATGCTTTGATCAAGTTCACAAACTTAGAGCTAAAACCAAAGGAGAGAAGGACATCATATAGAAAGGGCATCTTTACTCAATCAAAGGAGTTTTTTATATCCAACTTAATTAACATTCCTTTCTCCTTCCTATAAAAACTTGAATGGAGAGCTTCTTGGACTTGGATTACATTATCAACTAAATTCCTGCCTTTTACAAATCCCCCCTGGAGAGGAGAGATCAACTTACCTAAAAAGAGCTTGAATCTATTGGCTAGAATTTTGGCTAAAATCTTGTAAGAGGCATTACACAACGAAATAGGACGGAACCTATCAAAGGAAGAAGGATTGACTTCCTTGGGGATAAGAGCGAGAAATGTAGAATTGGTACATCCTCCCACTTTTGCTTTTTTTTTTAAGGCTGTAACCATATGAATCAGATCTTATTTGATGATTCTCAAACAAACTCTATACAAATGGAAAGAAAAGCCATGCGACCTAGGAGCTTTATCTGGCTCCATTGCTCAGATGACATCCAAAATTTCCTTTTCAGAGAAGGGTTTCATTAAATCAGAATTATCCTCTGAACTAACAAGAGAAGGGACTGTTGCAGCTGCAACTATTTGGTCAAAAAATTTCAATTTTAGGGCCCCCCATTTTTATTTATTTTTCTTCACACTGGCCTAGGAGTATTTTGTTATTACCATGGTTGCCCTGAGTTCAGAATTTTCTTGAAAAAACTTGGTCTTTTTCAATTTTCCGTATCGGATGCTTAGTCTACTACTTTTCCGATATCGGAAGCATAGTGGACTACCCTAGTTCCGACGTTGCGGAAGTAGAACCATCAAGCCTGCCGAGTTCCTTTGGACTCCCTGGCCGATAAATCAGAGCTAGTGTTTTTATCCTTGGGATTTATTTTCCGAAGTTCCGGATTTTAGTGTAAGATTTGTCCGATGAACTCTTTTATTTCACCTTTCGATATCTGATAATGTTTTATTTCACTGTCGGGCTATTTGACCAGAGCAAGCCGTAGTGATAGTATATATCTCACCCGACGTTGCGGGACGCCAGTCCTGAGGAGTTCTGAAAACATCATGTTCCTTCTGCCGAAGAGTTTAGCTTTGTCGACTTCCGATACCCCGTTCCCAAAGTGAGGACCATGATGATAGAACAATCCACAGTCGGCATTGCGGAGGATGATCATTTTTGGTTTCGAGCATAGTGGTTAGTGGTTTCGAAGTCCGATTGACTTAACGTATCCCGGGTCCGTAGTTCTAATCGTGCCCACCATTGCGGCGATCCTCCGACTGTTTGTTTCGATGGTTCTATAGTTATTTGACGATAGTTTCCTGCCGGTCGTTATATATATATATATATATATATATATATATATATATATATATATATATATATAT
>LPNX010022409.1:43952-164067 GCA_001517045.1 Pseudotsuga menziesii
AGCAGTCCAGAGAAGTCATGCACACGCAGCTGTCAAAACCCCGTTCATTCTGCTCTGCACCCGTGGAATTTCATTCCATCTAGTCGGTTACATCGCTACTTCTAGGTAGGTAAACCGTGGTTTTGTTATTTTGGTTGTTATTGGTTGATAGTTGAACCATTAGGTTTTCCACGAGTTAGGTTTTACCGCATAGGGGGGTAGGATTTTGGATGCCGACGGTGGTTTATGTGGTTATTTTATATTACAAATGCGAAGGGATTTTAGCCCATTTTGATTTTCATTTTTTTAGGATTCTGAGTCTATACACTCTGGAAGTGTTATGGACGCATATGCATTTCTTGCACGAGTTGTTAGGGCGTGTTACGGACGGTCGTTTTGTCGTCCACACCACCAGTGGGAATCAGGAGGGTTTGTCGGTCGATTAGGGTTTTTTTTCAAAGACGGTTGTTGTGTAGGGTTTAGATTTTAAGGTTGAAGGTTGTGTTGAGATCCAGCGTTAGAATAATTCTAATAAGTACCTGTGTGAGAAGAAGGGTTTTTCGATCGATTCAGTTTTTGAGATAGTGGAGCTTAGGCATTTTTTTTTTTTTAGGAAACAATTTTGGAGGTTTTTTCTTGTTAAATCTTTCATTATAAAGACTGTTTTTAACCTATTTTAAATAGCATGCATGTCGAGGAGGTAAATAAATTGGTATATTTTCTTGTGTATTGCTATAAGCACTTGCTAAGAGCTCAGTTAGCCTAAAATATATTGTTTGACTATGAGAGGTTGATTGCTATAACAACAACATGTCAAAGAGACAGAATAAAAAAGCCTAGATGGATGAAGGAGATCCCGAAGTAGAAATAATCACCAAAGTAGAGTTCATCTATAAAGATACCAAATCCACTACTGGAGTTGAACCAAACTACAAGTGGGGAGAAATCTATAGAATGATCTCAAACCAAAATGTACCTAATGTTGGGTTTGAATAACTGACGATCTATGCTAACATTGAGAAGTCAGCCTTGATGAAAGTAGCTACGAGGCCCGAATTATTTCCCTTTTTAGAAGTAATAGGCTGGATTCTGCCCAGGGCAGATGTGACGACAATGATTCTAGAAAACACTGCAAAGAAAGGCTATGTTGCATATGTCTCCATGGCATATCATCTACCCACACCACAGGTCTATTTGATAGAAAGTTGGTTGAAGGAGATAGCTATGGACCTGGTAGAAACTGTAAAGAGAATGATGATACCAGGAAAGAATTTCTGAACTAGACCTTCTGGAGAATATGACACCTCTACTCTCCGTGCTCCCTACAGGTTTATTGTATTGATGCTCAATAGGATTTTTGGCAGAGCACGTGGGAAGAGTTTCAAGATAGGTTGGATACCGGTTATCTTTTTCGTGGCCACACAAGCAACCATCTTCAACTGGGCCAATATAGTATCGAATAGCCTTTCTGCATGTATATCAGCAGCCTTAGGAGGAGTATCTCAGAAGAAATCCAAACTTTATATGAGCTCTATCCTAATTGATTTCATATATTGTGCACCCAATATTTTCCTGCTTTGAGATGTAACTGGGAGAAGGACATAACACCAGTATACGTAGCCTATAAATGGTTGTGGACACATAAGTATCACGGTTACTATAGGGAAATTTGCGAGCATTTCATTATGCCTTTATATACCCTAATTTTTTTGAATGAATGTAATTGCATGTCTGAAGAGGCATTTAAGGTCATACAAGAGTTTGGGGATTATTATTTGATGGAGGATGGATTATATGTAAGGATGTATGGGGGCTCCAGAGCTCCTTCTCTACTCCCGAAGTATGCCACAGATTATGTACTCCATAAGGAGGTAGTGAGACAGTTGTACATTGATGGAGTAGGCATTTTTTTGTTTGAACATAAGAAGGAAACATACCCTGCAGTACCTTTCTTACTTTGAAGCTATAAGTTATCAAGGGTAAAGCAAGTAGCAAAATTTGTTAAAGAGCTAGAATATTTTCTCTTTGGAGAAATGAATTTTCATTGAAATGAATCTCATAACAAAGTAGATGACTACTGCAAAGAAGTAGGAATCCATTTTATGTATACTGACTTTTGGGACAAAGATGATGAGACATTCTGCAATGAAAATAACATAACAACCCTCAAGAAAAGATTCAGGCAAAAAATAACAACTATGGGTGGAAAAGGCAAGACTTCAGAAAAGGTTAAGAAGTTAGAAGAAGAAGAGGCCAAGAAAAGAGAAGAAGATGCTAAAAGATTAGCACGGGAAGTATAAAATTGGTTAAGAATTGAAGAGGAAGAAAAGAAACGAGCTGATGAAGAAGCATCTAGGAAGGAAGAAGAAAGAAAGAAAAAGAAAAGAAGAGGCTGAAATAAAGAAGAAACAAGCAGAAAGTGAGGGCTTCAGACTAACAAAATCCCAAAAGGATCAACATCCTACAGGGCAAGTTTATGCACAAAAAATACAAGACCAAATAGATCAAGAGCAAGGACATTCCGATCCTAATCCCTTGGAACCAGTTGTATCTTCTGGCAGCATATTAGGAAAGGCTTCAATTTCGGAAATAAATTCGATCCCTTTCATGCCTACTGAAGGGGAGGAGGTTCCTGATTTTAATACTATTTTTATGACAAAGAAAAGAAAAGAATCATTAAAAGAACAAAGAAGAAGGTACATACTAGGGGACAGCCAAGAAAAATGGTGACAGATAAGACATTGGTACATGGTACGCACAGAGATCCATGGTTGATAGCAAGAGCTGGGGTAGCTTTAACCTTAGCAACTGAATACAATGTGGACAAGCTCATGACTGATCTAGAGCAGTCACGAAAGAATGCGGCCCAACTGAAGGAAACCTTAAAGAAGGAAAGAGATGAGAGCCAAAATCTAAAGAGAAAATAATAAGATATGATAGGCGAATTCAAGACTTCAAGAACAGAATACCAAAATCTGCAAGTAGATAAGAATGCTCTAGCAATATCTGCAGAGAACACAGAGAAGAGTGCTCAAGTTACCTTAGCTAAATTACAAAAGCTATAGCTGGAGCATCAGATATTAGAGACTGAAAATGATAATCTTCAGTTATCATATGGAAATTTAAATGAAGAAAAGATCAAGTTGGAGAGTAGGGTTACTGAGCTGGAAATGGAGAAGGCTACTGCAGAAGAAAAGGAGAAGCAGTGTCAGATGCAAATAGCAGCCTTAGAAGAGAAAAAAAATTCATTGACTGCATCACTTAAGAATGCTATGGAGCAGAAAACCAACATCCAACCTTTGAAAGAGCATGTTCTGACTCAAAGAAAAAGGATCCATCAAATACAAATACGAATAGAAAATGAAAGGTGAAAAATTTTGCAGATAGACACCAAGCTAGAAGAAATTGTAGATACCACTTCATATTTCCTGGATAGATCTCAAGATATATTGGAGATTCTAAAAAGAAGACTGGTCTGGGTAGAGACCAATAAGGAATCTCTCGTCGACCTAGTCGTAAAATATCAGCAAACTTTAAAGAATGAATATGAATTACTGGAATTTGCAATTAATGTAGCAAAGGATTTCAAGAAAACAGTGAAAAAGACAAAGACAGCATGTGCTGAATTTTGCAGGAGAGTGCTCTCCGCATATAATCGATGTCATACTTCTGCAGAAAAGATATTGGATGTGCTACCTGAGCATGAATTGTTTCTTAAACATTTATAGAATAGGTACAAAGAAGATGAGCAAGAAATCTAGCAGGTCAAGGACCTGGATGAATGGATATTGAAAAATGCAGTGGCACATGTAGCCGTGAGCATACATTTATTAGAAGAATAGTTGCGCCTAAGTCCTGCTAGGATAGAGGGGGTAAAGACCCAAGCTGCCAAATACGAAATTAACATTAAATTTCTTGATCCTTCCGGGTTTGAAGGCATAGTAGTAGATGCTCATGCATGGAAGAAGTTCACCAGCGAGCAAGCTGGCCCTTCCTCATAAAATGTTTTGGAAATATTGATTTAAAATGTAACATATTGTATTAATTTTGTGTACAAGCTACAGGAGAAAAATTTTGGAAATGAAAGGTTGGGGAAGCTCAAGAGACAATGAGGGGCAGCCCAAGAGTTTTTTTTTGTATAAGTATAGGAAAGTTTTAGATAGGAAAGGACATTTTTTTCAAACTATCTTGAGAAAGTATTGTAAGAAGAACTAATTCATTTTACAATAAAGAGTTATATGTTTTAGCTGGGGAAATTTCTGTGGATTTTCAAATTTTTGCTATGGGCTAGTTGGATATGAACTATTTCTTTTTTCAACTTGTTTCCATAAACTGTGAGATCGTTCTAACCTATTGAATTCTTTCATGTTATGAATGTGCTCTTGTTTATTTTGTGAAATTTCCACATTGAGTAATGAATGTTTAAATTGATAATAAACTATCTTGTTGTTTATCTTTATATTGATATTCATGTGTTTAGAAACGTTAACAGCTATCTGTGATTTTATTTATGCATGCAATACGATACATTACTCACCATTAATGATAGTTTGGCTCCCTAAGGATAGGTTAGTGAGTCTTAGTTAGTTTCTTGTTGTTTGTGATTTAGAAGCGAGAGAGGTAAGACAAGAGGTAAGAACCTGTGCATCACATTGTGACCCTCCTCGTTATCTCTATCGTCTGTATTTAGTTAGGCACTTGCACATCATACCTAAAACATTAAAAAACTAAAAAACATACACGGTGGATCGGGACGTAACCGATAAAACACTTTAATTGTTACTTGAGCTATGGTAGTCGAACTGTAAACCGGACGGATTCCCCATACCAAACAATAACGATCTAATTGGGAACGTTTATTGGGGAGAATCCCTACTATTGTTACCTGTGATTTTCGAGGCCTCAACAGTTTTTGGCGCTAGAAGGAGTACCACCAATGCATGGCTGGCCAAGGAAGCCCGCTTCCTTAAAATTACTCCACCGGTGATAGTTCTGAAAACCATTTTCTTTACAAACCCACTCCTAAAGAAAAAGAGAAATGATATCTTTATCCAGTTGATAACGAAGTGGTTGATGATTTAAGGAGAATTACCAGAGCATATGCAAAAAATATTGGAGGATTACCTATTATCTCTGTCCTTCCTAGAAGAGAATATCAGAAGAAAGATCGCCCTCAATTGGAAGACTCGGTATTGGTAGAAGATCTTTAAGAACTGGTAGAAGCAGCCTTACAAGAAGTTGACCAACCTTTAGATCAATTGGATCCTGATTCCCCTTACTGTTCACCTTTTCAGACCCCTGTTCATTCCCAACCACATACTCCACTCAGAATCATGGCTAATGTAAATGCAAACCAGCCACCTCCACAACCTTCTTAGAGGGATAGGTTGCCTTTAAATTTGACACCTCCCTTGCATGATTTGCCTCAGTCTTTTGACAAGATGTTACCTAAGTTTGAACCAAGTGAAGGAATTCTGGTAAATGATCATTTGCATAGTTTTTACTTGGCTGTAGAAGGACTACGAGCTAGAGAGCATGAAGATGTGGTCTGTAGATTGTTTCCTCGCACCCTAAAAGGAAAGGCAGCCTCATGGTATTTCGCCCTACCTGCAAATTCAATCACCAATTGGAATACTTTTGAGAGAATGTTTAGAAGCAAGTACGCAGTCCAGAAAGCTCATGTAGCGTTAATGAAAGGATTATGTGCTCTAAAGAAAGAAAGGAAGGAAAGAGTATATAATTTCACTCAAAGGTTTGTTGCCTACCTAAACAATTTGACTGCAGTTGATAAACCATCTGAAAATGCCCTAATTGAATACTATACCTCAGCTCTCGGACTTGATCTAGCCATGTTTTCCAAGAGATCAGTTAGACCTACATTAGCAAAAACTTATGAATAAGATTAGAAGGTAGAGGCTGAGATGGAGAGTATAGAAAATTACCCTGTGCAGTCAAAGGAGAAGACTTTTGGAAACAAGAAACCTCTATTACTGACTAATCCTAAGGATGAGCGATCACAGGATTTCGAAGGGATGGTGAAGATGATGCAGAAATTATCAAACAGAGTGATAGATTTAGAGAAGGAAAAGAGGCTCATAAACCATATAATCCTTATTATAAAAAAAAGGGAAGACAACAGTCAACCTAAACCTCCTCCACACAGTCCTGTAGCAATGAATTTAATCGATGTAGGCATGGACAATTTTTGTACTTTTCATCAGCAGCCTCATTCTGAGAAGAATTTCCCACAATGGATTAATTCTATGACATTAGTAATGAATCAATTATTGGACTCCAAATTGACAGAAGCTAGTAAGGGGGAAGAAAAGGATCATGGACCTACAGAAAAACAAGAGGAAGATACCTTAGTTTTATGGGACTGTGTTTCTATGCCATGATACGGAAGATGAAGATTTTCTAATACAAGGAGAAACACCAGAAACTAATGTAACAACAACAAGTCAGAATCTGTTAAAAGAGGATAAGTCAATACTTCCTAAGATTAAGAAACTTCAAAAAAACATGAAGAAGATAAAGAACAACACTTCAACTGTCAAAATACCTGAGTTTGTCATTTCAAGTTAGGATCCTAAGAAAATCAACACACCTCTAAAGCTTACTGAAGTTAAGATTGATCTCAAAGAACATGAGATGGGTTATGATATTGTGGAATACATTAAAAAGGCTAAAGAAAATATCTCATTGTTTGAAATGTGCAATTTACCTCAACAAAAAGAGAAGCTTTTAAAATCCCTTGAGACACCAGACGAGGAGCCTCCCAGTGACAACCAACCTAAAGAAGAGATTGGTGAGGCTAGTTTAGGAGGGAAATCTAAGTATAAAACTCCAGCATTTCTCCTAACCTTTGAAATTTTCAACTATAATGTGCATAATTGTTTAGTGGACTCAGGAGCATTAGTCAACGTTATGCCACTTTTAGTTTGCAAGAAAATCAATGGTCAACCTAAACCATCCACTTGGCAAGTTCTTCAATTAGACAGAACAACTATAAAGGTAATAGGAGAAATGGAGGATGTTCTGATTTGCTTATCCGCATATGAGAGGGTATGTCAGTACATAGACATTGTAGTAGTAGACATACCAGATGCTTCTAGCCTAGTGTTGAGCCGAGACTGGTCATCAAGGTTAGAAGGATATTTTGCATCAGATTGGTCACATTTGTGGTTGCCTTTTAAAGGAAGTCCAAATCAGATAAAAGTGTTAAGGGAGCCTCAAATGAAATACAATGTCACTCAGTTAGAATAAAAAAATGAACCAGTAAACTCTGTGTTGGGAAACTATTTCATTGAACTGGAGCTAGGAAATTACCAAGCTGAAGAAGCCAGCAGTATACATGATATCCAGCCCGATCTCCTTCAATTTTCACGGGCTGATGAGATTGACTGTAACATAGTAGATTTAGTTTCAGATGTAGTCTGTAATTCAAATTCAATAGAAGTAGATAGTTTTTGGACTCTTTATTTTGATGGTTCTAAAACATTGGAGGGATCAGGGGCTGGCTGTGTCCTGATTGATCCAGAAAAAATAACATTTTATTTCATGTATGTTAGAATTCGAATGCACAAATAACACAGCCGAATACGAAGCACTAGTTCAGGGACTTAAAAAAGCAATAGAATTGAAAGTAAAAAATCTGAAAGTATATGGAGATTCTGAAATCATTGTTAAGCAAATTCGGAACAAAATACACTTCATTTCACTACATTTGAAAGCTTACCAAAATGAAGTTTGGGATTTGCTTATAAATTTTCATACATTCAATATTGTGTCCATTCCTAGATTAAATAATGCAGCAGTTGATTTACTAGCTACCTTAGCTGCTAGATTAGAACCTTCAAATAATTGATGCTCTATTGAATTACTTTTCAGGCCTTCTATTCCATATATGATCACAAATCTATGGGTTTTTTACAATGATCATCAAACCTTGGAGTGTTTAATGAATGATGATACTTTCAAAGGAGCAATAATAGATGATGAAGAACATCAGGAAGAATTAAAATTCGGGAACTTTATTCCTAAAGGAGTTAGGACCTTGGAACAAATGTTTTATTTAGATAACAAGTTCAGAAAGCCAGCGAATGTCAAGACTCATAGATCGTCCTTACAATTTGAGCTGATAAATTTAGGGACTGAAGCTAAACCCAAATATGTAAATTTGGGGAAGTGTTGTTCTCCAAGAGAAAGGAGTAAGTTCATCAGTCTATTCAAGCAGTACAAGGATGTGTTTGCTTGGACTTATGAGTATCTAAAAACTTATGACACAAAGATCATACAACATGTTATCCCAATCAAAGGTGGAATCAAGCCTTACCAACAACCTTTGAGAAAGATGCATCCTAAGCTGGAACCTTTAATTCAAAGTGAGGTTAAAAAGTTGTTGGATGCTAAAATCATATTTAAAGTCAGACATTCAGAATGGGTTTCTAATTTGGTGCCAGTACGAAAAAAGTCCAGAGAAATCAGGGTTTGTGTAGATTTCATAAATCTTAATCGTGCATCAGCTAAAGATAATTATCCGGTCCCACCCATGGAGCAAATACTACAGATGGTTTCAGGTTCTGAATTATTTTCGTTATTAGATGGATTCTCTGGTTATAATCAAGTATTAGTAGCTGAAGAAGACAGACTTAAAACCACTTTTAGAACCAAGTGGGGAACTTTTGCGTATAGGAGGATGCCCTTTGGACTTATTAATGTTGGAGCTACATTCCAGAGGGCCACAGATATAGATTTCTGCGGTCTGATTGGCCGTAGTGTTGTGGTTTATCTAGATGATGTCACAATATTTTCGAAAAAGAGAGAGGAGCATGCATTTCATTTGAAACAAATTTTTGAGCGTTGCCGGAAGTATGGTATTTTACTAAATCCCAAGAAATGTGTGTTTACAGTCACATAAGGAAAGATACTGGGTCATGTTATTTCTAAGAAAGAGATCTCCAGAGACCCGGAGAGGATTAAATCCATAGAACAGATCCCTTTACCCCATAATAATAAGGGTACCCAATCTTTTATGGGGACGATCAACTTTGTGCGAAGGTTTGTACCAGACTTTTCTCAGATCATCAAACCTTTGCAACAAATGGTTAAACAGAGTGTGCAGTTCAAATGGACTGATTTGGATAAGAATGCATTCAGCAAGATAAAAACATTTGTTGCTCATGCACCATCACTCAAAAGTCCAAATTTTGAAAAGGATTTTATTCTGTACACTTTTGCGTCCAATGATTCGTTAGCAGCTGTGCTTACACAGAAGGAAGATGGGGGAGATGAGTACCCCATATCATTTATGAGCATTGGTCTGCAGGGAGCTGAATTGAATTATCCAGTAGTTGACAAACAAGCTTATGCATTTTTTAAAGCAGTAAAACAATTCAAGCCATATATACTTAAGAATCGCACCAAAGTAATAGTTCCACACCCAACTGTACGATCTCTTTTTGTACAAAAGGAATTAAGAGAAAGAAGAGGCAACTGGGTGACTGCTTTACAAGAATATGATCTTGAATTCAAACTAGCATCTATAGTTAAAGGACAAGGATTGTGTAAACTAATGACTGAAGGTCAAAACAATGAAGAAAGCAGTTGGGCTAATGAAGCTGAACTACATAAGGTGGATGTATGTCCTCTGTTTACAACTCCAAGCTCCTGGTATCGAGACCTAGTCCATTACCTCCAAGAAGAGTATTTGCCAGAGCATTGGATTCCCAAGCAAAGAAGAGCATTACGTCTGAAATCAGCCTTATATCAGATCATTGATGGAGTACTATTTAGAAATAACTACGATGGAGTTTTTCTCAGATGCTTGGAACAAGAAGATGCAAAGAAGGTCGTAGCAGAATTGCATGATGGGCCTACTGGAGGTCACTTTTCAGGGGACACAACAGCACATAAGATCCTCAGAGCTGGATATTACTGGCCTACATTGTTTAAGGATGCTCATGCTCATGTTAGAAAATGTGATGCTTGTCATAGATGTGTTGGAAGACAAGCTAAAGCAATAGGACCATTAAAACCAGTAATTATATCAAAAGCATTTGAACAATGGGGAATTGATATTATTGGAGAAATAAACCTAAATTCCTCCTTGCAGCACAAGTATATTCTGACAGCAACTGATTACTTCACCAGATGTGTCGAGAATATTCCATTACGAAAAGTAAATGAAGATGCAGGGATGGATTTCTTGCAGAACCACATTATGACCAGGTTTGGGGTTCCAATTTCCCTGGTTTTTGATAATGCTACTTACTTTTCTTCTATTAGATTAACTGCATTTGATAATTAAAGAGGAATTAAGTTGCATTATTCTGCAAATTATTACCCGAAAGGAAATGGTTTGGCATAATCCACAAACAAAAATCTGATTAGAATTCTAAAGAAAACCGTAATAGAAAATCAAAGGCGCTGGCATTTAGCGTTACCTAATGCTCTCTGGGCTGATAGAGTTACACCCAAGAATTCCTTAGGTGTGTCACCATACACTCTTGTTTATGGAAAAGAAGTTGTCCTCCCTCCTAACATTCTATTGCCATCTTCCATAATAGGCCGAGAATCTAGGGGTACTGACAATGAAATTCTACAAATCCGAATCTATAATCTGTTGAAGTCAGAAGAGTCTAGGTCCAAATCCCGGGAAAAGTTTAAGCATCAACAAGAAATAGTAAAGCATTGGTTTGACAAGCACAAAGCTGGGAACAAAAGAGTTTGAAGTACGAAATGTAGTTCTTAAGTGGGATCACTCGCATGATGAGAAGGGAAAGCACACTAAGTTTCAGCAGTTATGGGTAGACCCTTTTCAAATTGCAGCAAAGATAGGCCCCTCGACTTACAAGTTGCAGGACTTACAGGGGTGGGAAGAGAAATTACCAGTAAATGGTTTAGTTTTGAAGCCTTATTTTTCTTGATCATTTTTGTTTTGGTTTTCTTGTACATAAATAAACATTTAGTTTGTTGCTTACTTTAAGGTATTTTTTTGTTCGCTTTATTTGCTTAGAGTTTGATTGATTGTAGTTTTTTGTTTAGCTTATGATTAATAAAATAGCACGACTTTTGGTTGTATGGAGTTCATCAAAATTCTGAGTTAACAAAAATATTTGACTACAAGACTACCTACTCTTGATTCATATAATATTTGGAAGAGCTTCTTCAAATTTAGCAGATTTCCTAAATGGTTATGAACACATTGAGGTCATGCTTAATCCTTGTGAAATAACTCAGATAGAAAAGTCCAAAGTACTATTTTGAGGCTCCATCCATCTCACATTTAAAAAACGGTCATAGGGGGTGACATCAAAAGACCCATGGAAAGGAAGCAAGGTAAACATTGTATTATATTTAAATAATTCCATGCCATGAATTGAAAGACAAAAGGTTAATGAGAATCAAAATCTCCTGAAAAGCAATATCTGTCAAAGCAAGTACTGAACCATATCAGTATGTATAGGATTTCCAAAGTTCTTCTCCGTCCATGAGCTGAAATTACAAAAGATATCTCTCACACAAAAGGACACTATGGATAGAGGAGCATGAATTAAAATTCAGAAAGAAAGGAAAACAGGAGGACTCAAAAGGGGACAAAAGTCCAAAAGCACAAAAAGTCCAAAATGGCATGGAAATGAGGAACAAACAGATATATATGTTTACCATATGTTACGATCCTGTGGTGTCTAAGTTGGAAACTACTCAAAGACAGAGGTAAAACGAAACTCATAATCTTGGCCTCAAAAGAGTTATCTAGACTTTGAAATCTTGCTTCCCCTGTTCCTTAACTTGGACTATAATCAATGATTAAAGTGCATACATCTTACATTTTGGGAAATCTGGATATCTTGAAGAATTTACCAAGTTGGTATTATAAAAACAGTATGTTGATCAAAGAATAAATTGTTCAGAGATCTGTGTTCACCAGGTAGTCGCCAATTGTTGCAGCTGCAACTATTTGGTCAAAAAATTTCAATTTTAGGCCCCCCACCCTTTTTATTTTTTTTCTTCAAACTGGCCTAGGAGTATTTTGTTATTACCATGGTTGCCCTGAGTTCATAATTTTCTTGAAAAAACTTGGTCTTTTTCACTTTTCCATATCGAATGCTTAGTCTACTACTTTTCTGATATCGGAAACATACTGGACTACCCTTCTGACATTGCGGAAGCAAAACCATCAATCTTGTCGAGTGCCTTTGGAATCCCTCACCGATACATCGGAGCTAGTTTTTTTATCCTCGGGATTGATTTCCCGAAGTTCCGCCTTTCGGTGTAAGATTTGTCCGATGAACTATTTTATTTCACCTTCCTATATCCGATAATGTTTTATTTCGCTGTCAAGTTGTTGATCGAAGCAATCCGGAGTGATAGTATATATCTCACCCGACGTTGTGGGAGGCCAGTCCCAAGGAGTTCCAAAAACATCATGTTCCTTCTGTCGAAGAGTTTATCTTTGTCGATTTCCGATACCCCGTTCCCAAAGTGAGGACCCCAAGGATAGAACAGTACACAACCGGCGTTGCAGAGGATGATCATTTTTTGGTTCCGAGCATAGTGGTTAGTGGTTCTAAGGTCCGATTGACTTAACGTATCCTGGGTCCGTAGTTCTGATCACGCCCGCCATTGTGGAAATCCTCCGGTTGTTTGTTCCGATGGTTCAATAGTTGTTTGCCGATAGTTTCCCGCCGGTCATTATATATATATAGAGGCCACGTGTTATGATTTCTTATTCGACTTGTGACTTGTCATTGGCATTGGGATTTGTCGTTTACACTGTGGAAGCAGTCCGAAGAAGTCGTGCACACGCAGCTGTCAAAACCCCGTTCGTTTTGCTCTGCACCTGCGGAATTTCGTTTCATCCAGTTGGTTACATCGCTACTACCAGGTAGGTAAACCATGGTTTTGTTATTTTGGTTCTTATTGGTTGATATTTGAACCATTAGGTTTTCCACAGGTTAGGTTTTACCGCATAAGGGGTAGGATTTTGCATGTCGATGGCGGTTTTCGTGGTTATTTTATGTTACAAATGCAGAGGGATTTTAGCTCGTTTTGATTTTCATTTTTGAGGAGTCTGAGTCTGTACACTGTGGAAGCATTATGGACATGTATGTGTTTCTTGCACAGGTTGTTAGGGCATGTTACAGATAGGCGTTTTTCCATCTACACCACCCGTGGGACTCAGGAGGGTTTTTCGGTTGATTAGGGTTTTTTTTCGAAGACGATTGCTGCGTAGGGTTTAGCTTTTAAGGTCGAAGGTTGTGTTGAGATCCAGCGTTAGAATAAGTCTGATAAATACTTGTGTGAGAAGAAGGGTTTTTCGATCAATTCAGTTTTTGAGATAGTGGAGCTTAAGCATTTTTTTTTAGGAAACAGTTCGAGAGGTTTTTCTTGTTAAATCTATCATTCATAAAGACTATGTTTAACCTATTTTAAACAGCATGCATGTTGAGGAGGTAAATAAATTGGTATATTTTCTTGTGTATTGCTATAAGCACTTGCTAAGAGCTTAGTTAGCCTAAAATATGTTGTTTGATTCTGACAGGTTGATTGCTATAACAACAATATGTCAAAGAGACAGAAGAAAAAAGCTCAGATGGCTGAAGGAGAGCCTGAAGTATAAATAATCACCAAAGTAGAGTTCATCTATGAAGATACCAAAGCCACTACTGGAGTTGAACCAAACTACAAGTGGGGAGAAATCTATAGAATGATCTCAAACCATAATTTACCTGATGCTAGGTTTGAAGAACTAACGATCTATGCTAACATTGAAAAGTCATCCCTGATGAAAGTAGCTACGAGGCCTGAATTATTTCCCTGTTCAGAAGTAATAGGTTGGATTCTACCCAGGGCAGATGTGACGACAATGACTCTAGAAAACTATGCAAAGAAAGGCTATGCTACATATATCCCTGTATATATCCCTGCATATGTCTCCATGGCATATCATCTACCCACACCATAGGTCTATTTGACAGAAAGTTGGTTGAAGGAGATAGCTATGGACCTGGTAGAAACTCTAAAGAGAATGATGATACTAGGGAAGAATTTCCAAACTAGACCTTCCAGAGAATATGAAACCTCTACTCTTCATGCTCCCTACAGGTTTATTGCATTGATGCTCAACAGGATTTTTGGTAGAGCACATGGAAAGAGTTTCAAGATAGGTTGGATACCGGTTATGTTTTTCATGGCTACACAAGGAACCATCTTCAACTGGGCCAATATAGTGTCGAACATCCTTTTTGCATGTATATCAACAGCCTTAAGAGGAGTATCTCAGAAGAAATACGAATTTTATATGAGCTCTATCATAATTGATTGCATATTGTGCACCTAGGATTTTCTTGCTTTGAGATGTAACTAGGAGAAGGACAGAACCCTGGTATACGCAGCCTATAAATGGTTGTGGGCACATAAGTATCACGGTTGTTATAGGGAAATTTGCGAGCATTTCATTATTCCTTTATATACCCTGATTTTTTTGACTAAATGTAATTGCATGTTTGAAGAGGCATTTAAAGTCATACAAGAGTTTGGGGATTATTATTTGACAGAGGATGGATTATATGTAAGGATGTTTGGGGTCTCCAAAGCCCCTTCTCTACTCCCAAAGTATGCCAAAAATTATGTACTCCACAAGGAGGCAGTCAGACAGTTGTAAATTGATGGAGTACGCAATTTTTTGTTTGAACATAAGAAGGAAACATACCCTGCAGTACATTTCTTACTTGGAAGCTATAAGTTTTCAAGGGTAAAGCAGGCAGTAGAATTTGTTAAAGAGCTAGAATATTTTCGCTTTGGAGAATTGAATTTTCATAGAAATGACTCCCATAACAAAGTAGATGACTACTGCAAAGAAGCAGGAATCCATTTTGAGTATACTGACTTTTGGGACAAAGATGAGGAGACATTCCAGAATGCAAAGAACATAATAGCCCTCAAGAAAACATTCAAGCAAAAAATAACAACTATGGGTGGAAAAGGCAAGACTTCAGAAAAGGTTAAGAAGTTAGAAGAAGAAGAGGCCAAGAAAAGAGAAGAAGATGCTAAAAGATTAGTACAGGAAGCAAAAAATTGGTTAAGAATCGAAGAGGAAGAAAAGAAACGCGCCGCTGAAGAAGCAGCTAGGAAGGAAGAAGAAGAAAGAAAAAGAAAAGAAGAGGCTGAAATAAAGAAGAAACAAGCAGAAAGTGAGGGCTTCAGACTAACAAAATCCCAAAAGGATCAGCAGCCTACAGGGCAAGTTGATGCACAAGGAATACAAGACCAAATAGATCAAGAGCAAGGACAATACGATCCTAATCCCTTGGAACCTGCTATATCTTCTGGCAGCATATTAGGAAAGGCTTCAATTTCGGAAATAAATTTGATCCCTTTGATGCCTACCAAAGGGGAGGAGGTTCCTGATTTTAATACCATTTTTTATGACAAAGAAAAGAAAATAATCATTAAAAGAACTAAGAAGAAGGTAGATACGGGGGGACAGCCAGAAAAAATGGTGATAGATAAGACATTGGTACATGGTATGCACAATATCCATGGTTGATAGCAAGAGATGGGGTAGCTTTAACCTTAGCAACTGAAGACAATGTGGACAGGCTCATGACTAATCTAGAGCAGTCACGGAAGAATGTGGCCCAACTGAAGGAAACCTTAAAGAAGGAAAGAGATGAGAGTCAAAAGATGAAGAGAAAATATGAAGATATGATAGGCGAAGTCAAGACTTCAAGAACAAAATGTCAAACTCTGCAAGTAGATAAGAATGCTCTAGAAATATCTGCAAAGAACACAGAGAAGAGTGCTCAAGTTACCGTAGCTGAATTACAAAAGCTACAGCTGGAGCATCAGATGTTAGAGACTGAAAAGGACAATCTTTAGTTATCATATGGAAATTTAAGTGAAGAAAAGAACAAGTTGGAGAGAAGGGTTACTAAGCTGGAAATGGAGAAATCTACTGCGGAAGAAAAGGAGAAGCAGTATCAGATGTAGGTAGCAGCCTTAGAAGAGCAAAAAAATTCATTGACCGCATCACTTAAGAATGCTATGGAGCAGAAAACCGACATCCAACCTTTGAAAGAGCATGTTCTGACTCAAAGAAAAAGGATCCATCAAATACAAATGCGGATAGAAGATGAAAGGTTCAAAATTTTGCAGATAGACACCAGGCTAGAAGAAATTGTAGATACCACTTCATATTTCCTGGATAGGTCTCAAGATATATTGGAGATTCTAAAAGAAAGAATGGTCTGGGTAGAGACCAATAAGGAATCCCCCGCAAACCTAGCCGTAAAAGATCAACAAACTTTAAATCAGGAATATGACTTACTGGAATTTGCAATTAATGTAGCAGAGGAGTTCAAGAAAACAGTGAAAAAGACAAAGACAGCATGTGTTGAATTTTGCAGGAGAGTGCTCTCCACATACAATCAATGTCAGACTTCTGCAGAAAAGAGATTGGATGTGCTACCTGAGCATGAATTGCTTCTAAAAAATTTACAGGACATGTACGAAGAAGATGAGCAAGAAATCCAGCAGGTCAAGGACCTAGATGAATGGATATTGAAAAATGCAATGGCACATGCAACTGTGAGCATACATTTATTAGAAGACTAGTTGCGCCTAAGTCCTACTAGGATAGAGGGGGTAAAGACCCAAGCGACCAAATACGAAATTAACATTCAATTTCTTGAGCCTTTCAGGTTTGAAGGCATAGTAGTAGATGCTCATGCATGGAAGAAGTTCACCAGCGAGCAAGCTGGCCCTGCCTCATAAAATGTTTTGGAAATAATGATTTAAAATGTAATATATTGTATTAATTTTGTGCACAGTGTAAGACAAAATTTTGGAAATGAAAGGTTGGGGAAGCTCAAGAGACAATGAGGGGCAGCCCAAGAGTTTTTTTTTTGTATAAGTATAGGAAATTTTTAGATAGGAAAGGACCTTTTTCCAGACTATCTTGAGAAAGTATTGTAAGAAGAACTAATTCATTTTACAATAAAGAGTTATATGTTTTTGCTAGAGAAAGTTCTATGGATTTTCAAATGTTTTCTATGGGATAGTTAGATATGAACTATTTCTTTTTTCAGCTTGTTTCCATAAACTGTGAGATCATTCTAACCTATTGAATTGTTTCATGTTATGAATGTGCTCCTGTTTATTTTGTGAAATTTCCACATTGAGTAATGAATGTTTAAATTGACAATAAGCTATCATGTTGTTTATCTTTCTATTGATATTCATGTGTTTAGAGATGTTAACAGCTATCTGTGATTTTCTTTATGCATGCAATACGATACATTACTCACTATTAATGATATTTTTTCTCCCTAGGGATAGGTTAGTGAGTCTTAGTTAGTTTCTTATTGTTTGTGATTTATAAGTGAGAGAGGTAAGACAAGAGGTAAGAACCTGCACATCACATTGTGACCCTCCTCGTTATCTCCATCGTTTGCATTTAGTTAGGCACTTGCACATCATACCTAAAACATTAAAAAACTAAAAAACATACACAGTGGATCGGGCCGTAACCGGTAAAACACTTACCTATGGTAGCCAGACCATAAACCGAACGGATTCCCCATACCAAACAATAACGAGCTAATTGGGAACGTTTATTGGGGAGAATCCCTACTATTGTTACTTACGATTTTCCAGGCCCCAATAGGGACATGATACAAAAATTCTGCAGACACTTCCTCATTAGACAGACCATCATCCTGAAACAAAAGTTGAAAGTTCCTACTTGTAGCCTATTTTAGAAGATCTTGACCTTTAATGGAGATCCCCTCTCCAATGGAGATTTTCGAAATATGATTTCGGGACAGTCTAGCCCTGCATTGACGATGGAAGAATCCAGTGTTCTTATCACTTTCCTACAAGCAAAGACTTCGTGACTTCAACCGAAGAAGCTCCTCTTCCTGTCGAAAAGATTGAGAAGTTTTAAATTGAGCTAGTTGTTCCGGGACTAACTAAGTATTGGTAATTTCACATTCTTCCATTCCTAATTGGATTGCAGTTAACTCAGACACTCTCTCTTTCCTGCTATTCATAGGAGTAGTAAGAGGTGTTTTGACCCAATTCTTCAATGCATATTTGGTGTTCTTCAATTTATGTTCCCAGACAAAGCTAGGGCATCTGTCTACATACAGAGACCAAGCTTGAGACACAATGTCCAAGAACTCGTCTCTCTAAATCCAGAGAGGGCTGAACCGGAACGAGATTGGCGTATCTTCTTCTTTTTCAAACTATAGAGATATGGGATGGTGGTCTAATGTGAGTTTGGGAAGTATTTTTTATAAGATAATGGATTGCCCATCCAACAATGAGCTATGAACTAGAAACCGGTCAAGTCTGGCAGATATGTTTGAGGCACCCACTCTATTATCAGACAACATGAAGCGACCAATCTTGGGTTTTAAGTCAAGCAAATCACAGACTTGGATCAACTCCTCCATCGTGTCATGCAGATGATCCTTGCCAGAAAGTCCACCTTTTTTCTCATTCGGGGCTAACGTGATATTTAGATCACCGACTACAATTATATTTATAGGAGAGTTGGACTCTAAGAAGACTGATAACGAATTTCGACAATATTTTTTTCCAATGTAATTGACTAGTACATAGATATTAAAGAGGGACAAAGAGGTCTTACTAGAGAAATGATAAAGCTCTGTAAAAATCCAGTGTTGGGTGGCAAACCATCTCTTTAACTGAAAATTCTCAACACGCCATGAATTTGTTAAGCCCCCAAAGGTGCCTCTCGCACGGGGATGATTTTAAGGAACCATACTTATTTAAAAGTGTATAAATGTTGGCGAATATTACCAATTCTTAAAACACCAACTATAAAATGATTGGCGATATTTTTCAAAAAATATTTTAATTTCCAAGGATTTTATATCGTTTATATAATAATTTGGCGATTTTTAGGGTGAAAAAATTTTACCCCATCAAAATTGGGCAAAACAAGGCTTCAAAAAATGCGAAATGGAAAATCTTTTTTGGGAGAAAAACATGGAAAAATAGCCCATTGGGCTAAAATTCGCCCCTAAAATTATCCCTGCTCTCGCACTGACTGCTTTGCCAGCATTCAGTTTCCATTTTTTTTACTTAAGAGTAGAAGAGCTTCCTCCTCGATATCAGTCTCTTGAAGCAAGAGAATTTCAGAAGAAACCATTCTCATTAAGTCTTTGAATGCTTCAGCTTTGATTGGGTTCCCCAATCCCCTACAATTCCAAGAGACGGTCTACATTATTTACCCAATTGAGAGGGAGTAATTACTCCCTTTGGGGGCCTGATTCTCTTGCTCCTCCCATACGACATTTCAATGGTGGACTGGTTGCCTTGCATCTTGAGCCTCTCATCCTCTTCTTTGCGAGCATCCTTCTTAGACTTCCTGCTAGCCTTTTTGGAAAGTTGCTCAATAGAATCTTCATCAAAAGATCCAGAGCTATCAGCCATTTTTTTCTTAGTTATATCTACATAAGAAGGGGAAGAATTAACATTGATTGGGGAAATATAGTTATGCTGCAAAGGTTCTCCTGCCCAAGGAGGTTCTGAAATAGAAGGGTCAGCTTGTTCAAATGGTGATGTATTTACTTCAGATTCAACCTCCTGCCCTTCGAAATGTTGCATTTCACCTTCTTCAAGGATAGCTTCAGAAGAACTGAGAACAACAAAATAATTGGAAGGGGCTTTGGGGTGATCAACAACCTGAGGTGTAGGAAAAATCTTCCCAATAGCAGAGTCTTTTTTCACGGTCTTACCTTCATTTCGTTTCTTTCTAGGGCCTTGATTGGAAGTTCCTCCTTTCTGGCCTTGGGTCCACTAGTCAGCTTTCTCATTTTCAAGATCCTCTTCTGCTTTTTTCTTACAATTTTGGGCAAAATGGCCATAATGGCCATGGCAGAATCCACATTTGAATGGAATTTGTTCATAGTCCAACTTTTGGATATGGGACCATTCTGCAACTGTTAACTTGATTACCTCGGGCATACCTGTCTCCAAATCGACTTCAACACATATCCGTGCACATGAAAATTGATCTTTCCTTTCATCCCTGTCAATGTATTTACCAAGCTTGTTTCCAATGGTTTCAAGGGATTATGAGTTTCAGCAATGTAAAGGAAGATGAGGGATCCTTACCCAAACAACGACAACAGACGAAACATCGTGAGTTGGGTCAAAATCTGGAGTCCACTTGTTCAAGTAAAGCCCCTGGGGACCCATGAAGTATGGGCCATTTCGAAAGATAAGATCACGGTCCTTTGCAGATTCAAAGACAAAAACATTAAACTTCTTCCAACAAAATGATTTCAGATACCTTCAGATACTAGTGGCCTCTGGTTTCTATGCACCCAACCATCAACGGCCTTTGGAAGGCCAGATGCCTGTGAATTTCCTGATAAGCCCACACTCAGCAAGGTTTAGAGCTGAACGGAAGGTACGTTCAACATGTAATTCAACAAAGGGGATGTCTACTTTCTTGACAAATTTCTGCAATGGACCCCCTTTCCTATTTCCACAAGATGCAATCAATCTCTTGAAAGCATCAAGATCGGGAGGAAGGGGCAAAGGAGGATCCATTCCGGAATCCACAAGACTCAGGCCACCAGAAGACCAAAAGCAGGAAATCCAACCTTAGCGATGTACAATCCTGGCAAGTTTAGAAAAGAACCCTGTCTAAACTCCAAAGAGCAATAGAAGACAGAGGGCATGAACACCAAAGAGCAATAAAAGACACCAAAGAAGGTCTGAAACCGCCAATAAGAAGTAGCTTCAAAACGTTCCAGAATCGCTGAAGGGAGATGAACCCTTCAAAAACCAACTCTAATGCCAATGCACCTGCAAACAGAGAGGATCCTCCAGCAAGGCAGGAGAGCTTAGAGAACCAAGAGACTAGACGCTGAAAGGAGAAATCCAACTCTCCAAGGATAGGGGCAAAGGATCTTTAAAAAGCTTCAATGATACAAGAAACTCCAGATCTTGATGGATGCCAATCGAAACATATTAAAGGGAACTCAGCGCAATACTAGCAGTGGAGAACATGAAGAGCCACACCCTCCACCAGCATGCAAACAGAGCCCAGCAAGGAGGCTGCTCCAGACGCAACAATCTAGCTCAGCAACAAGTGACCCTCAGATAGCAACTGAGACCGATCAATCATGCAGACAGATTACCTCATCATCACGTCGAGCTCCAATACACACCAATTCGATGCCGAGAGCCAGGCCGCAAAGACAAAACCAGAGAAGAATCATCAACGCTCCCTGGAGAAACACATTTTAACACCTTCAAGCTATACCCAATTTAATAATAATACCTTCAAACTACACTCGAAAAACATTGTTTATTTAGTTAACTAAGTATTGATAAATAATTATGTTCCAAATTCCAAAGCCCCCACTTAGATCCAGTAATTCAAAACATGCATTCACATAAAAACCAAAAACCAAAAACTTCTTCTAACAACTTTAAACTATACCCAATAGAATGGACAGATCCTCTACCAATGCAAACGTCGAATTCCTAATGCTTCAATCATTAATTGAAAATTGTGTTTACTTGTTGAATCCTTTGCCACGAAACTCTAGAGGTTAGAGGTTTCCTTGGATATGTATTCAACTAATACATATATATGGATTCACAAGGTATAGAAAATCATCAATTTTTTTACGAGACGCAACATTGCAAATGGGCCATTTCAATATAAATCATTTATTTTATATGGAATCACGATATGAATCCATTGTTGTTTAATGTTCCGGTTTTCCTACAACCTTATTATCATTTTCATCCAATTTGAAAAGAAAAATTCATTAACATTTTTCAGCTACCAATAACTTCATATTTTTAAACATCTAACTCCTACAGGATTCCAACCCAACTCGCCAAAACTAAGATGATTTTAGATATGTATACTAGAACAATGATAACCAAAATCTCCAAAATTAAATTTTGTGAAATGTGTTAATGGGAATATTTCGAACTTCAAATGCTTTTAGTAGTTGGATTAGTGAGTGTCCTAGAATATGTATAAGTGAGCTTCAAATGCTTACCTCCTTAATAGATTATGCTTGGTGAGAACTGAAATGATGGAACCTCCTTCCACTGAACTCCAAAATCCAAGTCTCTACGATTCTCCAATTTCCATGGCCTCCTTCAAATGCCCACAACTTCCAATTTGTTGTCTCCCATAAGACTGCATTATCTCCCATAAGACTCCAACAAAAACCTTATTTTCAAAACACAGAGCCAATTGGCCACAACTAAGAAAAACAAGAATGAAATGGAATGGTGGGTAGCATATACTTGTCGTTTAGATAGGATTTAGGCAAGCTTTAGACCGAGAGCCAGAGGAATCTTAGATTCATGGAGGAGATGTTGAGGGAGATTACTTGGTGAACATAACAAAGTTGTAGATGGTAGCTCTTCCTCTGATACGATTTGAAGCTAACATAACAGAGCTACAGATGGTAGCTCTGCCTCTAATACGACCTGAAGCTAAAGGGAGAACGCTAGAACTTCAAACTCGAGTTGTATCTGATAGACTGCAACTTTTAGCTACCAAATACCACGGTCGGAGTCTCTAAACCATAATTACATTAAAGTGAAGGCACTAACGTTAACTACACTAGCTCCTCGAGTTTCAAAACCATGCCAAAATCCATCATACCATCCTGCCAAGTACCATGGCGATGAGGCAATTGGCATTAACATAAACCCAGCCTCTGGTACTACAATCACAATGTTAGCTTCCCAAGTGCAATGCTTGCGGGTACTGACATTTATGACTGATGATGGATACCACTGGACGTCAAATTGAAAACCCTGATTTTTTCATACACATAGACATTGACATGTATCATCCAATCTTACATGTCAAATACGTTTAAATTTGATTAATACATCTCACACAACATCTAATTCCAGGCCTGCATATATCCTTTTAGAAGAGAAACGTGGCAATCAACCTTGGCCTTCCTACTTCCACGTGACAGGCTATATGACATAATTGGAATGGTGGGACCACTGCAATAATCACTAAAAGAGACACAACAATAATATGTAGGTGCGAGACCAATATTGTGGCGAATCGCGATTGTTCTTCGCGCCACCTTTGTCTAACAAAATAAAAAAACAATACACCCTATCCTATTCTCCTTATAGAAGTGGATCTTTCCCCCATCGAGAGCCTAGCTATGACTAGACTCCTGTTATACAAGAACAAAATCAATAACATGGGAGACCATAGACTCCCTAAGATAGCTTTAAACTCCAGCCAAAACCACTTAAGGCTCAAGCGTGGGTGGTATAAAGATACCAGGTCTTGGTTAAATCACTGGGAGATCGATGAAAATGTTGCTTTGCAGAATATTAATAACATTAAAAATATTATTTCTTCTAAGTTTAAAGAAAAATTGTGGTGTGAGAAAGATCTCGAGGCTAAAAGAAAATTAAGATATTATAAGGAGGTCATCAACCCTACTCTAGAACATCAAAACAATAATTGTCATATCAATAATTGTCTTTATAAAAACAATAACTTAAAAATATATATAATTGATCACATCAAAATCAAACATAAACGATGATAATCATATTTTTTTTGTTTTTTTATCTTCATAAAAATATTAACTTAAAAATATATATAATTAATCACAACAAAATCAAACATGAAAAATGATAATCATATTTTTTGTTTTTAATATAAAAAAAATCATGTAGAAATTGTCACATAGTAGTTTTAAAAAATTCTACATATAATGTTTTTAATTTTATTTTTTTATGTTTTAAAATCAATATCACATTCTCATTAATTTATGTCCTATCAATACAAATTAAAATGAGTAAATTTTAAAAGTTTATTTTTAATTTTCAAAACAATTAATTTAATATATTTTTTTAATCATTGAAGATTCTTGAAATTTGTTGAGGGGTTAACAATTAGTGTACATGAATTGGGACTTAGTGCATGTGTTTTGGACCAATTATGTGATTTTTATAAAGAACGATGTGTTTAGGTTAAAGATGGTTGAACTAACTACTTGATTAGTGTAGATGGCATCAGTTGTTGATATATTTTCCTGACTAACTATAGCTTATTTATAAACATCTTCCAAGGGCATGGGTTTGAAGGTGTTGAGGATTTATGTTCTAGTCAAATAATTTGAAGGAATGTAAGTTTTTTTTTCCATTCATCTTAGCTTATACAAATAACAACAACAACTTCAGTATCAAACAAGCTACCCAAATTGGAATCCATCAATTACAACATATATAATGCAATTTTACATATACTTGAATCAATCCTTGAAGCTAATTTCTAAAACATTCTTGTTTTTCTTTAATAAAACAGCTACTCAAATTGGAATCCATCAATTACAACATATATAATGCAATTTTACATATACTTGAATCAATTCTTAAAGCTAATTTCTAAAACATTCTTGTTTTTTTGAATGTTTTATTCAAAGATTCATGATCATAGTGTTTTACTTAAAAAACAATGCACTCACCCTTAATCCCTTTGAATGTTTTATTCAAAGATTCATGATCATAGTGTTTTACTTACAAAACAATGCACTCACCCTTAATCCCTTTGAACATCCAAAATCATTTAGACATCTATGTTCATATATTACAATATCTAATAAAAAAAATATTTTTTCATTCTTTATTTTGTTTTCACTATTTTCATTTGTATTGGTAGTAAAGGCATTTAATCCAATTTTTTTATAATCTTAAAACTTGGTATATTATAAAATGAGAATTCTAGCCATAAAAACACTTTTTGCTTAAACAACACCGAAAACAACCCATGTTTCCAAAAACGGTACTATTAATAGCACCCTTTTTTTAAAGACTAAATTTATAAAAAATATTAAACCCTATCAAGTTCCATTTACAATTTTTAAAACATCACTACAAACCATTAAAAATAAAATGAAAGTAAAAAATATAAAAATTGTTACAAACTCTAAACTTAAAAATATATATATATATATATATATATATGACGATGATGATGATGATGGTTAACCTCCAGTGAGACCAAACTAGGTCTATCGGACCTAAAGAAACCAATTAATTAGTTTGTTTTAAAATTGTATTTCTATGCTCAAAAAGCTTGGTGAGAAGCGTTTTGAGCTCACTATAATTCTGACAAGTTATAATGCTAGGAAGGTCGGTATTGCAACAAAGATTATGAAACTGAGATCTAATGTGGGTGTACGCAGGGCACTCTAAGAGGAAGTGATTTTCATCTTCAATGTTCCTATTCTCACAGAGATGGCAGATCCTTTCCACCCATGGTATTTTAGGAACTGTCCAACGACCTGTTTCACTATGGAGCTCATGAGAGTTCGTTCTTATCTTGGCTATATTAATTTTTTTCTTTGAACTAGTTAAATCAGAGAGATACGTTTGATCTTCTAAAGTAGGGTTGATGATCTCCTTATAATATCTTAATTTTTTCTTTTAGCCTCTAAATATTTCTCACACCACATTTTCTCTTTAAACTTAGAAGTAACAATATTTTTAATGTTATTAATATTTTGCAATGCAATATTTTCGTCGATCTCCCAGTGGTTTAACCAAGCCCTGGTATCTTTATACCAACCTCGCTTGAGCCTTAAGTGGTTTTGGTTGGAATTAAAAGCTAGCTTAGGAAGTCGATGTCTCCGATGTTATTTATTTTGTGCTTGTATAATAGGAGCCTAGTCATAGCTAGGCTCTCGATAGGGGAAAGAACCACGTCTATAAAGAAAATAGGATATGGTGTATTGCTTTTAATTTTGAGGTTATACATTATAAAACATTTTTGGATTTGCTCAATCTTTTTCCAAGATTCTCCAGAAATACTATAATCCCAAACATCAATCTTTTAATATATATATTAAAATTAATATAAAATAAATAAATCAAATCAAATCAAATCAAATCCAAAAAATTAAAATATGAAAAAATACAAAACAAAAGTTAAACGTGCCACCCCATCTCATTCTCATTCTCATTCCCTTCGCCTTGCTTCCCCTTTGTCTTTTCCCCTGCTCCCCCACTATTTCCTCCTATCCGCCCCTCTATGTATCATAAATATCATACATTATAAGATACGATATTTATCCTTTATAATACGTGGAATGGGTAAACCCTTTGCAATTTATTTTTATATTTTAAATCTTTTGTTTTTATTTAGTTTTGTTTTTTTTATATTTAATTCTTTTGTTTTAAATTTATTTGTTTTATTTGTTATTAGTTTGTTTTTAATTTTATATATATCTTTTAATTTGATATTTATTTTATTAATTTAAAGTTTATAATACAAATTAAACTTTCTGGTATTTATAATTTTTTAACTTTTTAAATTTTTTTTTTTTACAATGCTTTAAGAATTTTTTTAAACATGGTTTCAAAATGAAAAAGAGTATTATTAATAACAAAACTTTTTTATTTACAGCATTAATTACAAAAAGTTGTACATTTAACCTAGGTTGATAAAACTTGATGCATCATCTTTTTGGATTTTTACCGTGTCTTTGAATTTGAAACCTCTCATCTTAATGAAAGCATACAACAAATAAGTTTCTGAAGACGCCAAGTTAAAGATTTGAGAGATGGAGATATCTATAATGAAGTAAAAGTAAATGTTAGCTTTCATTTTAGGTTAAGAAGGTCAAAAGTTAAAAAGGAAATTAGAAAATAAAAATGGGTAAAAGGTCAAAAGTAAAAAGAAAATTAGAAATAAACATAGGTAAAAGATGGTGGATTTAAATAATTAAATTAAAAATGAAGAAATTAGATAATTAAAAAGTTTATTGTATTTAAATAAGAATGAAAAATGATTTTTTTTGAAAGAAAAAAAAAACCTGGTGAAGGGTTAAATAAGAAGGATAAAGGGAGATACAATAAATTAGCTTTTTGAATTATTTCTCTCTAAGAAATTACTTTATTTGAATTATTTTTCTCTATAAAATTAATTTTAATGGAGGTGGAAGTGGCTAGTTTAAAAATTTTAGAAATAAAATATATAATATAAATATAAAATTAGGTAGAAAAGAGAGGGGAGGGTGGATTAATTAATTAAATGAAAATCAATTTAAATAGAAGTGGATGGGGTTAGATTTTCATTTAATTAATTAACTCTTCTTTTTTTTCTACCTCATTTTATATTTTTATTATACATTTTATTTCTAAAACTTTTAAACGAACCACTTCCACTTCTTCTTTTTTTTGTAAATTTAGAGTTTGTTCAATTGAGAAAAAGTAGTGTTACAAGTAAAAGTATAAAATAGTGTATCTGACTTGCAGATAGGAAGAGACAGAAAATAAAACCAGTCTACTCATGAAGGGAAAGCAGGCTGGAGCAGTCAAAGAAATCTTCCCTTCTAGAGGGAAAACCGATCCATACAGTATAAAGTTTAAGACTTTTACAAAGAAACTTCAAGGTTAGCTTGGTAAGCATAAACATGGGAGGCCATAGTCCTAGAAAATTTGTCAAAAAGATGAGAAGTTGAAACATAAAACCTGCCTTAGAATTTGGTGAAGGGTTCCTCGATTATGGGTGTCCCAAAAACGATACCCAACTGCACATCCTTGACATTGGTGCCATCTGCATCATCACTGGAATCGTCCTCATCACTGAAGTTTGCACTACTGCTCGAGCCATCCTTGGTGTTGGAACTAGCTCGCTTGCCAGGTAGAGGCTCGGTCTTCCTGGGGATTGCCGCACTAGGAGGGGCTTTGCCTGTAGAGGTGACAAAACGTCTTTGAGGTGGGGGTGGCAAGGGAGCGACGTCCATGGTAGTCGATGAGGGAGAAGGGACAGGGATGACATGGGGAATGGAAAAGTGTGGGAAGAAGGAGCAGGGGGAGCAAAAGGACCAGGGATACCAGGACTAGCTGGGTTGAAATCAGGGATGGGAGGAGGAACATGGAAGTTGACAGAGCGGAGAATGAGGCGAGTCAACAAGTTTTTAACAACCTAGTAGTTCCTTCGGCGTTCCGTAGTGCGGTTGGTGAGCTCGTCCTCCTAATCATCGATCAAAGTACGTAGGGAGCCAGAACTTCAATGTCGTAGCCATCAAAGTTGGCTTGGGCATTGAAGGGTGTGGCCCTCAAACTGTTAGCACCCCTTCGCGCGCGTCCTCGCCTGGGTATTTCACGTTTCCTAGGCGGCATGATCAAGCAATGTATAGGGGAGCGAGGAAAAAGAAGGTTGCAGGAGACAACGCCTGAAAATCACATGTAGGAGGTTGACAGAGAGAAACAGAGATGAGCAAGGGAAGGAATGTTCGGCTGCATGTGAACTTAACACCCCAGCACGAAACCACATACACATTAAGGCAGGCCATCATTGTGCTGACCTCATCGTACCAGGCTCTATCTGCAAGGAGGACACGTCCAATGAGGGAGTTAAGAAGCTTTTCCAGTTTAGAAGGAGGAGGCATGTACCAGTAATACATCAACATGACGTTAGGATGGTGATGGTTGGGCATGGTGGTGTGCCCCGTCAACAAGACCATGTGGGTTGTGTTGCCCTGTGGACTGTGGTGTCCCGTCATCCATACCTTGTGGGTCGTGGTGCTCCGTGTCACCCACATCCAGGGACTTCCACCTCCATTTAATTTAAATAGAATTAATCATTTATTTTAAATGGTTTCATTTTTCTTGCTATTATTTTCTTTCTTTCTTTCTTTTTTTGTTGTTGTGAAAGTTAGAACATTTCCTTCCTTCACAATTTTATCTTTCATTTTTTTGTAATTTAGGAAGCTTACAAAAAGTCACATCTCATTATCTATGCTTGATTTAGTGGGAAAGTCTATCATTTACCTAGAACTTTTAAACCACAATATTTCACTCTATTATATCTCCTAAGATTGATATCACATAAATTTTACAAAATAATGGTTTATTGCGTGTTCCCGACTCTTGGAATTGAGGCAATAAGACAAGTCAAACCTCATGAAAATTGACTAAATAGAACAATGCTTACTATTAAACCAATTCATAAACAAAAGACAACATAGACATGAAGGCACCTAGAGAGAAGCCCAAGGTTTTCATTTCCATGTCCATATTAGAGTATGAGTCTAGCATGATATATTCATGTCGAGGAATTGATCGAGTGTCCTTTGTCTATCGTGGGTTGGATTTGGGTTGCTACTTGACCTTTTCCTCAGTAATCCTTGCTTTTAGACCCAAATAAACTTGAATTAAAGCATCACACTTTGATTCCATCATCTCAAGCTCACTGAGAATGGTCTCTTGAGCTTTGAATTTGATTTTTGTCATAACTCAGGTAATCAAAGACTCAAGCAATCAATATATCTCCATCATTTTCTACACATTGGTGTCCCTATTTTGTAAAAAATTAATGTTTATAATCCAACTTAGTGCCAACCTAGTTTGATGAGGTGAAATTCCTCCTTGTCCAAGCCCTTCATTCCAAGGCATCAATATGGAAAGAGAGGAGTGAGCATCGCTACTTGTTGGGCTTAAGTAATTCTTTTGAAGAGACTATCGAAGAGGAGTGCTTGTGTTTTAGGGACAACCATGGTGGAGACAATTGGGATACCCATCCTCCTCCCAAGCCAAAATTGAAATTTCCCTAAGTTACACCACTTGCTCGAGAGTATAATCCACTAAAAAAAACTCCCTAGATTTTTCTTGTAAGTAAGCACTAATTCCTCTATACTACAATTAACTTGCTCACTCAAGCTAATCCATTGGATAACTCTCTCATGAGTCTATTCAGGAAAAATAAGAAGCCATAAACTAAGCAAGGTTGATTCCGAGGAATACATGCTAAGAGGACACCTTGAACTAGAGCTTCTCAAACCCTTTCCAATGATGTTTTCTCCCCATCAAGCTCATAAATGTCACCTAGCTATTTTATTATTGCTCACCATAAGAGGTGTGGAAGTTCTCATGATGCTCTAAGGATTCATTGTATGTGCCATCCTTTGATCTTCAATGTTGTTTGTTAGGACCAGTGTAATCCAACTCCTTCCATATGTTTTGCATTCCTTCATCACCCTTGGATTGATGTTTGACTTCCACATGCAATTTGTGAGAACTCCATCGTTGTCACGTGAATGCCCTTAACACCCCCATCACATATTTTCTTTTCATTATCTTCTCATTTTTGTTTTATTCATTTTCTTACTTCTTTTATTTTCTATTTATCTTTTTCTTACTTCTTTTATTTTCTATTTATCATTATTTTATCCCATTCGTATACAATTCTCCATTTTTTTATTATTTTTTATTATTTTATCATTTTTTTCCATTTTTATTTTTTAATTTTTAAAAAAATATTTTTTAATTTTTTCCTAATTCTTACCCCTTTTGTCTTTTCTACTTTTCTTATCATTATTTTGTCAAATGCTCCATTCTTATACACTTTTCCATTTTTTATTTTTCTTATCCTATCTTTATTTTCTTATCATTATTTTGTCCTATTCTTTATTTTTCATTTTTTTCCCAAATCATTATTTTACCAATTGTCCACTTTTATAAAATTTTCATTCTTATTATTATGATTTGGTCTCACTGGTATTTTTCATTTTTTTAATAGTTTTATTTTTATTTTTAACTTTTCATTGATTTTTTTCATTAGTATGTCTCATAATATAGTGATGATTTACTTTCAAAAGCCAATTTGATGTTATTAAAATTTTCTTTATTATCATTATTTTGTTATATTTGAATCTAATTATGTTTTAATCTTTACTTTGTCCTATTTTTATATTTAGGTCTTCATAGAAGATGATTTTTATTTATTCCATTTTTATATCCCTAGCATTCTTATTTCTCAATTTTTAGTATATGTTTTTAATTATTTTTGTTTTCTTTTATTATTATTTTGTCTTGTTATTCATTTTTTCAATTATATTTTTTTTCAATTTTTTAATAAAAATGGGTAGTAATTTATATTAAAAAGAGTTGTCAAGTATAAATATAAAAGCAGAACTTTTGCTCTTTTGCTCTTTGGTGTCTTTTGCTCTACAGTTTTTGGTGTTGTATCACTTGGGATCTATGGTGATTCAAAGGTCACCATCAAATGGGCATTAGGTGAACATAACCTAAAAGTACTTTCATTTAACCCTTGGTATACTAGAATAAAGAAAACGTTGAAAAACTTCTGCAGTATCAATTTTCCCCACATTTTCAGAGAGCATAATCAACTGGAAGACCATCTCTCCAAAGCAGCTCTGGATGGAAAAGTGGATGTTCTTCTTTGGGAAGAAGTTCTAGAGAATCAACTTACAAACTCGAGAGCCTTCAATATTTTTGAAGCTTAATCACTTTGGTTATAGACTATCACACTTTTGGGAAGAAGTTCTGAACTTTGCTTATTTTTTGTGATCTCTGAAATTCGTACTAGACAAGTTTTTTGCTAGTATGTTCATACTACTTTAGAATTCTCTGGAAATTTAACACATGACTTTTTTTATGAAAGTTATGTACTTTTTTATTCAACTATGAATAACAAAAGTAAATTTTTTCTGCTAAAACAAATAAAAAAAATTACAATTTATTCCCCTAGTAGGAGTAGGGAGCTAGATATCCATGCGTCTCGATCTCATAATATTATAATAAAAAATTTCCCAGCTACTACAAAGCTTCTAACATTATATATGTGAATACATCGACCTAACAAGACATCATAACAGTAATACATGACATAACCAAGAAAGAAAGACTAGCCTGTAAAACAACAAAAAAACATGAACTTTCCTCCATCAACTTGTTTCAAAGAATCCATGAACTTTCCTCCGTCAACTTGCTTCGAAGAATCCAAGTTGATGTATTTTTTGAAGGATAGCAAACAAAGCCTTCTTCCTAAGCCTGGTGAGTTGTGAAAGGATGGTCCTCACAATGGATTTTATGAGCCAGATGTAGCATCTTATCCATATCTTCCATTAACTTTTCAATATGACCATCCTAAACTATAACATGGTCCTCAACCTCATCCATTCAAGTTTCCAGAAGCAAAATGTGATAAGAAATTTCAAGCATAGCATCAACCAAACCATTCTATTGTGACTGCATAATTCTTAGCATGGCCTTGACATCACTAAGTTAAGCCCAAACTGTACACAATTCGACCTTCCAAGACAACATAATGAACTTGTAGTGTACATTTTTGGGAATCAAGCACACTATGCAAATTCACAAGGGGAGCAATGACTAATTTTAAGGAAACTTGCAATAAACATTGTAAGACTCAACCAAAACTAACCCAAACTTGGTACAAAGGTTGATTGTAGGTATAATACCATTAACTCATATCTAATCCAATCAAATCAAATTAATCGTCAATTCACTTTTCTTAAAAAGAATTCAAAACAAACACTGAAGTACAAGGGATTTGTACAAGTCAATGGTGTCAGATTCAAGCAGGTAGGTACAAACCAAGAAAAAAGAAGAGGATCATGACAGCTTAGGTTCTTATGCACATGTACTGGGACCATTGAGGTTTCGAACATCAGTGAGGTTGAAGTCTACTTCCAGGCTCCCGGGCACCCCAGTATATGAAAACTAAAACCATTGTTATTCAATTCCCATAGACTAATGGTGAAGGGATTTAACCCAAGGAAGCTTGCAGATCTCTAATATGGTGTTCTTTATCAGTAAAAAGAAGTTTATGCAGGTCTGAAACTGAATTGGAAAGTTGAGAGGTTTGCACCAAGCAAACTAATCTTTTGGACTACTCAAATGAGACAACACCTGGGCTTCCAAAATACTAAGAGATGGTCATGAATTCTTAATCTCAAACATGGAACCTATTCAACAACATGTTAATGAGCTATCAAAACAAGAATGAAGAAATTTCATGGAGATTTGATTGTGTAGTGCAAAAAAATGGAAAACTAATCAAATTCACATAGAAATCTAGACTAGGTAGCATAAACTCATATGGAACTCAATCAAATTATTATTGAATTGTTGTATAAATTGCAGAGATACATAATAACAACATATATAATCAACGGAAGCCGAAATGAATCTCACGAGACACTTAGAGATAGCCTTCACAAGCATAAAACATCACAGTATGTGAAAGAAGACTAGAATTGCTAAGAGATTCAAACAATGAACTCTTTAATCACTACAAGAGCTCGAACTTGGTTGGAATTAAATTCAAAACCTTGAAACAAATCGACATCAATGGTTGAAATCCATTAATCTCAACATATAACTAGAAATGCAACATGGGCAAGCCTCTCGGTTGTGTCTAGAGGCACATTTCCCTAAGATTGAGAAGCTAGAGCTCTCAAATTCGAAATTATGATTGTCCAAATATCTGAATGGGGTGATATTGCATAGTTTTATAGATGATGAAGCTTCTTAATCAAGCCTCCTTGGCCAATGTGCCCTCATGAGTTGGATAGGAAAGTTGATTTGTGCCTTTGCTTCGTCTCTAAATTTCTTTCTTTTTTGCTCTGCTGCTTTTGACTTGCTTTCATTTTTCTTTTCCAGCTTTTCTAGATTTTTCTTGCTTTTATCCTGCTTTTACCCTGATTTATTGCTTTTATGTGCTTTCCAGCTTTTCTGCCTAAAATCCAACGCTTTCATGGTTTGCATACATGCCTGCTTTACATGGATTTTTAGCTTTGGAATATTTTCTCCTCTTTGGCAAGCTTTCCAAAGTACAAGACTTATCCTCTTTGACTAAGTGCGCCCACCTACCATCTTTTCTTCCCTTTGCCAACTTTCCAAAATTCCCAACATATCCACTGTCATTAAGTGCCACCCTAATCCACCTCACTTCACATTATCCATAATTAATTTATTTTTAAGAAAATAAAATACAAAAAACTAACTTATAACTTAATATACATTAATGTCTAGACAAAAGTAATCCCCATTTAATTAACAATTTCCTCCTTGACTCCTAGAGATTTGATTATCTATGGCTTGGTCAAGAAAACTCTAAAGAAGGGACATGACAGAACTCTATGGGTGACCCCCTTCACAAACTAGACAAACCAAAATACCTCATCCTATTACCTCTAGCAAAGAAAACAAAGAACAAACTCAAAGGTTTCTTTGTTCCAAAAGGAGACCTTGCGCTATAAGTAGAGTGAAGTCCCTCCAATCCTTAAGAGAAATTCACATAAAATTGCACTACAAGAGAATACACATGTCTAAGCTACCAAAGATGATGTTGGTTGTGGCTTGAATGGGAGCCCAAAAGCTATCATTACCCTTAGGAGACACCTTCACATACATAGACCACCAAAATTGTGAAAAACCAAACTTAGAAGGGGCATTGAGTTGATACCACAATGAGGACAATGCATTAATGGAAACTCCCGTAATACATAAAGATTAGCATACTCCTAAGTGGGAGTAAAAGTAACCATATGGCTCATTGTGCAAACACTAAAAAGAGTATGGAAACATATCGTGCGAGGGGGCATTAGTTCAATAAGCTTCAATAAGCTTCCATGGGCCAGGTGCCCATTCCCAACCATGTAAGTCCTCTTTGAATTTAATGCTATGGGGTACCTCATATAATGGGTTGAACTATGGTATCCACCTACATTAGGGTGAGCCATCGATGTGGACAAAAACACCCTTAACTAATGTGGCTACTTGATTTGCTAAAGTGTCGACAATAGAATTGTTTTTTGTCTGACATAAAGTAGCATCAAGTCCTTTATCTCCTTAAGAGACCAAAGAGCATGCTTTTGGATCCATCTCTAGGTGGCCTCCTTTTTCCTTGTCCTTTATTGGAAAAGCAAATGACAAGCAAGGAGTCACCAAGAACAATCACTCTCATTTAAATAGTTGCAAGATAGTTTGCTCCCATCATCAATACAAATCATTGTGCTTGATTATTAGTAGCCATGCCCAAACCCTAGGCAAAGGTGTTTACTATTATACCTATCAAATTCAACAAGACCCCACCCCTACTACCTCTCTAGTCTTATTTCTCATAATATTTTAAATAACTTCTTAAAAATGTTTTTATTTTTTATTTTCATGATGTTTTTTCATTATATTGTTTACAATTACTATATTGTTTATAATTTTTTATAAATTATTTTTCTTATCATTATTTTGTATCATACAATATTCCATTTCTTTATCATTATTTTGTATAATACAATATTCCATTTCTTTATCATTATTTTCGTATTCATATATAACAAATTGTTTTTCTTTTCATTTTTCTCAATGTACTTTTTCTTTTAATTATTTCTTCCTCTTATTTTTCAATTTTTTTTAAGGATGAAGGACAAATGTTTTTGTCCCTTTCATTTCCCTTATTTATTTTTCTTTTAATTATCTCACCCACTATTATTTCTCAATTTTTTTAGCTATTTACTTTTCTTTTAATTATTTCACCCACTCTTATTTATCAAAATTTTAAGAATACTTTTTGAAGGGAAGGACGATCTCTCACTTTCATTTCCCTATTTACTTTTCTTTTAATTTTTTCACCCACTCTTATTTCTCAATTTTTTTCCCTATTTACTTTTCTTTTAAATTTTTTCACCCACTCTTATTTCTCAAATTTTTAAGAATGATGTACTCTTTAAAGCGAAGGACGATCTCTCATTTGAATTTGGTTGGTATCCTTGAAAATATTTATCTAATGTTTTTCTCATATTCTTAATTTGTGTCATTTTTGGAACTTATATTTAAATTCATGATTAACAATTTCCCTTTTTGTTTTTTTACCTATGTTACTTAAAAAAAACGGTTTTCATGGTTCACCGTGAAGAATCAGGTACAACATAATCATAAGAAATGGTTTTTATAAGATGACGAAAAAACCAAAATTATGCATAACACATACTCTATACGAAAAAGAATTATGCATAACACATAACATATACTCTATGGTTGACCAAAAAAAATTATGCATAACATAACGAGGAATGGTTTTCATACATGAATAAAAAACCATACATACTTAACATAATGTTCATATATACTTTATCCAAACTTTGATAAAATTTAAAATATACACTCAAGCTTAAACTAACTCAAACGTTTAGGTTTCATATATACTTTATGCAAACTTTGATAAAACTTAAAATATACACTAAAGCTTAACCTAACTCAAAAGTTTAGGTTTGTCAAGTAGTTGGGTGTGTTGGTGTCTATCCGGTGGTTCCCATTAAGATAAGGGTGTAGGTGGTTCCCATAAATTTAGACACTACTATAGGTGGCTCCCATTAATTTAGAGATGACCATAGAGCTCTAAGCTCTGACCATATTGCTTTAGATATATTATTTGCTTTTTAATATACATATTTTGTGAAAACTTTTGTTTTAAATGTGGTTCACTATTTGTTAGAGGGCTACTCCACAGAAAATTCCAATACCCTATATTCAAGGTATGGTCAGCTCATCATTCACAACATTTATTACAAAGGGCTCCACAAGAACATCATGTCACTTACAAGAGTAGAACCTGACTGGAGAGGGTGACATTCATTCCTCCCAACCACCCAAGCCACATCCATTTGACAGCAAACATATATAAAGGAGAATGAATCATCAAGAACAACTATATAAGTATTTTGCAAACACATAACTACATAAGTTTGATAAAACAAACAACTCTATAAAGTGATAATTAATCTTCTATATGATTACACAACTCTATAAAGTGATAATTAATCTTCTATATGATTATTTCAATAAGAAGAAAAAACACAGTTAAATGAGAATAGCAGGACCATTTAATTTTTTCCGTCGAAATGATTTACATAGTCGGGAGCAACAAAATTAGTTCCAAAATTCCCAGGAAGCATTTACGATCCAAAAGCATTTGAAACGTACGTACCACAAAATTTTGAACATCCCGCTATGGAATTTACTCAGATTTTCCCCCTCCGCTGTGCATTTTGCAGAATTATCCGATTCAAGAATCAGCCGGAAATTTCATACTCGGCCTTTATGCTTGCTTGTTCGTCTTTATACAGTACGCCAAGATCCGGCCTGAAGGCAAAAACGAACTTACCCTTAAGGTTCCCGACATTATCAGATTACAGAATGTCGCGTCAAAAAATTTATCGACTCTCTGTCGAACAAAACCAAACCAAACCCTGCGGAAGATTCAAAGACAAAAACAGAAAATCTCAGGAATCCTGTATCCCAAGACCGCCTGAACCGTCAAAATCCATCTCTGCATCCAGCATCCACTCATCTATTTCCCATTCATTTACAGTCTCTGCAGCTTCGTCTCCTTCCAATTTCGGAGCAACAGAACAGACCGGGTTCGATTCCCACAGCTCGTCCCAGGGGAAAAAACCCAGCTCATGAAAATTACTATCAGGAAGCGTCGAAACAGCAATATTATTCCCAGCCGAACCACATGAATCCGGCGACGGCGGCTGTCGAGCAGAGCAGTAATTGTCGATGTCTATGTCGATATCGTTGTGAAGAAGATGCAGCATAATGTCGATCATGGCGGCATCGTCATTGTTTTTCTGTGACTCAACATCGACGACAAGAGAAGCCGAATCGGTTTGTTTTGAAGAACACATTGTGGAAGAAGACGCAGAGTCGCAGCAGTGTAATAAGAAGCTCCCCTTCAATGAAGAAGAGGAGGAAGCCGAGGCGTCGAGGTCGATTCCCGGGGATCCGTATGTGAAAGGGCATTCCACTGTAATGGGGCGCGGGAGGCTCATTTCCTCTTTATCTTTCTGTAACTTCTTCCAGAAGTCCAGAACATCTATATATATGAAGAACAAGAACAAGAACAAAATTAAGAACAAGAATCAAGAATCAAGAAAATCAAGATCAAGAAAAGCTGTGAACTGAAAACGCAGGTCGGAAAAGGGTAGGTAGGAGTACAGAGATTGAAATGAATGCGGAGTGGATTGTGGGGCTGCGGATGAATGATTGTCGTTTGCTTCCCCCGTGCCACTGTGGGGGACGGCTCAGGGAGTGGAGATCGTAATCGCCGGCCGATATTCTGTTTGTCCGTACTTATTGACGTGGCACTACAGTATTGATGTTCCGTACGTGTTCTGTCGAGCTGGCATCTGTCTTATATAGCCACGTCATTCTGACACATGCAGTGGCGCCTACTTGGGAATTCGTGCGTGGACAAATGAGTCGTGGAAAAAGTGTGGTTCTGGAGAGTCATTTATGATATACTCCTCGACATTAACCCCCTCACCCTTTTTGCATGGACGGTCAGAGTCGTTGAGATTGATGATTGCCTTTTTCAATATGGATGAATAGTATATAATATTTCATAGCCAATAATTTGAAATGCTTTTGTGTATAGTCGTGTCCTGAATAGTTGTTGACGGTCACGTCGTAATTAATGATTGCATCCATATTTAAACCCCCTTGGAAATAAATAGTTCAAAAAATACACCATAGCCAGGGGTTAAATTTGACGGCCAACTTTACTCATGAGAGAAATTTTGGTGCATATCGTCGGTTCGAAAGTGAACTCCATTTTTTTTTACGGTTTGGTTTGCAAAAGTAGCCTACATAATACTTTTAATTTTTTTTATCCTTCTAACAATTTTTTTTTTACCTTTCTAACAAAAAACAATTGTAGAAGCCACCCCAAGGGTATGGTTTTCCTTACTTTTCCATGCATTCCAATCTTGGAATGTTTTGATTGATGTTTTTAAAATTTACTAAACAATCTTTGTGGAAGAAATTTATCTAACAGATCTTTTGACTTCCATCAAAGGAAACAAGGAATGAGGTTCTGGAATACTCTCAGAAAATGTTCTTATACAGTTAGGTCTTATTTTCATCTTAACAATCAAACAAATAAACTCTCATTGTGATCCCAACGTTGGGTTTGAGATCATTGGGCTTTAAATTAATCACTTTTAAAACTAGTTTTACTACTAACTTTTTTCCAGGGGAAAATATCAGTTCCTTGCTATTTCATTGAAATCAAAGGGAACATTGTTACATCGTCAGTATGTGTTGTGCTCAAGGTGTGTGCAATACATCATCAAAAGAACTATAGCGGCAGCTTCAGCTAAGCTCATGAAGGAGAAACATCAATCCATACTGCTGTCTACAGCTCAAGTTCAAATACCTTAAAGGTACATAGAGAATAAAAAGCAAGGAGAGAAAAACTACATCTGCGTCAAGCGCTTCAATACATAGAGAGTTCATACTATGACTGGATAGCTAATCCAAAGAAACAAAAACAAGAGTAGTGCTGAAAAATATGTGGCTCATCCACCATCAGCATCCAAAGGATGTCATAAAAGATAGCAGCACATAAAGGTCAAGTGCTAAGGACTAGAAAAGATAGAAAGTGCCCTGATCAATACATTCACCATTGGTGAATTCAGTAAACTGAAGCTGGCCCTGAGCTAGTGCTAATACTTCTTTGGATAAGTTGTCAGCCATTGTATTGTGCTCTCTATATATACGAATAACAGAGAGTTGGATGAAGTAAGGTTCCATCTCTCTAATACAATGACACCACCCATAAAGAGAGTGTAATGTAAGCGCTGATCTTTGATTGAACCAATTGATGATGACAGCAGAATCCCCATGTATATGTAAAGAAGGAAGGCCCATGTTTTTTGCACAGTGAAGGAGTGTCCACAGGGCAAGCAATTCAGATCTGGTATTTGTGCTCAGTCCTACTCCCAGTCTGAAGCAATAATAGTGTTCTTAACTAAGCAAAAGTTGTACACCTACACCTCTCAAATGATTAGCTGATGCACCATCAAAGAAACCTGCTGGAAAAGCCAGAGAAGGTGTCGGGCCAATAATTCTCCTTATGTTTTTCAGCTGCATATTGACCGGGTAGAGTTGTAGAAGATTCTTAATAGAGAGGACAGTAAAATATATATCAGGCTTCATGTCCTCAAAGATGCATTTGTTCCTGGTTATCCAGATTTTCCAGGCAAGAAGTAGAGGAAGATACTTCAGAGTATTTCCTAAGCTGATCCAGGAAGATACATTAAGACAAAAATTTGATTCCCTCCAGAAGTATGGAATGTCAAGAGTAGATCTAATGTGAGCTATAACTTTCCAGGTAAAGCTGCAACCGTGAAGTAGATGGTCAACAGACTCTAAAGCGGATCTACAAAGATAGCATCAGTATGGGCCAATCCAACCTTTTTTTAATAAGTTGTCACATGTATTGATTCTATTCAGCAGACTAAGCCAAATGAAACATATAATCTTGAGTGGAATGTGAAATTTCCATATCTTGATCAAGATATCGTCAGGTCAGTGAGTAATAGAGGTATAGGCAATAAGATCATACATGAGATTGGCTTTTAGCATACCTGAAGATTTATTATACATCCATACCAGCGTATCTTGTTTATTGCTGATACGTATCCCACCATGCTGCAAACCTTTGATATAGTTGGACCAGGCTTCCTTCCATAGTCCTTTGAGCTCAAGCTCGTCTGCAGAGATCCAATAATCAGTAGAGGAAGTGGCAATTCCTTTGTTGAGTACATCAGAGAGAGTAAGAATACCATAATCTTCCAAATACAATCTAAGATCCTCTAGTAGAATATATTCAAAGGAAACACCAGCTATGGGATCAATGCCCACTTTGATATTCTTGCCATTGCAAGTCTTCCACCCAAGATATCTAGTGATCCATGACATGGCACGGATGAAACCATTCCACATATGAGAGGTACCTTGGACTTTGAAGGTTTTCTGCCTGAGCCAAACATCAACAGGTTTGTTCTTAAGGTATTTGTGCTTGATGATTTGAGACCACAACCCTACACCGTTAAGAACAAGCCAAAAACTTTTGTTTCGAAGGGCCAAACTGAACCACTCTAGATTCTTAATGTTCTCACTACTAACTTTATTATTTCTTTGCTTACTTGAGAGGTTAATTAAATCCATAATTTATGTTCTTTGTTATCTATAGAAACTAAATGATGCACACAACTGGAAAAAAAAAAAAAGAAGAAGTAAAACTAAGTTCGAAACTTACCAAGCAATGCTACCTAGAAGACCATGTAAGAAGAATCCTTCTCTGTGTTGAATCTCTCAGCAAAACTGATGAACCCTGGAAATGAATTATGTATATGAAAACCCAAACACTTCAAACCCTAAACCACAAACTCTTGTTTTCTATGGTTTATGGTATATCGATTAGCATTGTGGGTTTGGGACAGCTCCATTAGTCATTTTTCATTGACTGGTTGAGTGCAGTCTTACTAGTCCCAATCAATCAATTTTTTATAGTGCAACCAGTCATGAGACTAAGTTATAGATTCATTTCCACTTTCGCTCACTTCGGCTTTAGCACAAAGCGTCGGTGATAACCTTCACGAAGCACCACACCTCGCACCTGAGGTCATGATACCTCGCACTTTCGGTAGTGAAACGAGGAAACCGATCTCATTCCGGTAGAGTTCTAAATTCGGTGTGTTCGCTTAGATAGTTTGTTAAAAGAGATAGTTTAGGCAAGTTCGTTAAACATGAGAAGCGCTATAGACACACTATCTTGGATAGATTTATTGGGAAAGGATATCGAAACACTGTCTCCACGCCATCTGGATCGGCACTAGCAAAGAAATAGGATATTGTAATGGTGCTCCTATTGTAATTGGTCGGTTACACTTGCTATCTTCTACGAAGCTCGCCCCTTTATGGGCTCTCCAAAACTAGGCCGTAGGGAATCGATTGGTCTATATTATTTCTTTTGTTTTAAGGGCTTTCTTCTCTTCTTGCCTGGTTTTATTCTGTTATATTCTTGCCTAGAGCCATTTATCTGTTAGAAATTTGACTTTCAAGGTAAAGCAAGTAAAACAAATACTAACTTAGTTCAAAATAAAATTTCATTTGAAATGGAAAATTTGTTCGAATGGCATAACCAATTTTATAATAAAACTTAAAATAGATCAATTTCCAATATGTACAAACCGTGCAAGCTGTTGGGCAAGGAAATCGTTGTTGAAGGGTTTGGCAGAGAGCTTTTCCAGAATGTACAAACTGTGCAAGCTGTTGGACAAGGAAATCATCATTGAAGGGTTTCGCAGAGAGCTAGTGAACATGGGAAGCATGGACCTTCTAGGGTTCTTACTTCTTCTTAGAGTTCTCAAGACCAACCTGCAAGGGTTCTTTGGAGTCGGCGTTCTCAGCTTCTCAATTTCTTTTCCTCTTGATCTTGATGTGCGGAAGGACTTAATAAGATTCTTGATCTTGATGTGATGATAAAAGTTGGAATTTGACAGGCATTTACCTGTTTTTGAACATTTTTTCCGTCAAATACGGGTGAAAATATGCCAAAACCATTTTGTTAAACGATTGAAGTTTTTGGTAAAACGTCAAAAAAACAGTTTCATTTTTTATAAAAACGTTATTATATCTCTAAATTTTAACTTCTAAACCAGGTCCAAGTCATCAGTAATGTCCACCTGGTATGCTGGCAGGGTGCACCATTCACTTGAAATATTAAATGCCCATTGCAATTTTCCATGACCCATTGGTTAATGGGAGTGAATACGACTGTGTGAACACTGAATTCGACATTTTTTTGGTATTTGGCGTATCAGTATGTGTTGAATCACGACGATCACTGATAAAAATATGTTAGTGGGCTGCAGCTACAACCTACGACTTATACCCATAACCCGATTTATACTCTGGTAGTGGTGTGAGCCTCGACCATAAACTCAGACCGCCATTGTCTTTCAAGGCCATCAGAATTCCTGTAACGTGTGGCATATCTCAAGGCCGAGGAAACACTCCCGGGCCTCATCGTTGAATATTATGCCAAACTAGTGGACTTTTTATTAGTAGCACTTTCCTTGATTATGCTTCTTGTTATAGACCTATGAAAGACATATAAGAAAGGAGATCATTGGGTTTCGGGGAGAGCTCTCGTCCTAAGTGCTCTCACTATCCAGATTATAAACTGTCGAAAACTAGAGTGGTTTAGTAGATAAGTTCTTCGAAATATAAAGGCGAGTTGATAATGAGATAGTTAAGAATAACTTGTGTATGATACACACCAGCAGGGTAATGTTATGTGTGTTGGTAGCATTTTTCCTGCCAGGAATGGCCTGTCCTAACTCTCAGGAGAAATGTACCAAAATAGAAGCTATAATGATTAACTGTCTTCATCGACATTTTCTACGAGCTTAAGAGTGTACATAACAATCATGTTAAGTCTAGAGTGGTCTTGGAAAAAATCCTGCAAGTTAACGAGCTTTCGTTCTTCATATCTGGTGCGATAATATCGATAACGCTGATATGGCTTATTCTCCTCCTCATCTCTGCATCTATGGCCAGTAAAAGCATCCGGAATGTCACTACTCAAAAAATTCCCATGATTCTTGGAGAACCTGCAGAGAACAGTTAATGGAAGGGAATAAAAGATCAAGTACTGGAATCATGGATCGTGGCACGTGCATGCTATCCTGAATCAATAATAGCCAGGTCAGTATTAGCCTCATCAACTGCACTGGTAGTTACAGTTTGCATTTTAAGTTCAACCGTAGGATGGATCATTAGAGGAAATTTCAACTTAAAATGGTCCTTTTAACTTTAACTCAAATTCCATGTCATCATGTGTTAGCCAATGAAATTGCTTTAAATTTGAAATACTGTATAGGTCTTAAACACCTTTTTAATATAAATTTGGGGATAGGTATCATAATAAAAAAACTACTTTTTTTGTTTGTATTTTCGACATATATCCCCGTGTTTTTACTCAAATTTCAATCGGGAGAGCTCGTTGGATGCAGAATTAAATTCCGCATCCAACGAATACCCACTCGGCATACTTTTGACAGCCCCGCTACCCCAAAAACAAGAAATACCTGAAAAAACATGATGATCGAGTACCCACTCGGCATACTTTTGATGGACCCCGCTACCCCAAAAACAAGAAATACCTGAAAAAACGTGATGATGACATCGACATCACGTTTTTTCAGGTATTTCTTGTTTTTGGGGTAGCGGGGTCCGTCAAAAGTATGCCGAGTGGGTACTTGTTGGATGCGGAATTTAATTCCGCATCCAACGAGCTCTCCCGATTGAAATTTGAGTAAAAACACGGAGAGATATGTCGAAAATACAAACAAAAAAGTAGTTTTTTTCTTTTCTTCCTCCAAAATTAATAAATATTATTTTATTATTTTAACTATTATTTTATTAATTTTTTTAGGAGGCCCATTTTGAGTTGAAATTTCCTCTGATGTGTCTTGGGTCCCAAGGTAAAGTTGCAACGTTATCATGTATTCTGGTTGAAATTCATCATAACGATTCTGCAAGTCATATTCATTCTAATAGGATGGGCCGTCATCGGTAGGAGATGGCTTACCTTAGTAGCTTACTATGGAAGACATGAGAAAAAGGAAAATGAATGCGGTCTCTCTTTTGACTGGAAGACCATTGGACCAGGCACATTGTTGGAAGGGAAAATGCATGCTCAACCCTATAGTGTGCTCATTTTTTAATAAAGCTTCATTTCAGAAAGCTTATTTTTCTTAATAAAACTTCATTGATGAAAGGTCGTTTTTTCATCAAAAAGTTGTAGGACGGGGAAGATAAACATTCAAAACGTCAAATACATTTGGTCTAAAAGGTAAATATAAAATGAAATTCCAACCCTGGTGATGATGTGCGGAAGGACTTAATAAACTTCTTGATCTTGATGTGAGGATTCGAGACTTAACGAGAATCAAAATGAAAGTGTGGAATTTGAAATTAATAGATTTAGACAACATCACCTCTGCATTAATGAAATCCAACTACCAACTTAGCCATCCAGCCAGCCACGATAAATTGGACAGTGAGGCTTCCTTAGTTATGAGTTTATAATAGTATAATTACTAGATAGTACAGAATATATAAACTATTATATATAATAATAAAAAATTAGCTACTTGCATGTTTTTGAGTTTCCCGTGAATTTGACGAATCCCAAAAATAAATGAACTTAACCAACGACTTGTTTATTCCACATCCAAGCATATTTAACGGGTAAAATAGGCGAAAATGGGCATACTGGCGTCAATTTTAACCCCTGACCATAACAGGTTGTGCGTTGATGGTGACTGTTCATAACATGGATGGTCATGATCAATTCTTTGCCACATTATAAGATATCCAATCATCATCTCTCCAAATTTTTATTATGATCCCAGTTTTATTATGATTATGATTAATTATGATCCAAGTTTTATTATGATTATGATTAAAGTTTTGTGTATGGTAAAAAGAATTTGGTTGAATTTCATATTAGAGTTAAGGTTGTCTATGGGTGTGTAAATAGGGTGTATTGTCAAGTTATTATTTATGATGTTGTTGGTTTAAATCTCAATTAGTTGTTAGCCTTCGTACATGAAGTGAAGACGGGGGCCCTGGGGTTGAGCTACGAATGGCATCATCCATGTCCAGATGCCCCTTTCGCGCACATGGATGTGTAAACCTATCGAGCTATGCTAATGTGTAATTAATTTTGCAGTACACTTATCTTGTCAAAGCTTCCATGTTTTTAAAAACTGTCGTCAACTCATAATGCCGCCAACCCATCCAAATTTAAATTTTCATCTAACTTAGTTCACATAATCAATTTACCTAACTAGTTGGCATATTGGTATTAGTTTGTATTTAACCGCAACTCTGCAAAACAAGCGAAAATGACTGATTAGTACACCATACGAGGATGCTTTGTCAAAAGGCCGAGGCTAAGCCTAGGTTGCACCACATTTTTTCTCGAAGTTGTCATGATTGTGCTCACCTGGGCTCAGAGCACGCTCAGATTGTGCTTTTTCCCTTCATGTGTGGAGGCTATGCGTGTGTTGTGCATGGGGTAGTATGGACATGTTTGGAGGTTATAATGCCAATGAATGGTAATTGACTCTATGTCACTTAAATATGACCCCAACCGAGTGACTAATTCTACCATATACAAAAAATATATAATTAATACATAGTCTTTCCAAATGTCTATCAATCACTTTGATGTGATATAGTAAATTTTGACATCTTAAATGACCACAAACTCAATTAACTATATATCTTTAATCTCGACTATAAACTTTGTAAAGCACATAAGTCTCATAACAAAATTAAAAATAAAATAAAATTGATCATTTTTAAAGGTTTTAAATAATAAATTAAATTTACTATTAAATAAGAACATTATTGAAGACCTCTATCATAATTTTACCATAACCCTCTCTAGTTTCATTAACTAGTTTTCTATCGAGATGTTTAAAAATGAGAATATGATAGCCAACCCTTGGTATGATCAAGAGTGCAAGCATGTTAGAAAAATCATTGACAAGATATATTGATACAAAGCTCTAATTTAAAAGGGAAAATCCTAATAGATTCTAGACTTAAATTTTAAGTTGTAAAACTAAAGAAACAATATGATTCCCTTGATAGATTAGAATTCATTCTTTAAAAAACTTTACTAATCTTTTGATGTCATTTACAACATTCAAACATTTCTACAAAGGAATAATTTTTTTCTTTCAAAGACATTGAATTGGGGTTAAGCGGCCCACAATAGGGAAAGTTAAGGACATCCAAATATACAAAACATAAATCTTAAAAATTAATGGGATTATCCTCATTCTTGACATCCACAATCTCTTCAATTTAGTAGTAAGGTAGAGTATCATTAAACCCTAAAACTAAAAGCCTTATTGTTTGTAATTTTAAAAGTACAGATAAAAACAATCCCTTCAATTATAGGACCATTATGATTAGCCCTCTTTTAGTCAAAGTTATATGGAATTATTCTAAAAAGGAAGATCAACTAAAAAAGATAAAGCTTGGGTTGGATTTATGATCCATCATTCAACTTTGGACCACCTTGTTATGCTTAGGACCATTGTAGAGGAGTGTCGCAATAATAAAATCATTTTTTTATGTTGCTTTGTTGACTTTTGAAAAGCATTTGACATAGTCCCTAGACTAACCTTTGGAATATATTAGTAGAGCTAAATGTTCCTTTTGAGTTGAGAATTGTTGCAATAAGATTGTACCATAATGTTATTTCCAAGTTTAGGAACACTAAGGGTTGGTCAAAATAAATTAATTGTAATATAGGAGTCAAGCAAAGTTGTCCCCTACCCCCTACCCTTTTTGGTATATGCATTGACAAGTTAGAGGGTTGTTTGAAAGGAGCAAGGTGTGTTAGCATGACTATAGCTAGTGTAGTCACATCCTTCTTCTTTATGTTGATGATATTATTCTTATGTTGAGGAGTCCCTGTGACCTTAGCAAGCAACTAAAAATTCTCCAAGGATTTTTTCTCTAGTACAGTATGACTATTCACACTAACTAAAAAAAAGTTATGATAATCAAATCCAAAAATATCCCTTATACTAATTTCATATATGAAAACAACATAATGACTTCTTTAGAGATATCTCAAAATCGATCTTCAATATAATCCTAATTGGAATTATAGCTTTGAGAAAAGGATAAATGGAGGGTGGAAAGCTTATTATAGACTTGAGAATAGTTGTAAATCAGTGGACCCTTGGCTTTGCGATAAGAAAAAACTCCTCTTTGAGACTCTCATCATTCAGGTTATCTTATATGGGTGTAAAGTTTGGGCATGTAGCATCTCTATAGAATCATAGAGAAGTATATAACAAATCCAAAGTCATTTTATACCTTTTAATCTCAAAATTAAAGGCAATACACCCTATTAGTCTTCCTCACAGGAAGCAAATCTTTACCCCATTGAGAACATGGCTATGACCAAGTACCTAAAATACAAGGACAATATAAACAACATGGGAGAGAAGAGGCTTCCTAAGATTGCTTCAAACCCTAGTCAAAACTACTTGCAACTTAGGAGAGGTTGGCATAAAGATGCTAAGTCTTGGCTAAATCATTGGGGAGTCAAGGATGAAGTCACTCTGTAGAATATTAATAATATTAAAAATATTATTACCCATATATTTAAGGAGAAGTTATGGTGCAATACATAATTAGAGGATAAGAGAAAATTATACTATAAGATGATCAACCATAATCTAGAAGATCAAAAGTATATCTTTGTTTTAACAAGCGTAAAGAAGAAAATCAACATTGCTAAAATAAGAACAAGCTCTCATGAGCTCTATAGAGAAACTAGACATTGGATAGTTCCTAAAATGTCATGGGATGAAAGAATCTGTCATCTTTGTGACACTAAGATGGTTGAATATTGAAATCGCTCTCTTAGAATGTCTTGTGTACGTACACCTTCATTAAATCACAAATTGAAAATATTTTCTACAATACTAACCTTCCTAACCTTTTGACTAATCACAACTATGGTGATCTAAGAATACTTCTTTTAAATATTTTCGAGCACAAGATCAATAAAATTCTAAATAAAATCATTTAATCCTTTACATATTTTAAGGTATGATGAACCAAAGTTATTCTTAATAAACATTAATAACCATCATCAGCATCATAAGCTTACTAAGGTTTTAACATTTTATCATAAGAGCTTTAATATTTTATCTACTAAAGTTTACTACAAGTGGTATCACAGCTCTTGGGCAAAAGTGGGAAAACAAATTATATATATATATATATATTTTTAAAGGGCCACGACACTAAAATCCATTCTTGCAACTTTCTACTCATGATCTAAAGAAACCAATAATATATCTAAGTTCCTCTTAAAAATAACATAATTAAAAAAAAGTTCAAAATGGAATACTCTAGGAAGTGAAGGTATTTGTAATGTACCTAGGGAGGATATCTTTTGTGGATGCATTTGTGTTTTCTTCTGAACTTTAAGGATTTATCTTTGTTTGTGATTCACTTTTTGGGTTAAAGTACACAACATTTGGTATTAGAGATCTTTCTTGCACCGAAAAATTGGATTTTTTTTCTTTTCTTGTAGAATTTTGAAGGAGAAAAGAAGGTTGCCGCATGCTCATCATTTTTTGAGTTTATAAATATAATTTCCAAAAATGAATTGTATATTGAGCTCCTCTCATAAAAATACATGATTTAAAAAAAAGTGTTCAAATCATATTCTATACAAAGGAGATATTGCAGTTTAAAATTTGTTCTTTTTTAGAGGTTCCAATGACTATTGTGGTTCTCCATAGGAAATATTTTTTTATAGGGAGATTATATTGCAACTAGATTAATGTCATTGAATAGAGAAATTTTAGGGATTTGATTTGACATATTACATGATATTTGTTTTTGTCGATATTGAGTATGATATTATAAATTTCTGTCCTCAAACCTTCATGGAATTAAAGAATGGAAAGGCGGGTGATAAAAACTTTATATATATATAAACCATAAAATTAAGGAGGAACATATAATTGATACCAGATTTCTTTCATCATTAAAAAATAAACCGAAGAAAGCTTTGCATGGTTTGAATTAGAAGATGTTTATGAGGACTAGTATATGAACAATTGCCATTATTGGGAAGACAACTAATTCCATCTTATTGTTGGTGTTTCTTCTCCACCATATGAAAAGAAACTCATGGAGAAAAGACACCAACAGTTGGTGCTTACTAGTTTTGAGTATGCTTCTTCTATAGTAGAAGAGTTTCTTTTAGAGCCTTTTTTTTACTGTTACATGGAGGATTTGTTTCCTTATGGTGGTTATACTTAACTACATGGGAATTTGAAGCCTAACACTCAGATATTCATGGAGTTTAAGCGTTATCAAGTGGGTTCCATCTTATGCATTTGGACATGGGATCCAAATTTATGGATGGGTCCCTTGGATTACTTCAACATTGCAGATTGTCCTTGCACGAGGAACATTGACTTCTTCAACATTGTGGTTAGCACTCATACATGGGACCCATATTTATAGTGAAGCTTCTTCAACTAATTTAGCATGGTTAATATTTGTGCATGGGACCCTAGTTCCCTGATTTACTTCAACATTGTGGTCAACACTAATCCATGAAACACTAATTTATGGTTGTGCCACCTCACATCAAGTGTTGAGAGCAATGCTTTTCAAAGGGGGTTGAAATGTAATATACCTAGGGAGGATATTATGGGGTACGTAGGGAGGTACCCAAGATGTTAATGCTACATATTGATACCATCTCTAGTAAATAAGGCCCGTGTAATGTGAAAAATAATAATTATAACAAGGTTCACTGGAAGGTTCCACCTACTGGAACATTATCTTTCTAGGAAGTACCTAGAAGGTTCCACCTACTAGAAAGTTCCTTCTCTAAAAAGTACCTATGACATTATATAGAAACTATATAAAGAAATAGAAACAACATAATGAGATGTCTTGTAAACCATGTTGTATTTAATAGTTAAAGTAAACATACAACTTGTGGAGTGATTCTTTTCATCAGGAATAGTTAATGGTATTACCCTACCTTAAAGGTTCTTTCCATATTCTTGTGTTCATTCTCGTGTGGTTTATTATGTGGACCTATTGTGTTATTTGCAAGTAATGAAAATTCTATATTCTATATTTATATATATTTAGGAACACAACGATATAATTGATTCAAAGAGTGGTGTGCACATAATAATTAATCAATTTGAGGTATATATAACCCTTTACTTTATAATAAGGTAAACACAACAACCATTTATCTTATTTCTATCTCCAACATGCATGTGTAGCATTTATATTGTGGATAACTATGCATACTAATACTAACAAAACCTTGTACACTTTTTTTTCCAACCAACTCTATGTATATACATTTAAGAATGATATGTATACACCAACAATCTATCATGCATTTTCAATGCACATACTCATTAAATATGCAACAAATTCAACATATAATTGTTCAACCAACTCAATAAAGAAAATCTTAACAATTTCACCCAAACAAGGGAAAAAATAGAATATTGAACTAGGATTCAATTTTGTAAGGAAATGAGCAATATGACTATTGTCCAATATCTACCATCAAACGCATTCAACACAAACTGCTAGCATACAACATTCAAACCAATCTCATTGTGCCCCTAACATTTCTATCAAGAGAAACAAATTGCCATGATTTTCCATAAGATTAAGTATTCATTCACTGCAAACACCAAAATTATCAATTTTTTGGGTAAAACAATGGTCACTATGCTCATTTACTAGTCGAAATCAATTTGGAAAATAGTGCTGCCAACAAAGTTTGAAATCAAGGATGGATTTGAAATTATGAGGAGTGGGAAATTGAAACGAGAAGGGCCTTTGGGATCTAATATTGTTATTGACAATAATTTAAAGGTTACTGCATTTAACCAAAATGAATATGTTTGTATTTGAATAAGATCATGGATAAAACAGGGATGTGGGGTTTGTGCCTCGTGATTTACCCACTTATATACAAGCCATGAATACACTCATGAACATAACCAACATTGTAATAGGTCAAACATAGCTTGGCTTCTCCATGTTGAATGTTTTACAAAATAATACTATACAAAACATACATGAAATCAATTTCATACCAATACGAACCAAGGAGGAAATGACTTGGTAACAGAGACATGGGATTGCATACAGGTCACCCCAACTATGCCATGCAAACACACAAAGTGGAAAGATATTGTAAGTTATTTCATTCATAGCTTACCTTATCCTTATCACTTGGGTTTGGTGTCAAATCCATTATGGGATTGACCTCCACTAGAAAGTAGCAATTGTGAGCACACAAATAACTTGATATTCCTCCAACACCAACAAAATCAACCCATGTAAGCTCTATTTTATTTGACCAAGTTTGTGCCTCACTCGTTGAGGTAAAATGCTCATGCAATGAGCAAAGGAGGGTTGTAATCAACATAAAAATCCAAACTTCCAAGCCAATAGTGAGAGAAATGTGTAGGGTGCCTCAAAACTCATCCCAAACTATGTAGAGGCCTAGGTAGAACCATTGTTTTCATCCTCAAAACACCATCACTAAATAGGTCGAGCTCAAGTAAAGCTCCAAAGAGAAAGGTTGAAATGACCAATTGACTTAGGGTAAGAGTGAATTAAATAATGAACTTGATCTCCACACTATCATATTGAGATCAAGGGCTATGAGAACTCACTGCATTAGCATGCACATACAACATTCAAACTTTAGTGTTAATACAATGTACCTCGAAGACAAATAGTGTTGAATTGTCGAGTGTATTCACAATCTTTAAGATATCTCATTGCATGTCTTTAATTCACATCACATTTTTTTGCAAATTCCATAGTTTATATGGGTTGAGCACTTTGTTAATCATCAAGGCAAAGTCAGGCCTTATATCTTGATTCCTAGCCATTACATATGCATCGTCCTTTAATCATACAAATTCTAGATCTCAAAATCTCTTCACCATAACTCTAGCATAGAACACTTGTGCACAAACACAACATTTCATCCAATCTCTAACCATTTGGTTAATAGGTATACACAATTATCATATAAGCAAAGATGAAGGTCATCAAACTACAACAAACCAATAAACCATCTTCAACACAACCAAGAAATGTTACCATTGCTCACATAACAAAGTAGTATTACCAATAATGCTCACAATTTGCATGTAAGTTCCATTTATCAAATTAGAGTGAAGTTACAACTACACTTAATTATCACCATGACCAACATGTTGTAGCCATAACATCATCATCATCATGAAATCATTAAAACCATAGTCACAATGTGAAAAGCATAGATAGGATTATGTAGATCTGATTAATCAACCATAATAAGAATGATTTCCATAGCCAAATACATGCTTATGGATTTTTTGCACATTAATTAGCGGGCCCATTATTAGCATATCTAGAAACTAATTGGTGATAAATTTACCAATGGAAAACTCAAGTGGTTTGGGTGGTTGTTTCTTTTTATTAGAATTAGGTTTAGAGGCTTATTGCAAACAATTACAATAAATTTACAAGTGTTCACCAAAATATGGGTCAATAATTTGAACCTCTAAATGTTCATTGGTTGAGTTAAATCCATGATTCATTGTTGTTTTTTCACCATAATGGTTGAGAACTATTTTAATTGTAATAGGGAGTGACAAGAAGACCAATACGGTGTAAAGACCAAGGTAAATACATAGATGTTTATAAGGCCTTTGATATAATCTTTGAGTCTTGAATTACTAGGATATGTTGGTTTTCTTCGAGATGAGAAAGAAAATATATAAAGATTCCTGGGTGGTTTTCCTTCCTACTACAAGGACATACTTCATATTGATGAGCACAAGACTCTTGAGGAGGAAATTAGGAAGGCTAAGAAAATGTATGAGCACGACAAAGGCGAAGCCAATTATCATAAATTATGGAGGGACAAGAAGAAAGAAAAGAAGTATAAGAGGAAGAAGGGATTTACGCTTCCATTCTTCAAGAATCAAGCAAGGTCTCATCAACATAGTACTCCTAATCAGTATGATCCTAAAAGGGTAGAATATAAGGAGAGACAAACAAGAAATCATTTCAAATGCTAAGAATGTGAATATGATCTTATGTACAAAGACTGTTCTCATAAGAAATATGGAAGGACGACTGTATATAACATTTAGGAAGCTAGCACAGTGGGAGATGTAGCCAAATGCATTCCTAGAATTTATGTATCCATGGAAAATAGGAAAATAGAGCATCAATCTAGGATGACTGAGGCTGGAGGTAAAATCTCCAATCAACCTATTGCTATTCTCATTAAATCTAGGGCAACTCATAGTTGCATTGCTCCTAGTTTAATTGAAAGGTTTCAGTTAACAAAAAATAAGCATGATAAGTCTTGGATGGTTTAGTTGTCCACTAGAACTAGGAGGAAAACTAATGAGTTGGTTAGAGACTGTCCAATAAGTATGAATGGGATGGAGACTTATGGAAATTTGAATGTTATACCATTGAGTTCATATGATATCCTAATTCGTATGGATTATTTAGATGCCCATTATGTGGTATTGGATTCCCATAACAATTTTTTTCACTTATATGGATGATGAAGGGAAATGAAGGACAATGGAAGGAATCCCTAGGCCTATCTCTTTAAGAGAAATTTCAGCTATGTAGCTAAAAAAGTGTTTCAAGAAAGGGTGCCAATTGTTTGCAAATCACGTGGAACAACCAAATAAGGGTAAATGACCAATATGGAATATTTTTCGGTATTTCAAGAGTTTGAATGTGTTTAGGGAAATACCAGTATTTCCACCAAGAAGAGATATTGACTTCTCCATTGATTTAGTGCTTGGATCTGCCCCAATTTCAAAGGTTCCATATAGGATTTGTATACAAAAATTATAAGATTTGTATATGCATATAGAGGAGTTGTTGAAGAAAGGGTATGTATACCCATGTGTGTCACATTGGGGAGCACTAGTACTCTTCATGAAGAAGAAACGTGGAACTATGAGGCTATGCATTGACTTCGGGTAGTTGAGTAAGTTCATAGTGCGATATAAATATCCTCTACCAAAAAATGATGTCATATTTGATTAATTGAGATGAGTAAATATCCTATCAAAGATACATTTGAGTAAGGATATCATTAAGTCCAAATAAAGGATGAATATATAAGTAAGAAAACATTCAAGGCCAGGTATGTTCACAGTGAATTTGAAGTGGCTCCATTTGGGCTGACAAATGCACCATAGTACCTTCATGTGTTTAATGAATAGAATATTTGGGAAGTACTTGGATAAGTTTTCCATTGTATTCCTGGATGACTCATCTATTCCAATTCAAAAGAGGAACATGAAGAGCATTTGAGATTAGTATTACAAGTACTAAGGGAACATCAACCTTCTACAAAGTTGAGTAAATGTTCACTCTATCAGAAGATCCACTATTTGGATTACATTATATCTAAATAAGGGATTATGGTGGATTCCAAAAATATTGAAACTGTCATGGGTTAGCATACACCTAAGAATGTATCTCATATAAGATCATTCATGGGGTTGGTTGGATAATATAGAAGGTTTATTGAAGGAATTTCAAAAGTGGCACATACAATTACCTATTTACAGAAGAAAGCGGTCAAATTTGATTGGACACCACAATGTGAAGAAAGTTTCCATCAATTGAAGAATTCGCTCACAAGTGAACTGATTATCAAGATTGTAGATCCAAATGAGGATTTTGTACTTTGAATTGTTTGGTGGATTGGTGGAGTGAATGTGAAGTGCTCATGTAGAATGTGCATGTGATATGTTAATAAGTCTAGAAATCTGAAGGAACATGAGAAAAACTATGTCACACATGATTTAGAGTTGGATGCTATATTGCATGCCTTAAAAATGTGGATGCAATATCTCATGATAAGGAAATTTGAATTGAGGACAAATCATGGTGTACTGAAATATTTGTTTGAGAAACATAACTTGAATGCAAGGTAGTATAGATTGTTAGAGTTTCTCTTTGAGTTTGATTTTGAAATCAAACATATTAAGGGGAAGGAGAATAAGGTTGTTGATGTACTCAACAGAAGGAATATATATGCCATGCTTGCTACAACTATTGGTATGATAAAATATGATTTAAGGGCCAAAATTCTTGAGGTTGTTGTCACATATGATCATTACCATTAGATAATGAATGGTTTGCAATAGAACAATGTACTACATAAATATGAAGGGTACAGGTTGGGAGTGAATAGACAAGTTCTGTATAAAGGTAGGGTATGTGTTATTAATAATGTTGAATTAAAGAAATTAATAATGGATGAGATTCTTAAAGTCCCTTATGCGAGACATACTAGATATCAAAAATCCATAGTAGCAATAAGAAGTCACTATTTATGGCTAGGAATTAAAATGGACATTGTTGATTATATAGCAAGATGTATGGAATGTTAGAGGCTAAAGTCTAAGCATGGACATCCAAGAGGACTGATACAAACATTGCCAATTCCAAAGTGGAAATGGGATGCGGTGACCATAGACTTCATAACAAAGTTTCCAATAATAATAAAGCAACATGATTCTTCTATCATGCCTAGGGGTGGATAAGTTGATAAAGGCATCTCATTTCATTCATGTTAAGTCAACTTATAAGGTTTCTAATATAACATGATTTATATGAAGGATATTTCCAAGTTATATGGAAAACCTAAGGCATTTGTGTCAGATAGAAATCCAAAATTTACCTCAAACTTTTAGAAAGGGTTGTTCAAAGGTTTTGGTACAAACCTAAACTTAAGCACAACATATCACACATAGACTGATGGGTAAACCGAAAGGATAAATCAAACCATTGAAGATATGTTGATGATTTATCTAATGGATCGGCCATATAAGTGGGAAAGTTATCTACATTTGGTGGAGTTTTCCTACAATAATGGATATCATTTTCCCTAGAATATAACTCCATTTGAAGTCATAAAAGGAAAATTTTAGGGGAGAAATTTCACCCATGGGAGAAATAATAGTGTTTTAAACTTTGAAGGGGTAAATTTTTATATAGAAATATTTTAAAATGTTTATAATAATTCACCATAAATTTAAATATTTGTTTACATATGTAAACTCTTTCACCCATCCAAAAATATAAAGGAAATATGTGGTAATATATTTTCGTCCTATATGATTCAAGAAGGATCCTTCATTTTTGCCCCAATTAATTGGAATCAATATCTTTTTAGGCGTAGTTCACCCAAGATTTCACTTAAGGGTTATACATGTCAGGTTAATCTTGATTTAGGATAAAAAATGATTAAAGATAATATTTATTCAATTAATAATGGGTTTACTATTGGTGGTTTAGGATCCCATGGTTTTGGGTGTCCCATGGTATTTTTCCATGGTATCACATGTGATAAACAATTTTTTCTTAAGATAATCAAGGTAAATAATGATTTACTGTTGGTGGTTTTACTGGTGGTTTAGGATCCCATGGTTTTGGGTGTCCCATGGTATTGCATGTGATAAATCCTATTTAAGGACTTGAACTCCATGGTAATTAGAAGATCCCATTTTTTCTTAAGAATATCACGATACATTATTGATTAACACATTATTGAGTTTTCATTTATTTTACTATTAGACCATTATGTATTCTATTAATAGAGTCCATTGTAGTCAACAATCCAATCCAATTTTTTGCTTTCCATTTGATAAATTAAACCTTTATTTTATTTGATAAATTCATTTTAATTAATGATTGAAATGTTGTCTATAAGAGGGGTGAATTAAGTTTTTTTTATTTTGTGGAAATTCTAAATCCAAGGCTCTGATACCATGTGGAAATTATAAAATCCTTGATGGCATAAAGAATTTCATAAACAAGCTACAGATCTAGGCACACAATTATCCTCATAAAGAATTGCAGAGATTTAGCATAAAGAAGAAGAAGAAAGCACACATGAAGAATTAATTTCAATAATATATGTCTTAATCATTAAAGAATAATGAGGTTACATAGATAATACATACTCATAGAGGAAAATTGAATTTCCAAAGAGGCAACTCAAACTAGCTCCTAAAGCAGGCTTACTTAAGGGCAAAAACCCCCAAGGAGTCAAAAGAACTTTCCTAATTTGTCAAAGACATCACAAATTATCCAACACAATACGGTTAGCTGATGATTGGTGAACAATATTTCTAATCATGGATTTTGGAGAGAAATATCATGGAGGACGGGTTGGCCACAAAAGAGGAGAGTTTCCATGTGAGTAGCTTTATCCTAATTCACTGAAAAGCAGAAAAAGCTAGACAAACGTTGTAAAAGCAGGAAGTGCACCCTTACTAAACTAGATGGTCAATAAAACATACAAATTATTATCCATAATCATATTAAGTACACTCCATAGGATAACGATAGAACAGGTGGGCCAAAGGTGGCTAAAGGTGATCAACTACCCAGTCTAGCACCTAGGAAATTAATCAAAAATCATATCCTAAGTCTATAAGTGGGTTTTTAATAACCCCCCCCCCCCCCCCCCCCCCCCCNGCTGAGGAAACAAGGAAAACCTCATGGGAACAAACCCTCCCTAAAAAATGGACATATGAGGAAACCAAATATTAATTCTCTCCAAACTCAAGTAGGTGAACTTGATCAGATGTCTAGAAGAAGCTTCTTCTTGGGAAGAAGATGAATCTGATCAAATTGATCATGAACATAAACAATTGTAGAGCAACTGAAGTACACTGACAGTAATGTGTAAGCATGACTGAAAGCTCTTGAAGCATCAATTAAGAGTTATAATAATCTCCAAGATGGTATGATGACTTGGAATTTGAACCAACAGAGGTGAAATCAGCTCCAAATGTGAGAAGCAAGTATCCAAGCACAAGCATGATGTCTCCAACTTCATTATCACCTTGAGGAACTGTTCAAGTGACCATGTAGGAAAAATGAGGATGCTTAGGATCAGGAGTGTGAATGCAGAGACTCCATAGGTTGATTTAGCTTCTAGAATATCGAAGGGAACACAAACTAGCACATGAGTAAACTCATGTGCAGAAAGGGGATTGTTGGGCTAGGAAAAGTGTATAAGGGAGAATCCGATGCACAAGCATAGGAGGAAAAGAGGGCGCGCAACGAAAGGAAAACAGGTAAAGGAAGAAGTGCAAGCGTAGAGCAGAGGAAGTTACGATGAGGATCGCTGCAACAAGGAAAAGCACATCCAGAGTTGGTGGAAAAGGAAGGTAGAAGAGTAAAGGCTTGACAGGTGAAAGTCAAGGAAGACCGCAGAAGGACGAACCAGCGGAAGGATAAAGGATAAGTTTTGTGACTAGTTATGACCAATACAGACAGGCTGAAAGACATTTCTGTGGCTAGTGAAGGTTGTGATTAATGTAATACAAGACTTTGGTGGCTAGGTATGGGTCAGAATTAATGTAACAGAGATATTTTGTAGCTACTTGAGTATGTAATAACTGAGTTGTACTCAGTCGGCCCTGCACGGTCAGGTAAATACTAGAAATAGGATGAACTCGCTCTGTATAAGGGTTAGATTTCATTAGACTCGTTAGATTCAGTTCAGTAGTTCAGAGAATTAGCTAGATGAAGTTGTTAGTTCATTGGTTTCTCAAAAGAGGAGTCTAGTAGAAGTAGAAGGATGTTGAGCCGTAGATCTGTAGCTGAGTGCGCAGACTATTAGTAGAAGTAATCTGTAGTTGGGTGCGCAAATAGTAAAGTAGAAGAGTCGATCCAGGCTGTGTGTGGATCAGTAGGAGTAGATAGAAAAATAAACCAGAGGGCATGAGAGCAAGAAGAGTTGAGTAAAAGACATATCTTAAGAGCAGTATGTAAGTCACAGACTACAAGGTGCTACCTATATTTCTCATCCTAGATGAAGAGAACTTTGGTGGTTTTTCCTAGATGGGTTTCCACGTTATTTCCTATGTTGATGTATGTTGAATATTGAAGGTTATGGTTGCTTACTTTGTATTTTTTACAGTTGTTGTTGAATGTACGTTGTGATATTACCAATCAGTAAATGAATGAATGAATGTTTAAAGCATTGTTGACATGTTATGTATGATTTCATGGTTAATCTGCTAAGTTACAATATAAGTTGCATTCTGTTCATTATAACTAAGGAATCCGTTGCGCCGCATAGTTGCACCACTTGTTAAGTGGTTTAAGGACAAGGTTGTGTTGCACATTGGTTGTGGCACACAATTGCACTTCTGTCGCACAGTAATAGAATCCATCCCTCCATCTCTGTCGAGCACCTTGGTTGTGCGCCAAGGGACTATAATCCCTTGCCAACTGCAGAAACATGGTTCTGGAAGTTACACATTAAGATATATCAGGTGAGACTATGGCTACCTCATGGGTGTTGTCGACTGAGCTTGCTTTTTCGTGTTGATGTCTTATGGTGTTTTGTTGGTATTGTGTTGTTGTTGAACCTCGGGTTGAGACGAGAAGGAATATTAGGCCAACAAATGGTTACGCTGTCGGGACCATTAATTGTTTAAGTCAAGGGCAATGTTGTGGCATCCGACAAAGAAGGAAATAGAGGACTGACAGGAGTCTAAAACACTAACCTTTGCGCAAGAAGAGAGCGCAGGATCACGGTTGAGCGTAGAGAACTGGTTAGACCGATACATATATTCTGATATTCACGAGATATTCTTTACAGAGTTCCCTATTGTGCTGCATGAGTGGTTGTCAAGATTGGCAACTAGGCAGACAAATTTCCAAAGAAGAGAAGTGGTTGAGTGGAGCGATCAGTTGGTTTGCGAGATAACCTGTGTAAGTAACACCATCTCTAGAGCTGTTGATTTTTGGGTCGATAATATTTTACAAGGGTATATTACTGAGTTTGCGATAGAGATTATAACCTCATATAGTGAGGTTGAAAGAAATTTTTTCCAAGGACCACGGAGAAGGTATTTGTTATCTATCAGTACATGGATAAATATGCTAGTTTATGAGAAGGGCATCTTGTAGTTGAGTAGTTGAGCAGCATATCCAAGGAGAGGGGATATGTCATGGACGATCTACGAAGAAAATGGGAAATAGTGAGCTGAGATGTTCCCAGGAAGTACAGAACCTAAACTAGAAGCTGGAGTCCTAAGGAGTGGAAGGATATTCAGATTAGGGAAAATAAGAAAGACAAAGAGGGTCGACGAACTCCGAGTCTATTCTAAGAAAGTGAGCATGAACTTCAGTCCCAACTGGACAGAGGGTCTTGCGACGAAGAGGATAAATATAGCTTGATTTTTAAAGGAGAAGAAGAATCTGAAGAGTCTGAGGAGACACCAAGATCAGGACGTAACTACATCACACCTAGAGTATCACCAGAGACAAGGTCTAGAGCCTCATCTCTTGAAAGATTTGTTAATACTGATGTAGCTAGTACTGCGACTAGGGCGCAAAAGGGTACACCTCCATTAAGTTATTCATCAGATAATCCCAACGCGAACTCAATGGTCGAGCATGATATTCAGTTACCCACATTCAATGGGAATGGAGAAGAGGATCCAGAGCAGCATTGGTTCCTCTGTGAAGTTGTTTGGATGGTTCGCCTAGTTCATAATGCTGACCTAAAGAAAGCGTTGATGATCATGACTCTAAGGGGTCGTGCACTGGAATGGTTTATGAAGCTCTACGTAGTACCGCCAGGAATTCCGTAGAAGACCCTTGAATAAATACGACTCGAAATGATGTGTGAGTTCAGAAAACCTAATTCTGAGTTACAGTGCATTACCGAGATCAAGGAGATAAAACAATCATTTACAAAGTCCGTATGGGACTTTGACCAACGGTTTAAAAATTTGATGGACAAAGTAAGTTTCCAGATGTTAGATGTGCAACAAAAAGAGTGGTTTATTGTTGTACTATTACCACACATATGAGGCCCACTAATGCAACAAAATATTGAATCTCAAACAGAAGCGCTAGAATTGGCAATGAAGTTGGAAGCCTCACCAATCAGCAATGGTGCTGCAGGAATAGTACAAATTCATTTGCAGCTGGCTAATCTGACGATACAACTTTAGGATATCAAGAAGGGCAAGAAATACCAGGAAGACTTATGGTGCACAAAATGTAGAACGGATGGACACACCAAGGACAATTGTCCGACCTACATGAACTATATCTCATCGGGTGTTCCAAACCCATTGAGTGCCCACAGACTACCCTGGTGTTGCATATGAAATTCTAGAGGACATCACGATGAGGAGTGTCTATACTTGCAAAAGATTGTAAGTACCCCAACTAGCCTTTTCTGTAAATTGTGTAAGTCAGTAGGCCATGAAGAGAAGGATTGCAGAGCATACCAACTCTTGAAGGAAAAGAGGATAAGAATGATGGGAAACCTCAAGCTGAACTGGTGCGAGCATCCTATCATCTTGCTCCTATCCCACATAATCAGTATCAGAACCAGTATCAGTCGCAGTATGCACCTCAAAATCAGTATGTGCCACAGAATCAATATCAGCCGCAATACCAGCAGAATCAGTATCCTCCACAATAACCACACCCTCGAGGAAGGGGTGGTGGAAACTTCAGAGGAAGAGGAGGAGGAGGATTTGGCAGAGGAAGAGGTCAGGTTATATGCTATAACTGTGGAAAACCGAGCCATTATGCCATAGATTGTCAGGAACTAGCAAATACATGTTCATATTGTAAAGAAAAATACCACAATGTAGAGCAGTGTCCCCAATTGATTGCAAAGAGTCAAGCTAGGGCCATTAAAGGTCCTAACCCTGCGTAGAATCTGAACCCAAATCCAAATCCTAACTTGAATGTTCATATGATTACTGCTGAGACGATAGAGCCAAGCGTTGTTGTCTTAACATGAGGAGGTGCTACAACCGGAGCTGATCAGGATGTATTTCAAGAACAACTGCAATCGCAGGTGCGACCCGTGGCGCAGAAGAAAGTACCATTTGATGTTAAAAAACAAAAGAAAGTATTTCTAGATGTACGACCAAAGTTTGCAGACCCATAACAACCATCCTCCTCAGCTGAAGTAAGGGAGATGCCTGAACAATTTCAGCATATATTCTAGAAGAACGCCCCACATAAGGTTAGTAAGTTCAAGTCATTTCTGTCAAGTTTCTTAGTGTTAATTCAGGATAAAGATGCTATCACAGAACTTCAAACACTGATAGAAGAAACCCCAGAAGATTTGCAATCAGAAAGGAGAGTTAACTAGGTTAAAAAGAACTTTAAAATAGGCACGAGTTAAGAATGATTACGCAAATAAGTGACTATGACATGGATTACATTATTCTATACCTAGGCTCGGACGTCAATATTTTGACACAATAGACCTGGGAAAGTATGGGAGATCTGCACTTGGACTGGTATCATGTCTAGTTGTGACTTGCAAATCAGGTGAAGGTACTACTAATAGGTAGGTTGAGTCAAGTCCCTGTCGACATAGAGGGGTTGCACACATTTGAGGACTTTGAAGTCATTAACATTGTTGACGACATGAACCCATATCCCACACTCCTGGGGATATATTGGGCCATAGATAATCATACCATTATTAATTTCAAGAAATGGATACTCTCATTTGAGGATAATGAGATGAGGGTAATGTCACCCATTGATCCATTAGAGGGACACAGATACATCGATCCTGTCTACAATGAGGGATAGGGTGATTATCTCGAGCAGATATACAATGTCACTTCCCTACAAGAATATTATATCAACCCGATGACATATGGAAACCTGAGCTGGAGGAGTGCTAGTTCATGCACATCCGACTTGGGAGAGCCCTTTGAGAATTTGCAAAACCGATTGCATGAGGTCTCTATGAGGTCTGCCATTATTACAAGGTCTGTGCGATGGGTGGAAAATGACTATGAGAGCTACCCACCTATGAAGGCTCACTTGACCTTGCGACCTTCCTAAGTGAGTTTGAAGGACTCGTAACAGAGTCGCAGCACTTATCTGTGTTAGACCATGTACTAAAGGCTACACCCGCTAGATGGTGGTGTACACACAAGCAGTTCATATCAGAATGGCCACAGTGCAGAAGATTGATGGAAGTTTGATTCGGTGAAGAAGTCGCCACTGTGAGTCACGAGTACACAAGATTGTCAAACCTCGTTGAGCACATAAATCAGTGTCGCATTGCATTTGTAGAATACCCGTGACAGGAATGGGCCCATTATTTCATTCACACATTGGAAATGACACCTCGTAGCTGGTAGACATATATGGAGTTGTGACAAGGAACTCGATATTGGGAAGAGGTACCTAAATAGTTAGCGCACACAATTGAATTTGCTGATGAGAAACCTATAGTTGATGTTGAGCTTCAAATGATAAAGGAAAAGATATTTGTTGAAAACCCTATCAAAGAGGCAAATTCCCACCAGTGCAACGCGGCCATTCAACAATGGTTGGCTTGCTATAATCTAGATGGAGACCCAGATGATGATCCTACTAACATAAACATACCGGAATCAGGGGGTACGTGTGGAGTAGAAGGAAGTGGCATTTCAAGCGACCAGTTCCTGAAGCCGCTGAAAATCAAGAAAGTAAACATTGGGTTTCCAGAGAACCCGAAGTTCACCAATATAGGAGATTATTGGGATGATGAGACGGTAGAAAAGATCACATACTTGTTGCATGAATTTCAGAATCTATTCCCTACCAATTTTTCAGAGATAAAGGGGATAGTAGGAGATCTGGGGGAGATGAAAATACTCCTGAAACTCGATGTTAAGACAGTAAAACAACGACCGTATAGGTTAAATCCAAGGTACAAAGAAAAGGTAAAAGCAGAATTGGATCGCATGCTCGACGCAAGAATCAATGAACCTGTTGAGGAATCAGAGTGGATCAGCCCTATAGTGATCTAGGATAAGAAAACCACAGGTGAAGTCAGGATCTGTATTGACCTAAAAAAACTGAACGATGCATGCCTGCACAATCTATTCCCAACACCAATTACAGATGAAGTATTGGAAAGCATCGGAGGAAAAGAGATGTATTCATTCACTGACAGATTCTTTGGTTATTATCAAGTAAGGATCACAAAGGAGGATCGCCACAAAACAACCTTCCTCACAGAAGGGGGATGCTACCAGTATACGGTAATGCTCTTTGGACTCAAGAATGAACTTGTTGTTTTTTCTAGAATAGTAGTTTCTGCTTTTAAATATTTCATTCATAAATTTCTTGAGGTATAATTTGATGATTGGACTGTATTTGGTCTAGTAAGAGACGATATTGAGAGTTTTGCGCATGATGCTGGGCCACTGTCGCTAGTATCAGATTGCGCTTAATTCCGAGAAATGTACTTTTTTGTGCACCATTTGGTGTACTATTGGGTCATGTCGTGTGTTGCGATGGTATTTTGGTTGACCCAGCGAAAGTTGCGATTATTCTTGACTTACCACCACCCTCATTAGTCACAGAACTCATATCAGTGTTAGGACATACAAGATACTACCGGAAATTCATCAAAGGATATGCAGAGATAACTGCACCTATGGAAAAGATGTTAAAGAAAGATGCAAAGTTTCAGTGGATGGAACCTTGTCAAGAAAGGTTGGATAAATTAAAGAACAAAATGGCCACTGCACCAATACTAGTATTCCTGGATTGGAAGAAGGAGTTCCATGTTCATGTCGACACGCCGTCTATCGTTCTCAACATAGTCTTGACGCAACCAAGAGAGGGTGCACTTGACCACCCTATTGCTTTTGCTAGAAGAAAATTGTCGACGATAGAGAAGAATTACATGACGACAGAAAGAGAAGGACTCACCATGGTATACACGTTGCAAAAGTTTCGACATTACTTGTTGGGTGGATGTTTTAAAATGTACACTGATCATTCGGCCTTAAAATATCTAGTAAACAAGCCAGTGTTGGTGGGGAAGATTTGTCGATGGCTCCTCTTATTTCAAGAATTTGACTTTGAGGTCATAGTTAAACCTGGTCGACTGAATGTCGGACCTGGCCACCTGTCGAGAATAGAAAGCGGTGAAGAACCAACCAGATTGGAGGATAACTTGCCAGATGCGTAGTTGTTTGCAGTCACCATGATTGATGATCAGAATAAGGAATTTAATGCCATCATCCACTTCCTGAGCACAGGTTATGTGACTGAAGGGTTCTCCACTAACTAGAAGAAACATCTGGTTGTCAGAACTGCTGATTATACGTTGACTGCAGGACATCTATACATGTTGGGCGCAGATGAGATACTGCATCGATGTGTTTTCGACTATGAGTGACCTTGGGTAATGAGTGAAGCACATGTCAGTGTCATAGGAGGACACTACGCTGGAAATGAAATTGTGCGCAAGATACTACAAGCAGGACTATGGTGGCCAACCATACATATGGATACTAAGAGTTTCTTCCGGCGCTGTGATATCTGCCAAAGAACAGGAAAACCATCACGTCGCGACGAGATGCCGCTTGCACCGCAAATAACACTTCAAGAATTTGATAAATGGGTTGTTGATTTCGTTGGACCAATCAATCCACTAGGGAAGAGGACTGGAATGTGCTACATTATCACTGCGACAGAATACTTAACTAGATGGGCTAAAGACACACCTATTAAAGACTGCACCGCTAAGGCTATGGCGAAGTTTTTATTTGAAAATGGGGTGACCAGATTTGGTTGTCTGAAAATTCTACTCAGCGACCAAGGTACGCATTTTGTTAACAAAATGATTGTTGAGCTTACTGCAGAGTTCCAGATCTAGCACAAGAAGACGACACCCTATCATCCTCAAGCGAATGGAACAGTTGAAGCCTTCAAAACAATTTTGGAGAATGCATTAACCAAAGTATGCAATGTGCGCCGAGGTGATTGGGATCAAAAAGTTTCAGCTATGCTATGGGCGTACCGCACCACTTGCAAACTACTGACAGGGCACACCCCATTCAGACTGGTGTATGGAAAAGAAGTTGTTGTACCCATGGAGTACATTGTGCCAAGCCTAAGGATTATTGTGCTAACAAAGATGATTGACGGAGATGTTCTCGAGAAAAGGTTGTCGCAGCTCGTTTAGATGGAAGAGGAATGCTTCGTCGCAGGATTCCATCAGACTGTCGAGAAGAAGAGGTAGAAAGCATGGCATGATCTCCATATCCGGATTAATCCATTCAAGGTCAGATGACTTGTATTAGTGTATGATAGCAAATTCTTCAAACATCCTGGAAAGTTAAAGACGCATTGGCTAGGGCCATATTTGATTGCGCACATTACTAACGCAGGCGTAGTAAAATTGCAGAAACTAGATGGAACATTTGTTGCAGGTATGGTGAATGGTAGTTTCCTGAAACCTTACTATGATGGCTGTGACATGTCTGGCTAAGGGAGAAAGAAAATTGTTATATCACACGTCTGCGACAGAAACAGGTAAAATGCAGAAAAGAGCGAGAGTGACAACTGGCTATCATTAAAGCCTGGAGATAGGCAGTTATGACAACGAAGCAACATTAATTCGATAAGATACGAGGAAAATGACGTTTGTTTTTTGGCACTATCAGTCATTTCTGGCATAACTGCCATAACTATGCTGACATGTACAACTCAGAACTCAAGTATATGAAATGATGCGGAATGCGTCAACTAAGAAGCCCATGTGATTGGCAAGACGTCGATCTACCACCGAGTAAATGCATGCAGGGGAGGCACATTCCTATAAATATGAGGCTTCAGCGGCAAGAATTATTTTACGTGCGCAGAGAGAACCCAAGATGATAGTTAATAGAGCCGAAGCCTATCGCAGAGAGAGATGAAACCCATGGTCATAGATATTTCTAGTGCCAGTGAGTTATCACACGTAATCATTGGATCATCGTGCCCAATTATAGAGGAGATTGACTCACCCATCTCACAACATCAAGAAGAAGAATCTGAAACCATGGTGAGACCCAATCCCCAGGCGGTTCCTATGGCCGGTTCGGGCCCTGCACCACCCTCTGGTTCATCCCCAGCAGTGGCCCTAGTTCAGAATCCACCTAGGGCCACCCCAGTTGTAGGACCAACACCTTTCATCTCAAAAAGAGATATTCCAGGCACTTTCGTACCACCTGGCAGGGTGTTGAAGCATCCAAAGAACAAGCGGAAGGTTCATGAAGAAATGCCCATGGAAGAAGAACCATAGTTGCCACCACGCAGGGATAGGAATGCCACCATTGAGGAAGAGAACCATATATTCGACCAAGAAGAGTCGAGGCGCATGAGGTAAAGCTTCCCCATAGGGCATTCTCTTACTTAGTCTCGTCGAAGATCCCTAATACATTACCACTAAGAATGAACATAATCTCGAAGCTGGTCAAGCTTAAGTTTGAGGATTATGATACCCGCCAGCAGTCGGACTTGGAGAGAAATAATTGCATGATCGAAACAACCACTGAGCTGCCTAACCCAGTACTGGTTGTTCTAATGTAGTGGACCAGTGATGTAGATAGCGTGGGTTTGTTAAACCTACTACTAATGCCTCACTTTGGTCATAACACATAAGTAAGCACATATGTGTGACAACTTTTGGTGTGTTTTCATGGCGGATAATTGTGGCTCAACCACCCATATGCTATGGATATTGGCCTAATTTCACTAATAACGGGTCTTCTGCGCCAAGGAGATGACCCCATGCCATATCTACGGCTAGGCAAAGACACCACCAAGATGAAGCAGAAATATAAACTTCAGCACGTTGGTAGGGGATTCCTCATTGCCCCTATAGAGGACAACATGGTGAGGTTCACCACAAGGATTTAATCTTGCAAGCTATTACGCAAGACGTGAGCTACAGAACATACCGCTGGGGCTATTGAACTTGCAGAGAAATGCACTGCGGGAGTAAAGTTCAATTAGTCACACTTTTTGTTAAATGAGCTGATAGACGATGCAGAGAAAGTGTAGGTGGAAGATAAGGCTAAATTCCACTACTCATGGCTACTCATATTGATCTCTTTTATGGTATGGTCAGACCCACCAAACTACCAGCCGCAGGATATCCCCGTGCTTTCCCAGGGTGCAAAGTACCAGAGCCTCTGGGAGAACAAGAAGGATGCAATCCAGTAGAAATACAATAATATTGAGTTCTTTCTGCATGGCGAGGAATTGCACGCTATCATAAGGTGACAAAATAGAATATGGGAAATGACAGTGTAAAGGTATGTCTCATTTATAAACTTCTAGGCTGGAGTCCATAACATCATTCTGGAGCCAAAATAGGACTCAACCAAGAAGGCACACTCTACAAGCTTTATGATCAAGAATGCAGATGTGGATGCCATTATTCAGGACTGGCCAACAGAATGGAGAGGCCTAGTTGAGGACCAGATGTATGAAGAAGAAGACCCACCAGCTAACCAAGGTGGAAATGCAGGTGCAGGTGACAATGAGGGAAATGGCCAAGGAAATGACAGAGGTGATGATCAGGAAAACAAGTCGCAGGAGGGAGGAGGAGATGATGATAATGATAATTATGATGAATCAAAAGGCACACCTACTGATGAGGATGTGAAGAAGGCCCATGAAGAGGAATGAAACACAGAACAACATCATCTGCAACACAAGAAGAGAAAAGCAAACAAATCGGCTAACACGATCAACTTAGCTGAGGAGGACATAAGCCTATTGTTCGACACCATTGCAGAGGTTGCACAGTCCAGCCTGAAGGGCATAAGTAGGAAACAAATGCGACTAAACAACTAACTAATAGAGGCCATAAACAAAGTTAATGCCACTGTCGAGGCTGAAACTTATATAGTAGATCCCAGTACCCCAATAGTAACACCAGAGCTGGTGTCATCGATAAAGGTAAAAATTCAGGCATGAGTAATGGAGACGGGGATGCCTGAGTTTGATGATGTTGTCCATGGGTTTGAGATACTAAACATGGAATTCTCTAAAATCACGCTAGCTGAAGTATATGTTGTGCAGCAGGTGGCTGCGACCGAGGTACGGCTCAAAGAAAATGCGGTATCATATTAGGCGACCAAGTAGAAAAGAAAGGAAACAGTGCATAAGACCCTCCTTAGAGAAAATGAGCAGGAAATTGAGGCCATAGAGCAAAGCAAGGTTGCACTCGCTGAAGCCATCAAAAGCACAGTTGCAGATTACCCACTAGAAGCAGTTCAAGAAGATGAATACTGAGTCGCCAGGGTTGGCCGCCCCTCCAAGATCGTGGTGGAACTCAAGAAGCAAGTGGAAGAGCTCCAGGAATAGAAAGTACCAAGAACACCTCTTGAGGTGCTTGAAGAGCGTAGGAAAGCAGCATCTGCGGCTGCAGAAAGGATAAGGTGAGGAGAAACAATCTGCACTGAGGAAGTTGACGCTGTTTCTACGATGTGGGAAGCGTTGTTGGACGATGAGACTATGGAAAATATTAAATTAAGTAAGATGCACAACAAGCTGATTTAAAAATCACCGCAGTAAAGGCAGACATGAAGAAGATGCCAATAAAAAAAAGGAGCATGAAGGTCGTAGAGCTAAAGTAGCTCCAGCAAGAAGTAAAATCTCTCCGCAATCAGGAGAAGAAAATAAATGATGAAATAACAGAACATTAGTTGGAGGCAAAGCGAGTTACAAGGATTCTTCAACCTATTCAACAGAAACTCTAGAATATCACTCAGTCATTGGGAGAGGGACCGTCAAAACATATCAGTCTCGACCATGTGGAAAAATTGGCCAAACATGCGGAGGAAGTAACATAGGAATTTTCCAGGGCGCAACAAATTTTTAAGGAGTTTCAGGACAAGTTTGGTCCTGTGGAGCATCCTGAGCCATAGGTATGAGTTTTGTAGAACACTAAAATTTTGCGGAGACATCATTTTTTATTAGTGACTTGGGACAAGCCACATGTGAGTGTTGTGGGATTGTTGGTCAAGGAAAAGTGTATAAGGGAGACTCCGACGCGCAAGAGTAGGAGGAAAAGTAGGCACACAACGAAAGAAATACAGGTAAAGGAAGAAGTGCAAGCGCAGAGCAGAGGAAGTTACGATGAGGATAACTACAACAAGGAAAAGCACATCCAGAGTCGGTGGAAGAGGAAGGTAGAAGAGTAAAGGTTGGATAGGTGAAAGTCAATGAAGTCTGTAGAAGGAAGAACTAGCAAAAGGCTAAAGGACAAGTTTTACGTCTAGTTATGACCAGTATAGACAGGCTGAAAGATGTTTCTGCAACTAGTGAAGGCTGTGATTAATGTAATACAAGACTTTGGTGGCTAGGTATGGGCTGAAATTAATGTAACAGAGATATTTTGTAGCTATTTGAGTCTGTAATAACTGATTTGTACTCAGTTGACCCTGTGCGGTCTAGTAAATACTATAAATAGGAGGAACCCGCTCTGTATAAGGGTTAGATTTCATTAGACTCGGTTAGATTCAGTTCAGTAGTTCAGAGAGTTAGATAGAGGAAGTTGTTAGTTCATTGTTGGCTCAAAAGAGGAGTCTAGTAGAAGTAGGAAGCTGTTGAGCCGTAGATCTGCATCTAAGTGTGTAGACTCTTAGTAGAAGTAACATGCAGCTGAGTGCACAGATAGTAAAGTAGAAGAGTCAATCCATGCTATGTGCGTATCAGTAGGATTAGATAGAAGAATAAACCAAAGAGCATGAGAGAAAGAAGAGTTGAGAAAAATACATATCTTAAGAACAGTCTGTAAGTCGCAGACTGCAAGGTACAACCTATATTTCTCATGCCAAATGAAGAACACCTTGGTGTTTTTTCTCATATGGGTTTCCACGTTATTTCCTGTGTTGATGTATGTTGAATATTGAAGGTTTATGTGGATGGTTGCTTTCTTTGTATTGTTTACAGTTGTTTTTGAATGTATGTTACGATATTACCAATCAGTAAATAAATGAATGAATGTTTAAAGAATTGTCGACATGTTATGTATGATTTCATGTTTAATATGCTAAGTTACAATATAAGTCACATTCTGTTCATTATAACTAAGGAATCCACTATGCCGCACAGTTGCGCCAGTTGTTAAGTGCTTTAAGGACAAGATTGTGGTGCACGTCAGTTGTGGCACACAGTTGCACTTCTTTTGTACAATAATAGGCTCCATCCCTCCATCTCTGTCGAACTCCTTGGCCACGTGCCAAGGGAATATAATCCCTTACCAACTATGGAAACATGGTTCTGGACGATACACATTAAGATATCTCAGGTGAGACTGCGCCTGCCTCGCGGGTGTTGTCGACTAAGCTTGCTCTGTTGGGCTGATGTCTTGTGTTGTTGTTGAACCTCAGGTCGAGATGAGAAGGAATATTAGGCCAACAGGGATCATCTACTGGAGTATAAATTGATAACGAATCCTTAGTGGTAGAAGTATGAAAGGAGGACAAACAAAGATGCTTAAGATCTTCAAGGAGGTTCTAAGTATGGGTGCCAAGAACCAAGGAGGAGATGCAGATGTGCATGAGATCAAATATGATGAGTGAAAAGACATATTTGAGACTTGATATACCTGATATATCATCCAAGGAGGCACTCAGTTGAGCACCATCAACAAGTGAAGTATGCACAGGTTGTGTAAAGGTTGGCATATGGATCTCAGAATCCATAATAGAATACAGAGAGAAAACTAAATGTGTGAGTGAGTTTTCAAGAATGACAATTCCATACCCACGTATTCTTCATTGACAACATCAAAGGAAGATGAATCATGATCTTCAACTTCAAGAGACACAGAAAAAGACGTATATTCAATATTTTCTTCTTGATATGCAGAGGAAGCATTCGAATCAAAGAAAACGGTAGCAACAAGAACTATATGAATAACTTCTTCATCTTCAAATTGAACAATTTCATCATGAGAGGTGGATGAGGATGTGATAGCAAGAGGGAGAGCGGTAAAAAAGGTCACTCTAGGATTCATCTTCTTCTTTCTATACACCAAAGTCTTTGTCCATATTGATCTAGGGCTCTATTGGATACTCAACATAATCTATGAGATAATGCATCTTTGGAGACATTTCCAGGAACATAATTCCATATGCTCTAACACAGTCATTTATCGAATCACTCTTCTCTTCATAATATTATTCACCAACTCCAATAGATATATCATAGAGACCTTGTATCTTCAAATATGCAATAAAATTCAATTTCCACTATGAATAACTTGTGAATGGAGTAAGAAGAGGAATTGATACTTTCAAAACCATTTTGAAATTGTACCTGCAAAAACAAACCTGCAAATCTAAAATGGAGGATTAATTACTGAGCTCCCAAATCTCTGATACCATGTAAAAATTATAAATCCAAGTCTCTGATACCATGTGGAAATTCTAAAGCCTTAGTCGCATAGAGAATTTAATAAACAAGCTAAGGATCTAGGCACACAATTATCCTCACAAAGAATTGTAGAGATTTTACATAAAGAAGAAGAAGAATGCACATATGAAGAATGAATATCAATAATATATGTCTTATTCAATAAAGAAGAATGAAGTTACATAAATAATACATACTCATATAGGAAAATCAAATTTCCAAAGAGGAAACTCAAACTAACTCATAAAGCAAGCTTACTTTAAGAAAAAAAAAAACCCCAAGTTGTCAAATGTACTTTCTTAATATGTCAAATACATCACAAATTAGCCAATAAAGTATGGTCAACTAATGAGTGGTGAAAAATATTTCTAATCATGGATTTTGGAGAGAAAATAATGGAGGATGGGTTGGCCACAAAAGAGGACAGTTTCCATTTGAGTAGCTTTATCCTAATCCACTGAAAATTAGAAAAAGCTAGACACAAGCTATAAAAGTAGGAAGTGTGCCCTTACTAAAATAGATGGTCAATAAAATGGACATAATATTATCCATAATCATCCTAAGTGCACTCCATAGGATAATCATGGAAAGTGTGGGCCAAAGGTGGCTAAAGGTGGTCAACTACCCAGTCTAGCACCTAGGAAATTAATCAAAATTATTAATAATCATATCCTAAGTCTATAGGTGGGTTTTTAATATTCCAACGTCTTTTTCAAACAAAGAAAATGATTATATTATAATTCTACAAAAATTATTTGCTATTAAATTATATATGGTCTTATATTGTATCAAAGCATTTGTATTTTACCAAAACATTACGAATATTTTATAATGTAGTGAAAGATTCATTGATATTTTACAGATATTTTATAATTTAATGAAACATTCACCAATATATATGTGTTTGTGTGTGTGTGTGTACACACACACACATTATTGATCAATTATCCTTTTAATTTTCCTACTTACCAAGAGGATTCACCCAATTATTATACATATAAATTTATGGAGGGTTCTTAAAATTTTTCCTGAATTTGTGTATGGTATAAAGTGTAATACTCTAATCAATTGGGATAAACTAGCATACATAATAGTAGTTGGGTCAGTACTACTCAAGAAAATGGAAGCGCATATGGTGAAGATTGGGTGAAATTGGAAAGAAGCATAGGATAGGGAGAACAATTATGTAGATAAGGGAAGGATATATAGAGAATTCCAAGTGGAGGATCATGTGTATCCGAGATTCAGGCTTAAGAAGAGCTCATTGAAGCTTGGGATATATCCTAAGAAAGTTATTAGATTATGTGATTCTTTAGATATATTATATATAATAGGACCAGTTGCATATGTACTTGCATTGCTTGCTTGCATTCTTGTGCATATTTATGTGCCTTTATTGAAAAAGTGCATACTTTGTCCTGACAACATTATTGATCGGTTTGTGATTCAAATAGAAATGGAAGGATATTTTTTGGTGGAGAAAGTCATCATCCTCAATTGGAAAGATACATTTCTCAAGAACACATAGATAAGGTAGGTAAAGGTCCAATGGACTCATTGTAGCCATGGAAAAGCAACATGGGAGTCAGAGGATTCTATGAGGGAGGCATACTTGCAACGTTTTAAAAATTATGATGTAAAAATACACAAAGTGTTGAATATGCATTGAGAATGATGAATAAATTAAGGGGATGGAAATGTAACACACTATTTTGACCCTAAAATGTAAATATGTAATTTGTACATGATGAGGCTAGAATCCTAATGAAATTGTCTAAATGACTGAGGATGTTGTAAAAAGACATTTTATTGATATTGATATAAAAATTCCCTACTAGTTGTTGGGGAAAGGACATATGGAACGAGATTATGAGGCTATGATTCCACAATAGGGGAGAGTGTAAGGGTAACTCTAGGGGATGACCCTAGTCACCTCGTTATCATAATTTTTGGTCATTATCTTATCAACCCTTTGTATAAGCCATATCTTACTTGGGATTAAGCAGGATTTTAAGTGGGCTTCATTGCATGCAACTTGGAAAGGTCATGTTGAGCATAAATCTTGTGGGAATTTATTTGTATGAGGGAGAATTCATATCATTCGATCATTCATCAATTGTTTTGGTCATTTTTTTCACCCGAGGAATTTTCTTAGGGGAAGTTCATACGTATCATTGTGTATGCTTAGGGAAGTTTTGTTAAGAGCATTGGAGGTGATCTTGATACCATGAAATCCATTATGTATCTCACTTGATTCCACCCTAATAAATTCCATACTATTACATTGATAAACTATTTTTTAGGGCATGGAACCTGAGAGTTAGGAAACATGGCATTCAGTTTGATTCCCTCTATCCTTATCATGGATACTTCTTGTCCAGGTTGTGTTGGAGCATCAAAAAGGGATGGGGATATCCTAAAAGACTGCAAAGAAGAGAAGAGGGTACTATTCCTAACATTGTGTAAGCTGATGGGGAATGAGTGAAGGGTTGGGGTCAGCTGTGGAGAGCTTTTTTGCACCACTTAGGTAGAGGGTAGGTGCCCTTGGCTGAGGTAGTGCTCTGCGTTGAGTGTGGATAAGATAAGGAGAAAAGAGTTGGAAGTTCACTCTTGATAGAATGGTGTACTTAGCTCATGGGTGGCCTACATCAAATATATACAAGGCTTGACAAATATCCTAAGGCTAGGTGGAACACGCTTCACTCGCAATTGGTTTGGAGGATATTTTAAACACAAGTTTATATCTTGCGTTGAATTCCAACTTATATTCTATTATATTTGTTCAATTGAAGGTATGTTGATGAATATGGTTTTATACTAAGCATGTTTCACTGTCCATGTCATGATTAAATTGCATAATTAGCATGGAATATATAGTTCTTATTTGTTTTTCTATGCATGTGTTGTGTTCGTTGTAATTTTTAAATACAGAATAAGCGTGCGCGCGTGCGCGCGTGCGTGCGTGCGTGCGTGCGTGCGTGCGTGCGTGCGTGCGTGCGTGCGTGCGTGCGTGCGTGCGTGCGTGCGTGCGTGTGTGTGTGTGTGTGTGTGTGTGTGTGTGTGTGTGTGTGTGTGTGTGCACGCGCGTGTTGATAGGTGTTTTTTTAGCAAATTCAATTTTCTTGGCATTGTTCCTAAATTCGTCATCCAAATTCCTAGAAGAAATCCACCATGTGTTTGGTTGGTTGTCAGTTTACTTCAATTGACTCTTCACCACTAGTTTGATCATAGTTTTTTATGTTTCCTTCATCGCCTGCTTTGTAAACCCTAAAAAACACATTGTATTCATATTTTTTTTCTCCTATAATTTTCATTGACCAAAAAGCGAAGAAAGAAAAGAGGATGATTTGAGGTTTTGCATTTTAGGTTAAAAATAAACCCATGATGGCTAATCATGACATTGATATGGACTTAGAAGCTACATCCTTCAATTCCTCTACATCATTGCTTCCATTAGTTCTTACGCATAAGTTCTATGAAATTCCACTATTGCAAGTTTATATGATTGAAGAACTGATTGCTTGTTTTTGTGGGGTTTTCCCCTTTTTTTATTGAAATTAACCTTCAATAAGAAAAAAACACAACTCCTGGAGGTCATCATACCTAGCCTCACTACATCCATTCTCCCTAAAAACTTGGGGTAGCATTGGTATCTTGGAGCAAGCCTATATATATATTTTCTTTGCTTGTTTTGGTAAATAAAACAAGATATATGATACAATTATGAAACATGCTAGTTAAAAAAATTAGTTTGAGGTGTTGTCAAAAACATATAGCAGACCCTGCAGATATGGATCCTTCATAGGCTCCCATGGATCATGACAACAGTGGCCCAATTATTCCATTTGAGATATAATCCACCCCCTAATATATATTATAAAAAAAAACGATTTTTTCTTGGTCCATCAAAAATAGAAAGAACCATATCTATCATATGGTCATATTTGCTTCATTAAACATTAAAGGGAGTAAATATGATCTCTTGAAAACATAATACCATTTTAAACTAGAAGGTCTCAAATCCAATTGTGAAAACATAATACAGATTTAAAAGCTTGAGGGGTTGTAAGCTTTGAAGGTAATTTAGAGTCATTGATGAAGAGGTGCTTGACTGAGTTCCCTTTTTCTTCATTTAGAATCCATTCTAGAGTCATTTGCAGCATTCTAATCAATTGCTTGATTTCAACAATCACCTTTTTAAGCTTTGTGATGTTTCTCTCCTGATAGACAATTTGCTAGGAACTAGGTCCTGCAACAACCTTATTATCTGCCAACATGGATAATGTAGTGAATTACTTCATTACCCAAGAGAGGGTTGTATTTCTAGTGAAAAGAGTTTGTCTATGTGTAGTATGCTCAGGAAACAAGATAGGGTTTTGATAGGATATTTCACTATCTTACTCAATTTAAGTTTGGACTTTTTCACTAGCCTTAAAATGTCTCTTTACACTCTACACAATATGGCTAGGAAAGAAAAATTTATTCCATTCATAACGTCAAAAGAAAAATTGTTGGAAGAAGGTGTTGTCCCCCTTTCATTTCCTCAGTACTTGAAACATTTCTCAAGATAATATGAGTGTGCAAAGGGCCAAGATCATATCGTGCATCTTTCAGCAAAATATCTAGGCCATCTATGCTAACAAAGTTGCATGGTAATTATAAGAAGGGACCCTTGCATGAATGACTAAGATTGATTGTGCACCTTTCCAATGGGAAACCGAGTCCATTGGCACTAGCAAAGGTGTGTATGAGTATAAAAGGAGGGCTCTCTTGATAACGCTCAAGATAAATCATGCATATTTAATATAGGTTATCTGAGCCATTCACACCGATGGAGTTGAAAGATGAGATGATCCTAGGCATTCGCACTAGGGTGTTTTCTTCATCGCTCAATTGATTCCTCAATTATTCACCAGGGTATCTCAAATTCACCATAAAAAAAGAGGTACAACCTAAAACTAAAGATCCTTGTACTTTTCCAATCTGAGTTGACACTAATGACATGATCTCGCTTGTTAAAATATTTGATTTCTATTTAAAGAACGTATCTTCATACATCTATCCTGGATAGATAATTGTCACCACCGTAAACACCAATTAAGGTGACATTTGTGCCCATAAGTCACAGTTTTAATGGATTCTCCCCCTATACATAGTAGAATTTTGAATTTTTTACATAGCAGAAAAATGCCATTGTTACTACACAATTTTTCCTTGAAGGTCAAGAAAGAATCTTGTAGTCTCCAGAGCTTGAGCCGCCATTAATTGTCGCCTATGTGAATTTTTTCACTCAGCTCAATTGACCAGTTGGGAAACTCCTCCTCATATCCTCACCATTATTCATAATTGCATGGTCTTTTTTATGTAATTCCTTGAATTTTTTTGTCTTGTGAGTTAATTAACCTTTCTGCATAATTTTTCCACACAATTCCATGGTTTTTGTTGCTCAAAATACAATATGGTTAGAAAAAGGTAGAATGACTTTGAGAGCTCTTCATCTCAAGCCATGTTTGGTAGGTCTCTTGCTGGCGACATCTCCTCTCCTCAATATCCCCCTCTTGTAGATGAATGGGTTGATGTAGCTTCTCCTCAGGCTACTAAGTAAACAACCATAAAACGCATGTTGGGTATTCCCTTGGTAATTTGTTATCCCCTAAATCTAATAGAATTTTTTGGTCATTTGGGATAGCACAACAACTTGTTTTGGACGTCTTCCCATTCTTGGAAGTCATATAGCTCAGCGCTAAAAATTTCAATCCTGCTACCTTTGTTGTCACCACTGAAGATGGTCATACCATCATGTTTCACATTACAAATCTATCAATTTCACTAACGTTAGGCACCACCTTGGGAGGCGGAATGATATCCCTTCACTAGTAAAAATGAGAGATAAATGACTAGGTGACCACAAAATTTGGTCACCTCAATTTTTTCAAGGGATAAATGACCAAACTTAAGCTAGCCAACTAAAAACGACCAAGATAATGACCAATTTGGTCATGGGCTAAAACATATGACCAAATAACAAGTAACTAAACTAAAATTGACCACATAACAATGACATTAATAATATGAATTGATCATTTATTTGGTCATTTTTAGTTGTGTCACTGCGACAATGGAAAATTACAATTTTGACAATGAATTTATACAATTTACTAAATTTTAACACTGCAGATGTATTCAAAGACCCTAAATTTTAATTCGCAGTTTTAAAATTTAGTAAATTGTTAGACCCTCTCATGGACTCAATGGTTTATTTTGATAGTCTATATAGTTTCATGTCTCGAAGGTGGGCCATTTCTCGTCTAAAGCATCATAATGTCTTGAATTTTATATCATTGTGTTCAACTTATCTTGCTTATCATGTTCATATTTCATTTGGCCAAAATCGTCATTATTTGACCCTTTCGGCACTCGGTTGAAGTTTCGGTAAGTAAGAGTCTTAATTTGCATCTATCAATTGAAATCAACCTAATTTGTGCCTCTCGATTAATTTGTCGATCTTGTCCTGGACACCAACTCGTCACACCTATGTATATAATTTTAGAAATACCACCTCGGTGTTCCTGTGGGGAAAGAAACTATCCATATCCTCCTTTAAAAAAAAAACCAAGACACGAAAAAAATATTTTAATAAAACATAAAGGAGAAAATAAATTCTAAATAAAAGGAATTTTCCTGTACCCCTTTCTACTACTCACTCCCTTCCAAAATGCCATATGCGCATAGGGGGTCCCTTGTCCCACAAACAAGGTGGTCTCATACACTAACTTGGTGTCTCACTTAGCAATGACCTTGAAAATATATTATTATTATTATTATTATTATTATTATTATGTATATATCATATAGTTATTATTAATCATGTTCACCTTTTTTCCAAATATTTTGCTGCTAAATTGGGATGGAGACTTTTGTTCATGAAAAATATTTGGACCGAAGTGGTGAACAAAAAATACATAGCTCCAGATCCTATTACAGATTGGATCAGGAATCCAACAAAGAATACAAAGGGAGTTTCAACAACTTGGAAGGAAATGCTTATCTCCCTCCCTGTAATTGAAAACAGAATGGTTTGGAAAGTGGTTCGTGGAAACCAAGTCCGCATTGGAGCTGACCCCTGGATAGGATGTCAAAACAGGCATATTCCACCCCCAAACCTCATTCAGGATCTAAATGAGCAGGGAGTTTTTCATTTAAATCAATTAGCAGATCAAATAACCTCCATAGTATGGAACCAGGGGTGGAAAAGCAAAAAGGAAGTGGGCTTAAACAATGAGTTGGGATCCCTCTGGAAGGATTATGTTTTAGTGCTCAGAAGTTCCCATGTCAAAATCACTGACAGGAAGGATGATCTTATTTGGTCCCCTGCTCCACATGGCAGGTATACTCCAAAACTGGGCTACAAACAGTTATCTGAAACGGTCCCGATGGAAAATGAAAAATGGTGGTGGAAAAAAGTTTGGAAAATGTATTGTCCTCTAAAAAACAAGATTTTTATGTAGTGTGTTCTTACAAAGAAATTCCCCACTTGGTACTGAATAAAACATGAATTTTGAAGGGCCATGGTGGTGCGTTCTTTGTATGAAAAATGAGGAAACCCTTCAGCACCTATTCTTAGATTCCCCCTTCACAAGAAAATCATGGACTGAGATCTCTTTAATCACCAATCAATCGATGGAATGGACCAGAGCCGCAGTAGAAGATTCTTGGAAAATATGGCTCAACTTACCAACAACGAAAAGATTTCATGCTCTCCCACTTCTACTGATTTGGGGCATTTGCATGGATAGAAATAAAGAAATATTCTAAGACAATTCATCCAACCTTGATTGTATTGCTCAAACTAGCATAAGCATCCTCTATTACTTCCCCTAGGAAATAAACTCGTCGGTTCCCCGAACTATTAGTGAGGAAACCATAAACAAACAAATGGCATGGGCATACTTCGATGGGGCCTCAAAAGAAGGAATATGCGGTGGGGGGGGATTAGTTCTATATATTTTCGAAAACCACTCTTTCCAACTTCAAATAGTCCCGGGTCGAGGGAAAAACAACTATGCAGAACTCCTCACTCTGAAATTACTATTCATTTTTGCAAGAGAAAGGGAATGTGCACATTTACAAATCTTTGGTGACTCAATGATAGTCATAAACTGGATAAACAAAATACAATTTTGCCACAATGTATTTTTAAATATTGTTCTTATGGATGCTCAATGGATTTTGGACAAGTTTGACTAATTCTCTTATCGACATGTCTACAGGGAGCGAAATTCAACAACAGATCAACTCTCAAAATAGGGGCTAAATCTTGCACTGGGACAATGGAAGATCACAGAGCATGAAAACGACACATATTGCGATTTTTATCACAGGCCATTCTTCGAAGGATTGAAATAGAATTAAACAGAAACAAACTGATATGATCTTATTGAACTTCTATCTCTCTGCTTTTTTGAACCAGACAGCTACAGGATATAAAAATGTGAATTTTATTCTGAAGACACAGAAACATCTTTTGTCATTTTCTACAGATGACTTGGAGCTCTCTAATGAGACCAGACAAGAAACTCTTTTGGAAAGATTACTTCTCAGTTGGAAAAAAAAATATATTCTCTCTTTGACAGAATGGCTAATAAGCCATATACAAGAAAGGGCTAGAAAGAGCCTTTCTGCAATATGTAGTTTGACTACATATGAATTAAATTACATTTTTTTCTCTAGAAAAAAATCATATAGTTATTATTATATATTAGTTAATATATTAATATACTATATACATATTAATGTTGTATAGTTATTATATATTTATATTGGTATTAACAAAACAAAAAAATTAAAAATTAAAAAAAAAAGACAAAAGAGGGGAAAACGAATGCGTTCCAAAAAATTAATAAATTAGAAAAAAATGGGAGGCAAAAAAGAGAAAAGAAACTAGGGCATTGTTCAAAACAAAGATCTAATAGATATGATTTGCGGGGTTGAATGGATGCCCCAAAAAAGGGTTGAATCCAAGTTTTTTCTTTTTAAGCCTTCTCTTTTTAGCTTTGTGGATTTGTTTGGATTCATATTTGTTGGATCAAATATTTTATTGGTTTTGGGCCTACTTATTTTGTTGGATTTGGGTCTATTTATTGATGGTTTTAGAGATTTCTATGTGCAGGGTGGAGAAGAATCATTGCGAGTGTTCAAGTCACAATCTAGCAAGAGAAAGGAAACAACAATACGACCCAATTATCAATGGAGACGCTCTTTATTCTCGTAGAATACCTCTGTGGCTTCTTATGTTTTAATGATTTCTAGACTACAATCTATTATTAGATATGGAGGTTGTGCATTCTATTAGAGATCTTAGAAAGGATGGACTATTCATCTCCCCTAGCTCTTGAAAGATTCCCGAAATGAGATCTAATAATTATTTCATCATATCATCACCGTATGGTTCTTTGGGTGTTGTTATCATGATTATTTTGTAGAGGCAATTGATGACCAACAACGTCGCATCTTTGTTTGGGTGCCTCATAATGTCTGTATTTACAAGTGAATGCAGAGATGGAACCACTGCACCGAGAGTATAATCATGATCACTTTGTTTCACCAAAACTCTGGCAATTGAAACTATGAAATTTCACAAAATTTGTCTGAGCATACATGGAATATGATTTTGTTTGTTTCCATATTCAGTATCATGACTGCCTTTTATTGTTCTTGTAAGGAAAACTGATGTAATATTTATGATTCTTTAGGTTGTGCACAGGGTTCAATCAAGTTTTATTTCATTTTTTAGCTCCTACTAAATCACACTTACATTGATTTCATGATAGTTTGGAGCACCTATTAGGGCTGATTAAGTTTCTATTGATGCTTCGTGTAGCGATCTATATTTTATGTATTAGTCATATCATGTGTTAATTCATTAAACTCCCTAGTTCATAATATCCTCTTGGTTATTTTCCATATAGTGCATGAACTCTAGCTTGTGAATTAAATTATGTTTTCCATGGATGCAATAGAGTGCAAATACCACTAAATGTTACCAAACCATATCTTTTGTTTATTTCATACATAGCTTAGATATTTCTTATATTGACTCTTGATACATTTGTAGTCCATGGAAAATGGAAATGTTACTAGGTCAAAGGAACTAAAAAAATGATATATTACATGGTAGGGTGTACACATCACATATTGTCTTTTAATGTATATAGAAACCATATTTGCGTTGGAAGAGAACACTCAAGGATTTGGAGCAACTATTAGTACTACAAGATGATCTCCTAGATGAAGCTTCATTGTACAACCCATTTTCTTACCATTCACTTTCCAAGAAGATCATTACAATTCCATATTTTTTGAACATCAATATTAGTATCGGGTTACTAAAGTTCTTGAGTTGTACCTCCCTTCTTCTCCATATTTTGATAGCATATTGATCCTAAACGTGTCCACTAACATTATTTTACTTTCAAGTTGGTGAAATATGGAGGAATTTTGGTCTACAGTACTTGTTCAGTAGATCCAGGAGAAAACAAGGAACGTGTTGAATAATTTCTTACTAGACATCTGGTATTTATGTTTTTTTCATTTAACTAATCATGTTAATGTTGTTTGTAGATCAAAGATGCTATTTCCTTAAATGAAAGGAAGGATTATATATATCTCTGTGTGTGTGTAATATGTTAAGATGCTAAAGTATGTTATTATCACAGGAATTCATTGTTGAAGCAGTGCACAAATACGTCCCAAATGAGTTCCTCTCCGAGGAAGGATTCTACATTTCACATCAAACTAAGCATTTTCTTGATGGTGCATTTTAAACATACTTATTCAGTGTTCTTATTTAGATATAACGTTATTTGAAGAATAAAATAAAACGATCAATTCCATGTCTATGAGGTGTATACACAATTTTTTGTTATGTTGAAGCAAAGTTGTAATATCCTTTCAATTCATTGTCAGTAATAGACTAATTTTTAACTTTAAGATATGTGTAATAATTTGAGTGTTTGTGAAAGAAAATTTTCCATCAGTGATGATGAATAATGAATTAGGTTGTCTTCTTCTTCTTCTTCTATGTCTTGGTGACCCTCAATCTTTCAACATTTGATTTGGTGCACATATAGAACACCTGTATAAACTTTTGAGAGTAAGATCGGTACCAACAAAACTTGATTAAAGTTGCATATGAATAAGTGTATTGAAAAAGGTTTTCTAAAGCTTAATTTTTGCATCATCATGGTCATATTCAGTTTTTGGATCTTCTACATCACCTCGGCACTGATACTATTTGCAGTCTACAGGTTCTATTTCTTCTTATGTATCATTAACAGGACATGATATCAGTTAGTTTATCCCAAAGGTCAAGCATGCTATTGACTCTATTTTGAGGGTGTGCCACAACACCTATGGACATGCACTTTCAACATCTTCAAAGACTATGATAGATAATGGAATACTACTCTTTACCTTGGATTCTATAGTGTAGCTAACGTAGGAGCATCTTACCTTTTAAATTAGAAGTGGACATGGCCTTGCTATGAAATTAGGAAATTGATAACTTGTTTATTGGAAAGTAAAAATGGAGAAAGAATCCGTGATATACATCTTTGTCCCATGAAGCAATATATGTTGCATTTCGTTTTTTGAATAATATCATGGTATAAGAGGGACACCACCTAAGTTGAACATACATCCACAAATATGAGAAATCATAAAAACTATTTTTGTACCATCTTCTATATATTTCATATTAATATAGTATTATGTTCTACCAGTGATCTACCAAATGGTATTCTAGCAATTGTTCTCTCGACAATTCTCGCCATCAACTTTGGTATTTATTCACCACCCCAACACTCTCTACCCTTTCCTTTTCTACCACTTCATATTCTCTTACTTTTTTTCCAATCATTGTCCTTCACTACTATTCATGTGGTTTTCTTATTCCTTGTTTGTTCCATCCGACTCTGTACATTATGCTTCATTTTGAACCAAAATTATCATACTTAGACTTGGCTCAGTCTTGACATTTGACCCAAGGATTCGACTTAATTAAAATTACAAAAAATATTCAAAATTTAATTAAAAGAATGTATTCATGTACATCAATATTTGTGGATATGATCGATTGGTGTGACAGAGTGCCAAAGAGTTTTTGAGAGAGTGCTCAACACTTGAAGAATTGTAGGATAAATCACTACTCAAATTAGAACAAAAGTGCATTGAACAAAGGGCCAATTGGATAATTCTTGAGTTCGTCAAATTTTATTATAGGAAGAATTCTTGACATCCCTGCAACTCATATGGTATTGGATTTGCTATGGACATGTTACTACATCGAAACTACTCAGGCCTATAGATGTTTGGGTTAATATAGAAACAATGATAGATCCCTCGTGTTGTTATATTTGTTGCGAGAATTTATATGATTTGAATAGTTGCTTTGTTTTTTTTCTAGAAACATGAAGGGAGGACAACGATGATGCACACAAGAGGGGTGAATCCAATGAGGGAGAACACATATAAGAGGAGGTTGATTCAAAAAATAAAATCATAAAGGATGAGGCAAATTTCACAGGGAAGGAATATTGTAGAGGGAACTGCAATGATTATGGGGCATCTTATTCCCTGTACGTACTCAAGGGAGGGAATTGAATGAAAAACTGAACATCTATCTAGCTTAGGGCCACTACATGAGGGTGATTAAACTACATTGTTGGCATAGGGATGATGAAGGGAGTTCGATCCATAGGGAAAATGATTGAGATAAATTGATTCAAACATTGAGTGGCCATATAGAAACTACAAACCATAGCCTCTTGCTCTCATCATTGTTTTTTTACGTTCATGTTATTAATTATTTTGTTTTTTTATAGTTATGTCTTATCAACTATAAGTTTAATTGGTCTTAGGTTTGAGTTAGATTTTATTTTGGTTTACTGTAAGATATATACTTAGTATTAATTTCATAGTTAAGTTAAAAGTTTATTTAGATCTAGAATTTAGCTTCTATGGAGCGTCAAGTAATATTAGCCCTAAATGCACCTCTTCTCTTATGATAGAGTGTTTTTCAGATTGTTCTTTTTTGTTCCAAAAAGAAAAGAAAACATTATATTAACATATACAATATGACTTGTTTTCCCGCAAGTTTCTCTTGGAGTTAGGCTACATACTTAGTCAAATAGAGTGTTGCATTTCCTTTGTTGTGACCATAGGATATTTTCCAAGAGACCATGATTGTTTCTTAGATCACTATTGTAAAATTATATAATATATTCTATTTAAGGGTGCTAGCTCAATGGAAGAGCACTTTCCTTATAGGCAGGAGGTTGGTGGTTCGATTCTATAGATATATTTTGAAACCACTAAAAAGAGATAAATGACCACTACGAAAAGAGATAAATGACCCAAAATACGACCAAAATCTGCATATAAACAACCACTAGTGGAAAATTAGTGATCATTGATCACACGAACAAAAATGTGGTCATATTTAGTTTGGTCATTTGTAGATTATCTTATAGTCATATATTTGGTCATTAATTATGACAATTAATGCCCAAATATATGACCAAATTAACAACCAAATATATGACCATAATATAAGCTATAAATGACCAAGTTAAATATGACCACTTTTTTGGTCACATGATCAATGACCGCTAATTTTCCACCATTGTTCGCCAAATCAAAAGTGGTCATTTATATGTGGATTTTGGTTCATTTTTTTGTCATTTATCTCTCATTTTGTACTAGTGCTTGAAGATCAAGCCTCCCATTATAGGAGGATGAAGCCTTTTTAGTGGCCAATGTTTTTGCTTGACTCAAATATAATCAAGGTCAAGAATAAATCCCTTCCACTCCCTAGAGGTGGAACTGGAAGAGTTTGCAACTTGGAACCAATTTACTTTGAATTTGGGGAAAGAGTCACATGAGGATATTGATGAGGGTATGGTGGAAATGGTGGATGTTTACAACTATCACAACACATCCAAATTTAATTATGTTGAAGTTATAGTCACAGGAAGGAAAACACAACTGACGAAATTAAGTAATATAGGGGTTTTTAGATGCTATTCTTATCTTGTTTATATCTTAATCTTAAATCAACCTCAAAATTTTGAGGTCTTGGGTATTCAAAGGGATAAAGGATATATTCCAAATAGGATATATGATTAGATTTCATAGGTTAATAAAGGGGAAGCGAATTTTTCCTGGTCCTGGTTTGTTTCTAAATTCATGTACATAGCTTTCTCTTTGATAACTAGGAGGGAACAAGAACAAAATTTTCCAAACGATATTATACCTTTCTTCTAGTCAAGAGAGGAGAGAGTAAGTTCAAAAAGGGTTATAATAAACATAAATCCTAGAATCAAAATCTGGGATAGGACATTGTATAAGTATGACCCAATAACCCAACAATTTGTGATTACTACACTGGAGCCCCTTGCACAAAAGAAATACAAGGACCTGCAACTTGACATGTGTATGAACTTCTAAGAGACCGCCAATATGCATGCAGAAGATGAAGTATCGATGGCGTAAGGAACATCTGGTATTGTATACACAAAGTATGTTCGACTTGTTATTACAATGGAAGAATACAAAAAGAAGTCAAAGGACCTGAAGATTAAGAAATAGTTCTTGGGTGCCAAAGTAAATTATTTAGATAATTCAAATAGTAGACTATAGAATGTAGTGGAAAATTCAGGTTAGAGCACCTACGGTTTTTCAAAATTCATAGCCTTATTGGATGAGAAGCATAAAGGGATCATAGAGCTAGAAGACTCTCAAATCGCTCTAGATCTTCCAACTACTTAACAGATGCTTGAAGAAAAACAAATGATCATTTAAAAGATTAATTTCTTGAGAAGAAAAATGCATTGTTGATAGCCGAAAAGAGAGTTAATGAGCAGAGGATAACATAGTTAGAAGAAGAAGAGGCAGATTCAATATATTTGAGCTTCAAGCTGAACGAAGCTAATATTAAAATCAACTCTCTAAAACAAATCTTGCCAATGAAATAGAGAGAATAAATTCTCCTCATCCTATCAACCAACTATCAACACAACAAGAGATAATATCAACCTTAGAGAAAAACGTAGAGGAGATGGATAGGGAACATGAACAATGGAATACACAAAACACTAACAACTTAAGGAAAGCTATTAAAATGGAAGATCTTATAGAAAAAGGAAGGATGACCTCAAAGTTCTAAGGCGAGAAACTATATAAATATTAGTAGAAAATTCATGAATTAAACCATAATGTAGCTATATTACAAGGAGAAATAAGTGATTGGTGGGCCAAACACGAGGAGGCACTAACAAAATTCAATATGGAAAAAACGTTGTCCTCGACCAAGGAAATAACATGGAAATCAATGTTTAACAATTTTCCCCAAATCAAGGCCAACCTAAAGTTCTTTTTGGATTTTCATTCACATTATCAACAGGTCAAAAGTTACGTGGAAAAGTATCAAGAATCCATACAATCGAGATACCATACTGCTAGTGTAGCAAGGAAAGTTGTGAACTCACTGACTCCATGGTAGCAAGGACAGTTGTGAACTCACTGACTCCAAATCAATTAAAATCCTTGCATGTCCATAATAGAACGCAATCTCATATGGATATTGAAAGATGTGTAGCTAAATTCATCATTCCAGAGATCATAAAATGTAGAATGAAATAATCATATTATGCATTGATCTCTCCCCTTTTTAGAACAATCACATGGTTAAGAGCCACCTCCCATGCCCAGAAGGCACCAATATTGAAGTTGTATTCAACCACATCATATGATCAGATCGTGCAAAGTTATTTTCCTGGGCTCATCCTAGCCATTAAAAAGTCAACCATATCTACTACGAATGACGTCATGAATCAATTGAAGCCCTCCCTTGAAATTGCAACATTATTGAAAATTTTTATCCAAAATTTGTGAGAAGTGGATTACACGCCTAAGTCTAAATTGGATAAATCATTCATAATTTTATAGGGATGTAGGGGTTCATCTTCACATGTATGGACTAACATGTAGGATTTGAAAGGTTTTGTGGAAAATAGGAAGCAAGAACATTTAGTGCAGCAAGTAGGGTAAACTTCTCAGATCCCAAAAATATAAATGTGAGAAAAATTGAAGAAATGAAATACTATGGTGCTAGAAAACATATTAACATGTACAAAATTTGAATCTATGGAAAATACAAGTTGCAAAGATATCTTAGCATAAGCTTAGTAATCATCTAAATAAATTATCACAACCAAATATTCTTGAAAAGGGCATAGTCAACATTTGGATCAACATGGGTATAAAAAGAGTAACAAAAGGAAAATAAAGGAGGTTCATTATTTTATCCAAAAGGATCTTAGAGTTTTTGAGGGATATGCAACATTAGTTCTACTCTTCTTATATCTTTGTTCATTGTAATAGAATCATAGAACTTGTCCTCATAGAGAAAGGAATTAGTATTAGGTTCGAGACCAGTGGACCCCTCTTTTTGTAATTGTTGTAAAGTCTCAGGTTGTAATTACTTGAAAGCTATCCTGAGGCCATATGCCACTGTTTTTTGAAGAAATTCTATCTCATATGTTTTTTTTATCTTTCCTCTCTATGGTTGTTACGTATTTATTTTGTTTCTTGAATCCATGGATTTACAATTATCGTTCCCATGTGGTTTTTTGTATGTACTCTAAATGTTTTTATTGGAGAGCTCGTTAATGCTTTAATGTTGAATGTGTCTAGATGCTACAACTTCTTTCAAAGGAATGAACTATGGTTAAGGTGCCCCTACTATTTTTACTTCATTGAATCTCATGCTTAAATATATATTTTCTCTACTATATTTACTTCATTGATTCTCATGCTTAAATATATATTTGTTCCTCTCCTTTAAAATAATGCTCAAAGTTAATTTCCAAACAATTGAGATCAGTTTCATGCACCATAGACCTTGGTTGTAAACCCAGTCAAAGTTTTTCAAGTAAATCCATAGGCACCTAAGGTCATAGACTAGGATTAGCTATCTTCTAAATCAGGGTACCCTCCCTTTGCCTGAGAACTAGTTCGATGGCCGAAAGTGGCGCAGGAGTGGTGCATCTTGCACAACCCTCCTTGACCTTGTAACCCTTCTAGAGTATGAGTTGTGTTTTGTTTGAGAATCTATTCATGCATTGAGAAGAGAAAATAACTACCAGCTTTGGAGTAACAACAAAAAATACATAATTAAATTCAGGAACAACAAAAGGTACATAGTTGACCTGCTTACCTTTAATTATGTTTGAGTCTCTAGTGGAGGTGGTGCCCTCAAAGGGTTGGGAAACTATGTGCTAGGGGAATTTTACTTGGTCGCCAAGGTGCTCTCCTTTCTTGAGATTGACCCAACTACTCCTCTGTAGCCTTATTTCCCACCTCCTTTTTCTACTTTATCGTGGGATCCTATAGTTGTCTTCCATGATCTTCATCAACGAATTTTTTTTTCTCCTCCTTCCCTATATTCCTAATGTCAGAAACCATTATAGAGTTGTAACCCATATATTTCCATAATGGTGTATAAACATGCTCTAGAAAGAGGAAAGAAAGCCCCTCTTTATGCCTGAATATTGCAACCATTAAGGTTTGGTATGTTTGTTGCTTCCCATTTTTCTTTTGCACGATTAAGAGGAGAGGCTGCAAGTTGATAAGAAAAAGGGTGAGGGTATTTTTTTGGGATTCTCTTTAGTATTGTAGGATATTTATTCAATATTATTGTAGTTCATTTTCAGGCAGCTGTAGGCTGACAATATATGGGTGGTACTGCTTCCAACAAATTGTATCCAATCCTACTGGATCAAAAGGGGGATGGCTTATCCAATAGACATGGTCACAAAGGAGGTGCTTATGATGATCCACGCCATTCATTAAATTACAATGTTGAAGAGGAAAATTAAGGTGATCGACCTGAAAGTCTTTCCAGATGACCTCCTTCCTCCTAGTTCCGAGGTTGCTTCTCGACTCTTACCATATTTTCCCAAGATAAGGAAATACAAGTACATTTAATATTTTTTTTGGAAAAAGGCCTTTACAAAAAATTTCGGCTAGTATTTTGATTCAGAGTGGAAGAAATTAGCTAACAGTATATCTGCATTTCATTTTTTTTGGGTATTATTTGGCCTTAATTTACTTTAGTTGATCTTGATTAATCTATGTTTAAGACATTATATGGTACTTGAGTTGCTCTTGAGTAATATATATTTAAAGACATTGTAGGACAAAGGGATGCAGACTCAAGCATATAAGAATGGGGTGCAATTTCACTCTAATATCTTTGATCTCCAAAGTTATCCTCCTCTAATGCTTCACAATAGCTCAATATATATCCCCTTAGTGGGAAGTGAAGGGTCTAATCAGAGCATTTCCCGACATATGGAAGGACAGGGATAAATTCATTCATTACTTGATGGGGAAAGCTCCAAATATTTTTATTTTTTAGCATAATTCCTGATGTACGTTTGTGACAGTGGTGCAAGTTGCATATACACGGGTTGCGGACTTGTGACCAGNGACTAGTTAACTGGTTGTGGACTGATTCAGTTGTCAAGAGTTGCATTAGTGAGCTCTAGTGGTGATTTTCCCATATTTAGTTAGCACCAGAGTCTATCCAAGTTGGTGAATTTGAATCTTACCTAAGGCATTCGAATTCTTCCACTTGTAACACCATTGTATTACAGAGAGGTTAATGATAAATCATGTAATGTTATGCTAACCAAATTTTGTCTCATGCGCGTGCAATTTTTCCATGAATGTTTTGATCATTTTACATTGAATTGTTAATGTCTTCTACATTCTTCATTTCACAGTGAATTCATCTAGTCCTGAGAATCCCAAGCTTTGATAAATTAAACACGGTATTAGAACAGGTATTCAATCCATCTTCAAACCTTAGAAACTTCATTTGATGCACCATAAGCAATTGGGTTCCAAATAAATCCCGGTATTCTTGCCTTCTTGAAGCAAGGAATCTTCCTCCCTATCTAGGGGATGAAGCAGTAAAATGTTCTTCGTATATCTAGAACACAGTGCCTCAAAAGTTGGTGATTGGGGTTGATTGATGGGTCATAAGCCCAATGTATTACATCTAAGAGTTTTTGGCTCTAAAGCATGGGCCAGAATTCCCATTGACAAGAGGAAATCCTTCCGAGATTAGAGTAGAGAATGCATACTGCTGGGATATGCAGATGATGCAAAGGCATAAAAATTAATGGAGCTTGCAGTCAAAAGGTGCTTCATAGAGCGTATTGTTCAATTTGAAGAAGATCAGGTGCATGATCCATAACAAGTTGAAGAAGAAGAAGGTATAGTTTCCCATACATTTCCATTTGCAGATGATGATGTCTTAACTAATATTTCATATTCACAATATTAGGATCAATATGATCAAGATATTGATATTGAGAATAAACCTCAACTAGATCTAGATCCATATCCAGCACCTACTCCCAATCAGAGGCCTAAATGGGACCAAAAACTCATTGAAGCACCTGGGAATAGTGTTAGGGATATAGTTGATAGAAGAAGAACAATATCCCAGTATCATGATGAAAACATTTCACTCTTCCATTCAGATCCACTTCTCCTAGAGAGGTTTTTCATGATGATGGGTTCATATCCGCAATCATACAAGGAGGCTTTCCATGATATAAGATAGCAAGAAACTATGGATGATGAGTTTGATTCACTACAACACAACAAGACTTGGGAGCTTGTCTCCTAGGAAGAACTTAGTTCAGTGCAACTGAATCTGCAAAACCAAGCTAGCAAATGATGGAACCACTTCCAATTAAAAGACTTGGTTAGTGGAAAATGGGTACTCACAAGTCCATGGGTTGGACTACAATGAGACATTCATTCCTGTTGCAAGAATGGACTCCATAAGGATAGTTTTGGCCATTGCAGCTTCGAAGAGGTGGGAGGTACATCACATGAATGTGAAGAGTTCCTTCCTCCATGCTAATGTGGAATATGAGATCTATATGAGACATCTTGAGGGGTACATTAAATATTCCTCCTTGGTTTACAAATTAAGGAAATATCTCTATGGGATCAAGCAATCCCCAATGGCATGGTATCCCAAGATAGATGCCTTCCTATTGTTACATAAATTCGAGAGATGCAAGTCTAACTGCAATGTCTACATGCAGCTGAGAGGGGGCTTCATAATATTGATTGTTCAATATGTGTATGCAGTTCTCATTACTAGTGGTTCAATTGCTGGATTGAGAGGAATCAAGTCAGATTTGAGCGAAGAATTCTCCACGACTGATCTAGGACTATTAAGGAAATTTATTGGTCTCAAAGTAATTAAAAATATATATGGGAATCATGATTACACAGTCTAGATACATAGGATACTTTCTCAACAGATTCCACATGACTGATTGTAAAGCAACACCCTTCCCCTTCTTGTATGGAATCAGGTTGGAAGAAGGTGGTTCCACACCACTGGTTGATAGTGCACTCTATAGACAACTAATTTGTATCCTATTGTATCTCACCCATTTGATCCCAAATTTATCTTATGTTGTGACTATTATTGCTAGATACATGTAGGAGCCACATGAGTTGCATTGGAAAGTAACAAAGCACATATTGCATTATGTGCAAGGTACGAGGGAGTTTGGGATCCACTATTCTGCTGGTGCACAACTAGATCTGATTGGTTTTACTGATTCAGATTGGGCTGGTGATAGTACTGACATGTAATATACATCAGGATTTTTGTTCATGTTGGGATCTGGACCAATCTACTGGTCAAGCAAGAAACAAAAACTATTTTTCTCTCTTCGGTTGAAGTAGAGTATCGGGGGGCTATGAATGCATCTATTCAGGTAGTTTGGTTACATGGGATTCTGACAAAGTCTGGAATTCACAATTCTCCTTCATTATACCTCTTTTCTGATAATCATAGTGCAATGAATATATCCAGTGATCTAGTTCAGAAGCAACGGACCAAGCACATTGAAGTCCACATGCACTACATTCGAGAACTAGTGCATAGTGTTAGATTTTCTTTAAAATTATAGTATTATATATTAATTTCATATATCAATAGGATCACTAGAACATAGACAGAGCACAGAACAATAACACAAGTATTGTTCACCTAGGAAATCCAATTGGGAGAAAACCCAGCAACCTTCGTCTAGATATAATAATTATGAGATCAGAATACAATAAAGAAAGAAAAGAAAAAGATGGAAATGCTTTCCAAAGATTGAAACCCTGAAAAAAATCTTCTTCTGCAGTGTATACAAACTTCTATGAACTGTTGTGTAGCTAAACTCTGTCAGAAACTGCACACTTCACTTGTGTTGCTGCGATGTTGGTGTGTTTCAAAATGAGGAGGGGCGCCTCCTATTTATGTTGTTTTCCCACCCAGAAATTAACTAGGTTCGACATCACTTGGGGGAGCAATATAATTTTTATATTTCATAATTTTATTTTATTATTTTATTGCTAGCTTTTCACACCAAGGCTTACATTGTTCTTTCTGGGGTTTGTATGAATGATTATAACAAGTTCAACTCCCAAAGGAGGACAATAAGAATAGCTTCTAAAGTTTCACAAACTCTAACACTCCCTCTCAATAAGGAAAGTATTCTTCGGTTTTCATCAGCATCATGATCATATGGATTTCATCTATACATGTATACTATCTCCATCATCTCTAAACATACTGAAGGTTTTCTTTATGAGTTTGTTTTATCTGGATGTCTAAGAGAGAATATTATTCTATGTATCAGTCTCTACTACAAATGGAATACTTCCATGCCTGGCTAGAGATCCTGGATGAGCACGCATGCACGACCGTCTACTACATGTTCGTCTCATCTGCCAATGGGGTACTCCCATACCTGGCTGAGAACCTGAACGAGTAGAGGTACATGTGAAATCACACGACCATCTACTACATGTATGACTCATCTGTCGATGGGATTTCTCCCATACCTAGATGAGTACCTGGACGAGCAGAGGCACCTGTGTGAACCCGACCATCTACTACATGTCCGTCTCATCTATCGATAGGTTTTCTCCCATACTTGGTTGAGAACCTGGACGAGCAGAGGTACATGGGAAAGGGTATAGTGAGTGTCTCTCAATCATCTCTCCCTCTCAAGGAGGGATATGTTCTCTTCTACTCCAATTCTTCCATGAAAGTATTCAAATTTCACCCTGGAAAGAGGATTGGTGAGAACATCTGTAGTCTAGTCATTAGTCGGAATATACTATAGCTCGACCGCACCTTTCTGCACCATATCACGTATGAAGTGATACTAAATCTCTATGTGCTTTGACTTGTCATGAAATACAAGATTCACTGACATCTTCACACGAATTTGGTTATCACAGTGAATCACGGTTGGCTCTGGAATATGGCCAAAAAATCCTGCAAGAAGTTTACAAAGCCAAACTACTTCTCGAGATGTTGAACTAGCAGCCATATACTCGGCCTCTACAGTACTGAGAGCTACTGAGTTCTGCTTCCTACTGCACCAGTAAATAACTGTAAAATCCAGACTGAAACAACATCCTGAAGTGCTCTTCCTATTAGTAGAGAATCCGACCCAATCTGAGTCTGTAAACCCTTTCAATTTCAAGTCACATTCTGAATCATATCATAAACCATATCCCATAGTGCCACGTAAGTATATGAGCACATGTTTTTTAGCAATCCAGTGAATGTGCCTCGGTTCGCACATGAACTGACTGAGAGCATTCACAACAAAACAAATATCTGATCTAGTGTTTGTCAAATACATAAATTACCCAATCAACTAGAAATACATGGCAGGATCAATCAAATTTGAATCTGAAGCAGAATCCCTTAGCTTCTTCAAGTTTTCATCCATCGGAGTAGCTATGGACTTGCAATCCAACATTTTGAATCTCTTCAGTATATCTATGGTGTATTTTCCTTGTCCTAGGAAAATATCTTTCTGCCTCTGCCATACTTCTAATCCCAAGAAGTAGTGCATCAATCCAAGATCCTTCATTTTGAACTCAGAGGCGAGTTTCTTCTTACACCATAAGATAATTTTATCATTTCCGGTAATAAATAAGTCATCAACATATAGTACCAAAATCAGTGGCTCATTATTCACAACCTTGTAGTAAATTTTGGGGTCTGCATCACTCTTGGTGAATCCCATACTCACCAGAAATCTGTTTATCTGTCCATACCAAGAACGAGGTGCTTGCTTGAGTCCATATAACACCTTTTTCAGCTTGCATACGTGAGACTCCTTTCCATGGACAATAAACCCTTATGGTTGTTCAATATATACATCTTCCTCAATAATACCATTGAGAAAGGCAGTCTTGACATCCATTTGATGCAACTTCCATCCCATAGCTGAAGCAATAGCAATGATCGATCTAATGGAAGTGTATCGAGCCACAGGAGCAAATGTCTCATCATAATCGACTCCCTCTTTCTGAGAGAACCCTCTGGCAACAAATATGGCCTTGTATTTTTCAATACTCCCATTTGCTCCATGTTTTATTTTGTATATCCATATTGAAGTTACAACTGAATTCCCCTCAGGTCTCGGTACAATCTCCCACACATCATTATTCATGATGGATTGATATTCTTCAACCATGGCATCCTTCCAAACTTGGTGTCTAGATGCATCTTCCTAATTGGTGGGTTCTGAGTCATTAATATGACTCATCAATGAAACATAAATGGAGAACCCCTAAGGTATTTTTCTTTCTCAGAAAGTGCCATGTGGAGCTTTATGCCCCTCTGCATCCTATAAGGTCTGTTATGCCCATCTAGGTCTTTTTTCGACTTACTGTCATATCTTTGGGAATATCAACTATCATGACTGGATCAATGGGATCGATGGGTTCATCTTTTCCTGCTAACTCGTTCTGAACTGGAGAGGGTGATGATGTCATCTCCAATTCCTCATCATCGATCTCCATGTCTGATCCTCTTCCTTTCCTAACAACCATTTCTTCTTGAAATTTCACATTTCTGCTAACTTCGATCTGTCTAGATCCTAGGATATAGATTCTATAGGCCTTTGAAGATTCACTGTATCCCACGAAGGTTCCCTTCTTTCCTAAAGTTTCTAACTTCATCCTTTTCTCCTTGGGTACATGTATGTAGACTGGAAAGCCAAAGATTCATAGGTGACCCACTTCTAGTTTTACTCCTGTAAAGGATTCTTTAGGAATCATGCTCTTCACTATCTTATGCAAGCATCTGTTCTATACATATATAGTTGTTATGCATGCTTCTTACCATAAGAACATGCATAGACTCTGGTCATGAATCGTGGCTTTGTTTGCCTCCACAATTGTTATGTTCTTTCTTTTAGCACCCCCTTTTTTTGGGGGATTGTAGGGAACTGTAAGCTCCCTCTTAATCCCTGCTTCTCTGTAGGAATCATTGAATTTTGTAGAGGTATATTCACCACCATTATCATATCTTAGGACTTTTTTCCTCTTCCTTGACAAATTCTCGACTTGTTCTTTGAACTCCTTGAATTTACTGAGTAATTCCTCGGATTCCTTGGCCTTAAGAAAGTAGATCCAAGTCTTCCGTGAGTATTCATCAATGAAGGTCACATAGTAATGATATCCTCCCTATGAGGAAACTGTCATTGGGACACACAAGTCAGAGTGCACTAGATATAATATTTCTTTGGATCTGCTCTCACTATCAGGGAAGGATTTCTTGGTATTCTTTCCTAGTGCACATCCTCTACATGTTCCATCATGGTCTACCCATAGCACTGGTATACTTGTAACTATGTTCTTCACTGTTGGGAGAGCTTTGTAATTTAGATGAGCTATTCTTCTGTGCCATAACTCACCCATACTTGTAGAGTCATGGACTACGGCTTGGACTGGTAGAGTGTTAAGTCGATCCAGGCTCTCTTCTCTCATACCAATTACTTTGAATGTATCCATGCTTGAGTTCTTCTGCCAAGCAAGTACTTTTCCATCTGAAAATGCTACTTTATATCCTTTGTCTTCTAAGGAAAAAATGGAAACAATATTTCTTTTCATACCAGGTATGTAGACCACATCACTTAAGTGTAGAGTATCATTAGTCTCTAGATGAAGGGAGGTAGCCCTATATCCCTTCACAATGTAGTTGGCATCATTTCCAAGTACAACATGGATATGAGAATCTTTCTCAACTACTTCTGAGAGATTTTCTTTATAACTCATCATGTGTCTAGATGCACCACTATCTATGAGCCAAGTATCACTAGTGGTGGGAGTCGTACCTGATAAAGCTAATATGAAAAATAATTATGTACGATCTTCATTCTTTTGTTTCTTGTGATGATAATATTCCTCTACATCAACAGTTGAAGCTTCATGCTTCCTTTTGTGAGAACTTCGACAGCTACTGGCATAATGATCGTATTTCTTGCACTTGTAGCATTGGATCTGAGATAGATCCTTCTTTTGTTTCTTTTGATATGGGGGAGAACTTAATCTCTTATCTTTATGCATGTAAATGTATGGCTTCCTTTCACTTCCCTTTCTTTTCTTGGATTGAGATACGAACTCTTGATTTTCCTCAGGTTGAGTGTCATGAAGTCTTTGGCGTGTTGCGATTCTGGTTTCTTTCCGAATGCATTCTTCCCATAGTTTATCAAATTTGGGAAACTTGGTTCAACCACTTATAGTTTGGATGAAAGACTCCCAATATGGTGGGAGAACATTAAGGTGATCATGACAAGATCCTTTTCTTCAAGATTATCTCCATTGGACTTTAGCTTGTCCCGGAGCTCGGTGATCCTCATGAAATATGAGGCAATATTTTTGGACTTCATCATCTTCATATTCAATAGTTGGTTCCTCAATGTGAGAGTCACATCGATGCTACTGTGTTCAAATAGCTTCTTTAGGGTTTTGAACATCCTTCTCGTCGTCGACTTTTCTGAGATTTGAGGAACCAAGTGATCTCTAACCGAGTCCACTAGAATCCTTCTTGCTTTGGCATCATTCTTTCTCTAGCAAGGTTTGTCTTCTTCGGCTTCTGGTTTTTGGACCTTTTCCTTTAAAAATTGTAATAGGTCATTTTCTTCTAGAAGAAGAAGAACCCTACAATTCTATGGGATGAAATTGGAAGCCCCTTCCAAATGATCTTCAACCTTCATGCTGATCATCTTGACTGCAGAACTAGATCTAAAACCCCAGTAGAGGCTAGGTCAAAAATGAAAGTTGTACTTTTGGAAAACTGACTTCACAGATAAATGCACCCTAGAGACACGATTTGAGTAGAGGTAGATTTGATCCAAAACCTTGGAGAAAGTAGGTCAAAACTGGAAAGCCTAATTTTCGATGTAACTGTAGAATTAGGTCAAAACTGAAACTTCTTAGAATTGAATTATGTCTTCACCAAAAGATGTGCCCTCCTTAGAGAGAAATTCCCAAGGCTCTTTTTTTGCCAAAAGGTTGAGTGAAGACCTTGAAAGATGAAACCCTAGTTTCGATAGAGTTCCGGCAATGGCTTCTTCCAGTACTGCTCTGATACCATGTTAGATTTTCTTAAAAATTGTAGTAATATATCTTAATTGCATATATCAATAGGATCACTAGAATATAGACAAAGCACATAAAAATAACACAATTATTTTTCACCTCGGAAACCCAATTGGGAGAAAACCCAACAACCTTCGTCTAGAGATAATAATTCTAAGATCAAAGTACAATAAAGAAAGAAACGAAAAATATGGAAATGCTTTCCAAAGATTGAAACCCTAAAAACAGTCTTCTTCTACAATGTATGCAAACTTCTATGAGCTGTTGTATAGCTGCACTTTGTCAGAAACTACACACTTCACTTGTGTTGTTGCGTTGTTGTTGTGTTTCAAAATGAGGAGGGGTGCCTCCTATTTATACTGTTTTCCCACCTAGAAATTAACCGGCGCCGACTTCACTTGGGGGAGCAATATAATTTTTATATTTCATAATTTTATTTTATTATTTTATTGCTGGCTTTTCACCCCAAGGATTACATTGTTCTTTCTAGGGTTTGTATGAATGATTATAACAAGTTCAACTCCTGAAGGAGGAAAATAAGAATAGCTTCTGAAGTTGCACAAACTCCAACACATAGTAAGTATATCACTCTACATTACTTCCCTACAACGAAGCAGATTACAGACATATTCACCAAGTCCTTCACTAAAAAATATTTTTCTATCTCAGATCTCTTCTTGGTGTAAAGGATTGATTCAGTTATTGTTCCTAGTTTTCCTGCTTATTTTGAGGGGGAGGGTCCCATTAGGTTTTCCCCATTTCCTTGGTTTGTTAAGCAGCCATTTTTGCATTTAGATTGTATGGGCAACCTCTGGTCTTAGTTTCTAGGTCCCAAGTTGTCCAATTTAGAATTAAGGGGGGGGGGGGGGGTTAGGATTAATTAATTAATCCTCCCTTGACCACCATAGTCTATTTTTCTTTTCTTAGCTTAGGAGGTTATTGCCACTTCACTAGTGCTATGGGGGTCTCATTTGGGTACCACCTAACACTTGATGCACCTATCTGCATGAGTATAAGATCTACATTGACCAATCCCTATAATTTAGGAACCCACTATGAGTGCCACCAACAATCCCCATCAGTTAACCCTAGTCGATGTCCAATTATGCTCTGATCCCCACCAGTTAGTTCGTCTTTAGTTAGTCTAGCATTAGTTTGCATGATTTAACGGTGGTTGGGTGTATTTTATCGCCTACCTAGATCAATTAACTGGTTGTGAACAGATTCAGTTGTCTGGAGTTGCATTAGTGAGCTCCAGTGGTGATTTTTCCACATTGAGTTAGCACTAGAGTCAGTCCAAGTTGGTGAATTTGAATTCTTCCTATTATAACACCATTGTATTACAGAGAGGTTAATGATAATTCATGTAATGTTATTCCGACCAAATTTTGTCTCATGTGTGTGCAATTTTTCCATGAATGTTTTGATAAGTTTACACCAAATGAAAAGAAGGAGAACATAAATTGATATCCTATAATATAGACTAGTCATATAATAACCATTTGACTTCTACCAAAGTTCTTCCTTAAGGGACAAAATAATTTTTTGTGAACTTTGTGCGCACGAGTTCGAGATATTTTTCCCTTCTTTATATTTATGGAATTGGATATGGTTCTTCTTATCTAAACTCCTACGCTGACAATATTTTCTCTTTCAACTATCGTTTCTTTGTCATATGCTAATGTGGATTTGATTTCGAACTTTCTATTTGGCAGTGAGGAAAACAATTATTGTGTATCTTTCTCAAGATTTTGGATGTCTAATACATTACTAAAATTGTACTAGGGAGGGTTTTGTTGTATCTTATACATTAGGGAGGGGTTTGTGCTATCTTTTAAATTTCATTTAATTATCATGCCCATTTTTACCTTTCTATGGTGGGATTTATTAGCTTCTCTTTAATGTGTCTATTCTTTTTAACTCTAGAAAATGTGGCCTTGGTTTTCTATCATGTGGCCTTGGTTGTCTATCCTTGCAAACTTTCCTGCAACTTTCTTTGAATCAATAACATTCTTATATTGAGTGCACACCAATAATATTTATATTGTTTTCATTTTTTACCATGCATAAATAATTTGAAAATACCCTATTTTGTTATGGATTTTAGTGGGCACTGGGCAGTGAGATAAACACGCATTTCCTTGTTGGAGTATGATGACCTTGTTTTATCTTTTAACCCTTGAATTTTTGTTTCATTTGCTTTCATAAGATATTCTAGTCTCACTCTATGGCAATAATTTCCTTGCGGTCATAGCTTTAACCTTAGACATTCATGTCACCCCTCCCTTATGCAGTTTCTATTATATCACCATATGTATCAACAATTCTCGATCACTTTAGTTCAAACATGGTGGTGGATGGAAACACAATGAACCTTGCCCTGTGGGATACAACAAATACTAATGGAAGAATCACAATTATTACCCAAGATATGCTTGTTCTTGAGTTGCCTCTATTCCATACATTCTATATTTCTTATTTAATTGTAGGATATATTTTCTCATCAAAGTGTTTTTTATGTGTAAATTTCTTACCAAGATATGCTTGTTCTTGAGTTGCCTCTATTTAATACATTCTATATTTCTTATTTAATTGTCAAAGTGTTTTTTTATGTGTAAATTTTTTACCAAGATATGCTTGTTCTTGAGTTGCCTCTATTTAATACATTCTATATTTCTTATTTAATTGTAGGATATATTTTCTTGTCGAAGTGTTTTTTCATGTGTAAATTTCTTAAACAATTCTTTGTTGTACAATTTTAGTTATTGCAACGAGAAACCATTCTAAGAATTTAGATTTTGGGTCTTCTATGAAAATATGATGGAACATATAAAAAAGATTACAATGGATTAAGAATATTACAAGAGAATATGTTTTTATTCTCTCTTATTTGCAAGGAAACCTATAAAAATATTAAAATAAAATGATGTAGATTGTGCTCCATGCTAATCCTATTTTCCTTTTTTGGGTTCTATTTGAAATAACATTCGAGAAGACACATTTTTTCCAACCAAAGAAATATAATATTTTGAAAGTGTTACTTTAAATATGTGTTGTTTATGAAAAAGGTCGAGTTTAACATAAGTTGCACACTGACTATGCAATGGCTTCCTGAGTTGAGACATTTTTCCCTTGGTATTCCAATAGTTCTTGTTTGAACCAAACTAGGTAAACATTCATTTTCTTTATTACACATATGTGGTTCAAAACATTTCTAAGCTAAACAAATGGTTTCGGAATTTTTTTCTACTTCATCAATTAGTGTTCTAAGTCCAAATCTTCCCTCTCTTCCTCTCTTTAATTAAAAGAGCACAAGGAAACCTATACTAGCAAATAAAAAATAAACTCTTAATTTATTTCGTTCAAATATTATTTTCATAACTTGTTATGGTGATTGGTTCCATAATACTTTTATTTTTATTTTTATTTTTAATGTTTTCATCCCATCCTCGTATTCCTTTATATTTTCTTGTGACCAATAGTGTTATAGCTCAAAATGACACATCTCTACATGTGACCACTTTCCCATGATTTCGTCTCATGTCGACACTTCATGAAAGTCACTCAAAGTCATTGAAAAAACACCTAACTTGGAGGACCCATATCTTGAGTTCTGTAACTTTCTTTGACCTCATCCCTACACTGTTGGAAAGGTATTTCTATTAGCTAAAAATTTCCAGAAGACACCAAAGTCTGAAAATGCCCAAAAATACCTCAAAAATGAGTTTTTTGATGTGTACACGAGTTTCCTTAAGGAAACCTGCGTACGTACGCGAGTTGCTATATATAATACCCGTGTACACCTTAAATACATGACTTTCTGCATTGCAACCCGCGTATGCCTCCTCGTGTATGTGACTATTGTCTATGCAACCTGCGTACGCCTCCTGAAAATGTCAAAAAATACGTATTTTGAAATTCGGGTAGTTTGGGTAGTTATGCAACTGACTCCTTCAGTTGTAACTACTTTGTCTTTGACCCTAACTTTTCATTAAGCATATAAATAGAGGTAGGGAGGTCCATGAGAGGGGACTTGAATATTTGCATTGTTATGCTGGAGGATTTGGAGCTCTCTTTGCCCACACCTTTGCCCTAGAAGCATTCTCCTTGTGTTGCAGACCTTGGAGCCTGAGTTCCTTGGAGAAGAGAAGCAGCAGAACCGGATCAAGGTTTTGTGAGGTGCCAAACTTGAAGAGAAGGTATATTTGTACTTGTTTTCAAGATTAATAAAGATGTGATGTCCTTATTCTTCTCAAATCAATGTGTCTTGTATATTGAATCTCTGATTGTGATTACATGATGTTATATATTAGATTATGTTTTTATGTTTCATTGAATTGGTTCTTTTGTGGCTTTCAAGTTTCTATTTTGAAAAAATGAAGATAATAGTTTTTTATTTTTGCATTTCATTTCTCTTTGCTTGGTCATTTTGTTTCAACTTTGAGTCAAAACACCACATAAGTTTCACGCCATTTACCCTCTGACTAAAAAAAACCCTTAAAATAAACGATATAATTTAAAAATTAGTAGTAAGTTTTATCTTATAGGGTCATACACCAACTAGCTTAGGCTAGACTTGTGGGATAGGGAGGTTAAACTCCCCACAAGTGTTAAAATTTAGACGTAGTTGGCCAATCACTAGGTAAATCCTCTTCTATGTTGATTGTATCTGGGAAGCTCCTCTCAAACGGGAGTTAAGCACAAGGCCGTGTGGAGGTTTGGACTGAGGAGATAACCCTCTGATTCCTTGTCAAAGCGTATACCAAGGTTTTTTTGCATCTGGGGATTCTATCTTAGACAGGGTTTTGGGCTTTGCTACCCTGCCCATGCGTACAAACCAGGCTTGCGACTGTCCTCCCAGACTGTCAATTATAGTTAAGGTAGCCTTTAGTCTCTTTGACATCTAGGGTTCATACACAGGTACACCAGAAGGCTATTTCTGGTTGACCTTGGACGAGCTTGGAAGGTAACCCTGGTAGAAGGCGTGGGAGGGCAATGGGTGATTCCTCTGCTTATGCCTAAGAACATATATAGGGACGCCAAGTAACTGTCTATCAACTTTTTTCTAGAAAGCATAGCTTATACGTGTTTGTCTGTTTGGCTTTAGTAATTTTTAGTGAGTGTTGTGTGGTTTTTCTGTACTTAGCTTGCCTTCAGGTGTATGCTTTGTACTTTTGGTTTTCTGTTAATCTCAAACTTTGTCTCCTTATTTGAAACTATGGCTAACGCCCCTTTGAACACCAACCAAGAGATCCCCATGCTGGGAACTCCTTGTACTATTCCTCTCATGGGGAATGTTGGTGTTCCTTTGATGGCCACCTTGAATCTATGTGGATTCACCCTAGGGCTACCGGTGTGGTTGTTTTCCACTCCAACCATCCTGAATGCTCTTGATGCTTCTCAAGTAAGCTCCTTATATCAAGGGCATCAAAAAACTGCTTCCCCTTCACCTGTAGTTGACTCTCCTACTCCTTCTGCCTCATGTGGTGAAAGTACTGATACTAGTAATCGACAGTCTGAAAGGAGTAAAAAAAAGGAGGAATAGGAAGAAGGCACATAAGCAAGGGGGCACCTGTTCAACCTCTGCAAGTCAAGTTGAACCTCACCACCCATCCTCTCCAGTTCATGCTGGGGGCACCTATCCAACCTCTGCAGGTCATGTTGGATCTAGGCACTCAACCTCTTCAAGTCAAGTTGATCTTCACCATCCAGCCTCTGTTGATCATGCTGGTGGGATCCTTCCAACCTTTCCAGGTCATGTTGGATCCAGTCACTCAGCCTCTGCAGTTCATGCTGAGGGCACCCGTTCAATCTCTGTTGTTCAAGTTGAACCTCCCCATCTAACCTCTGTAAGACATGTTGGATCCATCCACCCAGCCTCTGAAGTTCATGTTGGGTGCACACACTCAACTGCTGCAAATCATGTTGATCCTAACCATTCAACCTCTGTTGTTCATGCTGGTGGTGCTCGTTCAACCTTTGCAAGTCATGTCGGACCCAGTCTCTTAGCCTCTACAAGTCATGCTGGGGGAAGTTTCTCAGCCTCTGTGGTTCATGCTAAAGACAATCCCTCAGCCACTACGAGCCATGTTGACACTGTTGAAAAGACTAATCATTCAAAACAAAAGCCCAAGTTTCCTTGTAAGCTTTGTGAGGGAGACCACCTTACTTATAAATTTCCTTCTATCATGGAGGTGCGAAGAGTTTGGTTTCATGGTCATCCCGTTTTTGAACATCCTGAAGTCTCTCAACAGCCAGTCTCTCTTAGTTAGGTTGGACCCAGTCACCCAGCCTCTGTAGTTCATGCTGGGGGCAAAATATCAACCTTTGTAGGTCATGTTGAGAGAAAATAGTCAGCCACTGCTAGTCATGTTGACACCGTTGAGAAAAATGGTCGTTTGAAGTGCAAACTTAAGTTCCCTTGTAAGCTATGCGAGGGAGATCATCTTACTCACCAGTGCCCTACTATCATAGCAGTGCGAAGAGTGTGGTCTGAGACTCAAGAATTTCCTTCTCCTGAACAACCTATAGTTTCTCAACAACCTACTCAACCTTTGGTTAATCAAGTGGTTGAACCAATCTTAGATTTGGTTGATCCCACTCTTCTTTCGGAGAGTGATCCTGTTGTGATTGAACCAATCTCATCTTTGGTCAATCCCACTCTCCCTTCGGAGAGTGACTTTCACGAAGTGGTTGAGTCGATTCCATTGTCAATCAATCCCACTCTTACTTTGGAGAGTGAAGTGTCTGCTAGTCACATTTTCTTCACTACCAGTTCAAAACTTACTCAACAAGGGGGCACTGAACTCATTTCGGATCAATCCCCACCAAGCTCTCGGATTGCTTCCTTTGATTGGGATAGCCTAGTTGCACCGTGCCTTCCTTTTGATGCACCTTTCTAGATAAAGGTCAAAGTTGAACCATACATGATTGCTCGTTGTATTGTTGACGAAGGAGCCTCAGTTAGTATCTTGTTTGCTCGTGCTTGGCGAGGCATGGGATCTCCCAGCCTTGTGTCAACTGCTAGTCAGTTACTGGTGTTTGATAGAAGAAATTGTATAGCCTTGGGAACTCTTGCTCAAACACCTGTTACTTTGGGTGGGAAGACCATCTTAGTTGACTTCATGGTGATAGAAGACCCCTTGGACTTCAATATGCTCCTTAGACGGGATTATGTCTATGCCATGCAAGTTGTAGTGTCAACATTCTTTCATGTGATGTACTTTAATCATGGAGACTAAATTGTCATTATCGATCAGTTGGATTTTCTTGATCCATCTCCTGACCCGACTAGAGACTAGGTCTTTGCTTTATTGATTCCCAGTGTCTCTATAGACACTACCCCGCCACAGGTGAGCTATGTGGCCTCATGTCCTTTGTGTTCAATTGCTATTGAGAAGCAACCTCTGTTTTCATGCTTACCTTCTCGGGACTTGGCCCCAGTAGTTGACCAGATGACTCATCCTATACAGACTGTGGAGCCTGCTCTCCACTATGTCAATCCATTTGAAAGTTTAGACGTGTCCTATCTCAAATGATCTCCTTCCTTTGGATGAAGTCTTCCTAGAGTCTTTGATACAGTCTGATATTCTATTGGATGTTGGTTCAGTTATGACTAAGTCTAACCCTGATTTGCCTAGTAAGCCTGGCCTTTCTTCTTGTGTTGGTCTTGTTGAGTCTCTTGAATCTTCCTTTGAACAACAAGTCAGTGATCCTGATGAGTTTGATTTTTCTTATGAATTTTTCAACTCCCGCGATACTGAGTTTATTCCTACAGACTCTATATCCCTTGTTGATTTTTTCTCTCCTTCTGAGGTTGATCTTACTGATTATAAACCCTCAAGCCTTGGTGCTATAGAATCTTCTTCGGTCGATTCTGCCTTGAATTTCCCTTTTGTAGAAGATAGCAAAGTCGCATGTGTTTATGCCAAAGTGACCTGCATCGGATCTTTTCTTCTAAATGTGATTTTGATGTTGATGTTTTTTGGAGACAGGAATTTTAGTTGGATTCACAACTGTTTACTGGCCTTATCTTGTTGTTCAAGCTATAACTGCATTTGCATGTTCCTTGCTCGTGCTTATGAGCCTCATGCCGACTTTCACACTTTTATCTTGTTGTATAAGCCCTCATCTTTTTCCTCATTGTCACTAAGCCTTGTATCATTTTGCCTTTGCAACTTGACACCCCTTACCTTGAGGAGACATTTCCCGAGTGTCCATATCTTTCTCACTTTCCTTGCATTATGAATAGGTTTGTTCCTCACGCTTGGAACTAGTTTTGCTTGCCTATGACACTCGTCTCCTTGCATTTAGAGCATTGTTTCTGCTCTCCTTCGAGCTCGTTAAAAACACTAAGGAGGCTGCGAGTTGACTTTTTCGGACTCGTTAAAACTTCACGGGAAAGATATTGAGTTTCTTTAGGCCCAGGTCTGACTCCTCAAAATAGACTTGACTGCCGAGTAAACTTGTCCATTCAGGCTCGTTAAGAATATGTGAATGGGCATCCACATTGGTGGTAGGTTATCACTTTCTCAGACCATGTGGAATAGTACGGGAAAGGAACACTCTCTTTTCTTCAGAATTGAGAAGAGTATTTTCAGGCATAGTTTTATCACTTTTCCGGACCTGAGGGACTAAACTTACGGAAAAGGAACCCCCCGTATGAGTTTAGTTTTCTCTTTTTCGTGCTCTGGACCTAAACATGAAAAAGATTCTGAGTGTACTTTATGTCGTTGTCATGCTCATTAAACCGTAAAGAACAAAGCATCGAGTTTATTGTTGTAAGCCCCATTCCTCGTAATCAAATGGATCTTTCCGAGTGATCTTGCCTTCCTTCACACTCGTAAAACTCAGGCTATACGCTGCTTTTGAAGGAGCGTTGGGTAGGTGGTAATTTAACCTTTTTCGGACCTTCCTGACTAAGTACGAAAAAGGTTCACCTTTTATTCTACGGAAGTTAAGAGAGTTATTCTTTGGTATTTTTTATACTTTTTTGGCCTCAGGAGACTAAATTGTACGAAAAAGCACCCCCCTGGAGTCTTCTTTGGAGTTTTTAGACTCTCTAAACTATGAAAACATCGTCGAGCATGTACTAGTTCAGGCTCGTAAAATCCACGAATAAGTGCTTTATCAAGCATTCTTCTGTCTTTTCTTCGAGCTTGCCAAAAATGAAGATGGTCCCGAGTTTGATTTCTTGGACTCATTAGACCTTTACAAGAAAGAGGGGAAGGGAAGTTCATTCACATTTTTTATATATCATGGTAGCAAGTCTTGTTTCCTTTAACAAAGCACTAGTTTTGAGTCTATCAACAGTTGGGTCCTAGTATTTTGAAATTATCCTGATTCAGAGTTTCTTACTCCTCCAGTTGGTCTCTTTTCCAATTATATGGGGAATCTGTCAATGTCTCCTACATTGCAGATTTGTTTTGTTGGTCCTTTTGTGTCAAAATCTTCCTAAGTCACTTTTTTGTCGTGCTCACTATTCAAGGATTAAACCTTTGTCGACCATTCTACAGTTGCCTTGATCTTTTGTATCAGTCATTCCCTAGTATCAGTTCTCTACATCATGTCTTCAGCGTTTCTTGTCATGAAATTCAATACCAATTCCAGATCCAATTAGTCTTTGACTTATCTCATGTTGGATGATGAAGGATGCCTTAATTCCTTCCTTCCAACGGATCTCTTCCTATCGAATGCAACACATCTTGCTATGGGAATGAGATTTAGAGTTTTATGACAGTACCTTGGGGATTGTTGTCATAAATGGCAATTTCCTTCGCTATTGGGTAGTGGGAATACCTTAATGTCTCATACTCGATGGATTCTTCAAGTGTTCGAATTCAAGTCCTTGTAATCACACTTGTTAGAATGTACTAGGTACCTTGGGGACCATTTTCATTAATGGTGGTTTCCCTCACGTTTGTTAACGATTCTCATTAATGACCGGTAATCAAACGATTTCCTCCATGTTCAACTTCAACTCCTTTATTCACATGGTTAGGATTTGTACCTTTTGGGTGGTTTGGATTGAAGACCTTGGGATGACAGTAGCATTGTCATTTTTTGCTATTGCCTAAGTTGCGCAAGACCTTGTTACATTTTATATGACATTTTGCTAAGACATAGATCCACCTTGTATTTTATTGGCTATGATCGATTGTTGAGCATGGATCCACCTTGTTCATTTGTGGCCATGACTCCTTTAGATTTGATATGGCGCCTTTTTGCATATTGAGAGACCATGATAGTTTCCTTACTTATACATATGTTGGATCTGCCTGTATCTTTATGGCAGCGTTTTGTATATGGACTTGTATGTCCTAGAGATCAGTTTTGTCTGACATTTATCTCTCTTTTAGGTACCTTTGTTCGAGCCTTTTGATCTTGGATTTCTTTGCTCTCTCCATACTCAGTTGTTTCCTTTATAATGCATTTCGGCTATCATCTTCCCCTCTAACCTCATACATTAGGGGGCATCTGTTATAGCTCAAAATGACACATCTCTTCCTGTGACCACTTTCCCATGATTTCGTCGCATGTCAACACTTCCATGATGACACTTCATGAAAGTCACTCAAAGTCACTAAAAAAACACCTAACTTGGAGGACCCATATCTTGATTTTTGTAATTCCATTTGACCTCATCTCTACATTGTTGGAAAGGTATTTCTGTTAGCTAAAACTTTCCAGAAGACACCAAAGTCTGAAAATGCCCAGAAATACCCTAAAAATGAGTTTTTTGATGTGTACGCGAGTTTTCTTAAGGAAACCCGTGTACATACGCGAGTTGCTATATATAATACCCACTTACACCTTAAATACGTGAATTTTTGCATTGCAACCCGCATATGCCTCCTCGTGTACGTGACTGTTGTCTTTGGAACCCGCGTACGCCTCCTGAAAATGTCAAAAAAATACGTATTTTGAAATTCGGGTAGTTTGGGTAGTTATGCAACTGACTCCTTCAGTTGTAACTACTTTGTCTTCGACCCTAACTCTTCATTAAGCATATAAATAGAGGTAGGGAGGTCCATGAGAGGGGACTTGAATATTTGCATTGTTATGCTGGAGGATTTGGAGCTCTCTTTGCCCACACCTTTGCCCTAGAAGCATTCTCCTTGTGTTGCAGAGCTTGGAGGCTGAGTTCCTTGGAGAAGAGAAGCAGCAGAACCGGATCAAGATTTCGTGAGGTGCCGAACTTGAAGAGAAGCTATATTTGTACTTCTTTTCAAGATTAATAAAGATGTGATGTCCTTCTTCTTCCCAAATCAATGTGTCTTGTATATTGAATCTCTGATTGTGATTACATGATGTTATATATTAGATTATGTTTTTATGTTTCATTGAATGTAATCTCTTTTCATATAGTCTATTTGGTTTGAGGAAGGTATAACTTGTTTTGCAGGTCTCTTGGGGAAGAGGAGCAGGAGAAGGGCTAGAGAAAGCTTGGACCAGCCTTCAGTTAATCAGGTGTGGACCTTTCTTATCTCTAAATCTTGCTTATATATATTTGCAGAACTATATGCATCCACCTTTCAACCCCAGTACATTGATGGCCTCTTAAACCCTAGCCATAGGATGCTTTCCTTTACAACAAATAACCCTGTTTAAATCCTTTAAATCCTTTGCTTTGGTCTCCATGTTTTCCAATACCATGTATGCCACGTGATTAGCTCCCCTCTTGATATGATTGAATATTATTTCGTTGATGTTTTATATGCCTCTTTGAACTATATTATATATCCTTTCAAGACCAAGACGCTTTATTATTGTTTCCCTTTGCATCATGTATATTAATGATTTTGAATGAACCTCCTTTATTAACTTATATATTTCCATTCTTATTATTCTTATGGTCTTAAAGAGACAAGAATCATCCCTTGATTGTTGGTTGCACATTCAAAATTTTAAGTAAACAAGGTTATTAAGTTTCGTTGATAATTCCTTACACCCCGCACTGCTTTACTTAGGTTCCCTTTGAGGTAGTGTTAAAGTGAATCGTAATGGTTCCTTCCCCTAGAAGGTAGGCCTCATTCCTTATGAAGGCTATGTGAGGCCTCTATTGTTGTCAATATTGATGTGCTTCACTACCATGTTTGCCTCTATAAGAAGTTGCATAAGAGATTGCACAATTGTCAGTGGAAAGTAATTAACATCCATTAAAACTTATGCAATGAATATTGAAGTACAACTTATCTCTCTCAAGCTTGTTATCATTGTTTTGTCCTAATTAGCACCCTAGTTTTGTGTCAAACATATAAAAGCAATGAAATCCAACTAGCCCTTCCTTGAAGTGACTAAAAAATTGCAAATGGACACACATCACTAATGAAGACTTAGCTTGGGAGCTTTGATAATTCCATATAGTAGTTACAACCAGCTGCGACATGTTTATATGGGATGTAATGTTTCTTTAATGGTATTGCCCCTTAACCCTATATGAAGAATTAGGGACCAAAGTATCTAGAATTTACTTAGTTTGAGACTTGTTTTGTCCCACCAATGGTAAAAAGTCATTTTACATATGGTACAATTTAAATATATATATATATATATATATATATATATATATATATANATCAACCCAGGAAATCTAGGCCCCCATGAACATAATACATATATAAAAATGCATTGAAATTAAAGCATACGAATACACAGATGCATAATAAAATGTTCATGATATATACAGTGGAAGCAAATCATTCATTCAACATATTCATGCATTCAACATGTTCATGATAATTTCATAATAATCCATAAGCAAATACAGTTGCAGAACTAAAATAAACAAGAATACTTATCTTTGGAGAAGCTTGTCCCACAACCAGCTATGTCGCTACAATGTTCCACTCATGGCATAGGCCAATGTGCTCTTTAATCTCTCAGCAACACTGCCACCCCCGAGCTGGGCATGATTTTCCCCAAGGAATAAGGAACACAAGTAGACTTTCCCCATAGCCAAGGATATAATAAAATTAAGTCAAGCCAACACAATTGGGTTTATCAGACTTACACAGGTGACGGTTTACACTTATCCAAATTCACATGAGACACAGCTAAGCCAACATATGGGTTTATCAGGCTACCATCCAAGCCATCCTTGCAATTGGGTTTATCAGGCTGCCAAGGAGGTGGAAAGACTGACTGTTAAGCTAGTGAGATCAGCCCCAGAGCTATGAACACCCACACTGGATCTATCTCAATTTCTAAACAATTACACACCCAACACAAGGAAGCATTCCCTTCTCTGCGACACAGTCCCTTAGGCCATGCCTTCCCTTCCAGTGCTATTCAGGGCATGCAAAGAAGAAAACCAACCTTCTAGATCGGTCTCTGAGGTTCTTTCACACACTAGGTTTATCAAGCAAGTCTAGACTCTATTTCCATTCCTTCAATCAATTCAAATTCCCAAACAGGGATGCGCACACAGTGATCTCAATATTGGGATTTATAAAAATGTAGTAGACACCAGGGATTACATACACACACATAAATTTATGAATTTCTGAACATTGTCGGTGCCAGACCGACTGCTGCAAAATACAGAAATGAAAACATTGCTGGTCTTTCAAATCAAAAATACAAAATCGAATTCAGGACAATCGTCTTTAGGAAACAACTAGCATACAAGGGAAAACGTGAGAGAGCACAATCCACACAGGGAAAACCCAAAACACGAAGGATTCATATCACCGGACAGGAGAAATTCGTGAAAGGTTCAGACTCATAATCATTTTTTCTTGCTTGTTGCTGCGTGAATGCCCAATTGGGTTTCCAAAAAACATTTTGTTCAATCCAAATCATGAGGGAAGGTGAAATGCTGCCGCATGAGGGAAAAGTGGTCGTTCTTGGTGTTTTCTTGCCCAAGAAATTTTAAAAATGTTTTTCCAAAATTGGTGCTCTGCCCAATTCAAATTTATGTCCACTCCTCCAATCCCCCACTCCCTCATCCTTAGGAACAATCATGCCCCCATCTCATTTAGTAGCGTTGACATAGCCGGTTGTGGGTTTTTAGTTAAAATTGCAAATTTAACATGATGTCTAGTTTTTTTTAATGTTTAGCTAGCATAAAATACCATCGGCTCAACCATAATTGCTTAAACATAAACACTAAATCAATGGTGGATCTTTTGCCTAGCTCCACACCATGATTATTTACATCATTTTATTTAAATACAAACGGGGTCAAAACCGAGGTATTACAATGTTCTTTTTCTTCCATCCTTTAGGTCTTAATAGTCCGAGAAGGTGAACCTTAATTGATCATATTTAACTATATTTGATTTTAGCTCTTAGTATGTGATTTTCTCATTGTGGAAGGCACATGTGAGAGCTAAAGTATACTTATCTACAATAAATTCTTTATCAATATTTCAAGATTCAACCACCAAAAATATGCATTTTTTCCCTTAGTTAACTTGGGTGATTTGTTGGTTTGCACTATCAACAATTTGTTCTATTGAAATGTTTCAACTTTCAATTAAGCACAATATTAATATTTAAAATGTTTTATAGCATTTTGGTAAAGGAAGTCAAATGTTAAAGCCAATGGGATTTTTTTGTTTGTTTATGTTTCCAACTGAAAATGGTCTTTGGTGTGAATTTCTTAAATCTTTCCTTGTATATCTAAGAAGTAAAAGATGAAATTTTGATTCTACATTAACTATTTCTAGAGTTTTGGTGAATTTGTATGTGAAAATAAGGTTGCTTCCATCACAACAACACAATACTTATTATTTATTCTTCTTTTGGAGATGAAGCTCTTAGGTCACTCACTAAATTAGGTTTGTATTATCTACCTTTACATTTTCAAATGTTGTTTCTCCTTATGCTTAGCCTTTTGTTTCATTTGCAAAATAGTAGTTTAGTTAGGAAAAAATGTTTCTACCATTATCACATCAAATATTTTATTATTCTATGTCCATTGGCAATCTTAGTAGCACAACAAAGCTTGTTAATCTTGAAATTTTCATCTCGAATTTTCTACAAGCTTTATGAAGCAATTTCAATCTGATATTCACAATAAAGCTTAGTAGACATGATTTTGTGTCTCAAAATTTCCAGAAATCTTATGAAGCAATTTCAAATAAATATAACATTTTACAAAAATTCAATATTCTTTTATGCATGTTGACCTATCTATCAAGTATATTTCATTATGTCTTTCATAATCTCATAAACATCAAATACAACCATTCCTATAGCATTGGAAATGTTGAAGCTTAACCTTTAGAAGATATGTTGCTTTCTCTTTGAATTTGATTATCTTGTATGTGAATTTTATTATCATATTAATTATAATGATAGTCCAATACTTTTATTAACATAATTATCATAATAATTTTATTATCATATTAATTATTATCTTGTATGGAAAATATAGTCCGATACTTTATATTTTAGAGGTGTCTACTTAGTCATCCTATATTGTGCTTAATTCCTATAATTATAATGATACAATTTTCAAGAATTATAATGATACACTTATCAATTTTATAATAATTTTAGTGCCTTTTGAATAGTTCTTTATTGAGATGTGGAAAATATAGTCCAATACTTTATATGCATAAATGCTCATTAATGGATACATTATTTGAAAACATTTTTTTTGGAAAACTCGTTAAACTAAAGAATTTGTTTTTTTATATGTTTTGGATCGAAACCAGAAAACAAATTCAGCACCAAAATAATTGAAATTAAAAAACAAATGAGAAACAAAAAATTGAATTATCTCCATCCAATATATTATCCGGAAGCTTTTATTCTCTTTATTCATGTCAAAATCTGCCATACAATTCCTCTGAAAGAAAAGAGGTAATATTCTCAAAGTTTAACGAGGCTTGGAAAATGGGTTTTGGGTCTATTCTCATCCATGTAATTTTCTGATATGGCCGTGAAAACTATTTTGTCATAGTTTGATGATTTGAAAATGAGTTATCTATCATATTATAATGTTAGTAAATGCATCTCACTGCGGCCTTCTTGGATTCACATCAGCATCAAATGGGAAAGCTCTATCATTGAATGCATCGTTATCCACTCTCTAGCAGTGTTTTTGAACATTGAAAGTTTTGAAAATTCTGTGAAGATTTATAGCAAAAAAACTGGTAAAAACCAGCCCAAAACAGAGGTCAAAAAGTCCTCTCTTTAGACAACTCGTTTGTTTTGCAGCTATTTTAATCTTTTCATGGCATTGATAGGAAATTGATGCCTGGGTTCTAAGACTTGTTAGTGCATTTTTGCACAGCTAGATTGTTAGTGAAGGAGACGTTCCCAAGAAGGACAGGCCAACGATGTAGTCACATGAAAAGCAAACAAAAGAAAAGGAGTTGTCAGCAAACAGAAACCTCCATGCAAGGAAATCCCCATGTAAGATGCAAATATCTTGTAACATCTACAGATTTTGTTTTCTTATAGTTGATAATATGACCTGAAACATCTTAGGACATAGAAATTCAGTGAGCTTCTAGAAAATTCGGCAGAAATCTATGTAAATTTTTTTTTAGACCATGGGAACAACAACCTTCCAAGGGTATATCCAACAGCCCGCAAGCCAGATATACCAGTAACTTGTGACTCAGCAGATGCCTCACTGGTATTTGGTGTGAAGGGCTCTAGACAGCAAAATATTGGCTGGAAAGGAGGTAAGAGATTATTTTGCAAGCAAGTGGCTTGAAATTTTTTGAGATTTTGCTAATAAAGAGGTCTGAAAGGCTGTATTGAGTAAGATTCTGGAATGCTTCAAAGACTCAGGTGTTAAAGTATGGATTCTTGAATGCTTCAAAGACTCAGGTGATAATATACTTTATGTAAATGCTCTCTCTACCTGAGTTTCATATCAAAACTAGCTAGCTGACCCTCATTTGATTATTTCCTGTATTGGCTATTGACTATATTAAAGAGAAGTTACATTCTTTTTAGAGAAGATAACATTGGAAGTTACAATGTATGAAAGTGGAAAAACATTTGAAGTTTGAAGATGAACTTACTGTATTTTACTTTCTTTTTCTTTTCAGCGTCCACTCAAGGTTCTTTAACTACTGCTCATGGTTCCTTAACTACTGGAGAGCATCTTATCTTAATTCCATAAGCAAATGCAAAGTGCGAATGATTCTCCAGATGCATCAACATCAACAGGGAAAGAAAGCTGTTAGAAGATTAACACTTACAATTTGTAAATAAACAGTTATGTTACGGTTGTGATAAATTATAGTTATGCAACCGTTATTGAATATATTATAATGAGATAAATAAGTGCCCACTTCAATATAAAAGCTACACCTTCCGATTAATAAAATTACTTCTTTAGTTTTTCGTATTTTTTTTAGTTTTTAGTATTTCTTTATAATCTTGGTGCCCATAATTTCTTAACAAAAGCTACCAGACCGCTATGGCAACCGTGAAAGAACATGCCTGCTTGTGGTAAGTAGGCGGTGCAGGCTTCAAACGATGAAAGGACATGCTAGCGATAAGTAGGAGGTGCATGGAGACCGGTGACAAGATGTAGGCGGAGCAGGAGATTCGTGACAATAAATGGAGAAATATGTGGCAGCAAAAAAATGCTATGAAAAACTTTGGTTAAGAGCTAAATATTGTAATGTCTAGAGTAGTTGTGGTTCATGTTACTTCTCTTCCTTGAGACACTGATGTTGGTTTTTTCCCTTTTATTGTATTTTATACGATACCATTTTGTGATGAGTTCCTTGAGTTCTGTTTTAAGAACTTTGTTGTAGGGTATGGTCATCTAGTCAATAGTATGTATCTCAGTTGCATGATGTTTGTTCCTAGGTGTATATGGATTTCTTGAATGGATAATTGATTTTGTGATGCTGGTGTTGATTGTACATAGGAACAATGCTGATAGGTTGGTCAATTTTATATTTGGAGATTTGAAGAAAAAAATGTTATTTTTTTAGGTAGGCACTAAAGCTTTCTCAAAAGGTATGTACAATGTTTGTGACCTTTCTAGGATACAAAGTCTATATAGAAAATTTTGTATGAGATCCCAATGCATCCAAGGTTCTCTATTTGAGGATTTGGTCATACAACTTGAGTGTGAGTGATGGTGAATTAGTTATGGGTCAGCTCACTAAACTTAAATATTTGAGGGATGAGCTGATTCAAGTTGCAATTAGCAATAAGACTGGACAAAGGGATTTAATAAATATTCATTTTAACAGTTTTCCTTAGTCCTTCATTATAATTGTTACAAGTTTTATCACTTAAAAGTGATGATTTAACAATTGATAAACTTTGAGGATTACTTTTACAGCAAGAGCAGAGGAAAAAGCTTTATAGCAGCAAGAGCATGTACATGTGACTAGAAGTGTTTATCCAAAATTTGATCCATTGGGTTGAATCCCCTTTGTATTTGATCCACTAATCTTCTTTCTCCTTTCCAAGTCCCTTTAGGCCTTTAGGCCTTTTGGAGACTCTTTGTTTTTGGATATTTTTGTAGTATGATCTTTAGGACCTTGAAAAGAATAAACTTAGTTGTAGTAGATTTATTTATTGTTTTTTTTCTTCTTCAACAAATTGGAATGGAAAGGAAGGATTTGTTTCTTCAAAAGAATCAAGACCTAGGGTCCATGGTTTCATTAATAATCTGTATCTTCCTATCATCCATGGCCTCCTTCTAAACACTATATGTTTGTTCTTTTAATTTGAACTAGTAACATCAAGATGTCTACATAAACTCCCAATAAAAACCATATGAATGTCTACGGTAACTCCTAATTAATGCAATCTTTTTACAAAATGCATTCACAAAGATAATACTAATAATTTCCCTGAACTAGGGGTACATGGTACATGTTGGTAGACTTTAAGGACTATGAGGGAAGATCCTTATAAAATAAAATGAATATTATGGAATGTATTTTTGTAAGGTTATTCAATGATTTCTTATTGTTTTTATTGACCATGTACAGGGAAGTAACAAGTGCTTACTATTGAGGTGTTGTTGGGGTCGTGTTGGTATATGACATAATTAAGCGATAGGCATTTGATCATGTGGAGTTGATAGGCAACGCTGACAATAGTATTGTTATTATGCTCATAGGAAACGAATGAGAACTTGGTACCTAGGGGGTGTAGAATAGACAGTGAATGGATGTACTGCTAAGGAACTCCTTGCATAAAAGTCATTAGTTCGAAACTCCATGGGTTAATTCTTAAAAAGAAACTTGGTAACTAGCATGCAATTCTAATAGACGATGCAAATGAATTTTCTTGAACAGAAGGTTTGGTTTTCTTGGAGACTTGTGCACTCGAAGCAATTGAAGTAGAGAGTGCATTTTTAACTATTATCACGTAAATCTACAGGATAACCAACAAAAAGTCCCTCATTGCAAATGATGATTAAGGAAATGGAAATTCAACTTTTTTAACAGGCACTAAAATTCTTGTACCAAGGAAGAGCAAGCCCTGCCAATGAACGAGAAATATTGTTCTTCATCAAGCTAACTTCTTTATTTTGAATTCCCTTTCCTTTTAATAGTCTCAAGCATTCATAATTTGTGGCAATATCATATTTATCTAGAGTGCCAAGTCATCTTGCAAGTACCTCATCATTTAATGTTATCGGTTATTATTGTTCTTGGTTTCAATAGGACACCTTAGATAAGTTCGTTGGATATAAGAATTAGCATAACCACTTAACTTGTGACAATTAAATATCAATAAGCCACAAATTAAGTGACATAAAAGCCCACCCTCTATTATAAAATATAAATACTTTATAAAATATTAAAAAACAAAATAAATATATATTAAACAGAATTATTATTATTAGTCTTATTTTTTACTTTATAATCGTTTCGAAACATCATTTTAACACCTATCGATGTAGTTAATTAACAATCCCATTAACAAGTTGTTTATTAAGTATGTTTGAGTTTGAATCATGTTGTGGAGCGACTTGTTGGATGGTAATGTTTTCTTAATTTCAGTTGATGTCATCTAGTTGTTGTGATAACTTATTTTGTTCTATTATTGAAAAACATCAATGGGAAAACATCAACCAAATGTAAATGTTATGTTTTAATATAAATTAGTTATCGAGCTAACTTATTATTCATGGATTAAATTATTAGATGAAACTTAAATTTTTATTAAAGTCTTTAATAATATCTTAAGAGTTTACTTTGATTAATGCAATCTATCTAAATTTGTTTGATTGATTTAATATGCATAAAGATTTATACTATTTAATTTAAAAAAAATATAGCGTGAAGAGGTGCTTTCTACACTCCAAAGAGGATGAGATGTGTCTCATCTATATGCCTGTCACATGTAGGTTCCAAAAACTAATAATTTTTTTTATAAAACCAAGCACACGTGGACTCAAATTTAAAATTGCTAAATTGTAAAATACATTTATATAAATATACTTTAAATTGTTTAATATCACCAGCATAGATCCAAATCCTAGGCTCTATCAAGCGCCCAGAGGGATCAAATCTCTGGAGGACACATCGTTTTAGTTAAGGTCAACCTATAATATTTGTATTATTTATATTTAATATTATTTATGGCCGACATATAACATTATTATTATTTTTTATTTTTTTAGGAACGAACATTACAACATCTTCCCCATACATGGTTTTAGAACCATGTGCAAGGCCCTCCTAAAACCATGCATTGTTTAGGACGCCTTGCACATGACCTTAAAACTATTTGTAAGGCCCTCCCAAACCATGTACAATAAAACCATGGGTTGCTTAGGAGGACTAACACATGGTTTTAAGACCATGTGCAAGGCCTCCTAAACAACCCATGGTTTTAGGAGGGCCTTGCACATGGTTTTAAAACCATATGCAAGGCCAACATTTTTTTGTGGAGAATTTAATTTTTTTATTTTTTATTATTTTGTTAGGTAGGAACACTACAACATCTCCCAAAAGGAACGTTACATTTACATTAGNCCAACATTTTTTTGTGGAGAATTTAATTTTTTTATTTTTTATTATTTTGTTAGGTAGGAACACTACAACATCTCCCAAAAGGAACGTTACATTTACATTAG